>OU745326.1:6000000-6600000 GCA_916618145.1 Emmelina monodactyla | reverse complement strand
TCAAATTGATTCTTTAGTTACTTTCGTCCTGAAACGAATACTGTCTAGAGTTCAAACAGTGGAATTTAAAACAAAGATATAATTCTCAATTCAATTTGTTTTAAAAAAAAGTTTTTATAGACTTTTTTTATAGTTGTATATAATTGAAGTTTTTGTTTCAACAAAATTATTCTATGTTCTGTGTTTTTATTGTATTTTTAATTTTTTTACAAGTAGGTATTTGGTTAAAATTTAACCTAGAACACATAGGGTACTGACAGAGTTCATACTTTTAACCACGGGAAAATACTTTACCTGTGCATAAAAAAGGGAAATTTTGATACTAGTAACTTAAAATAAAATCCAAATTAAATTAAAATCCGCACGAATACAAAAGTAGAGTTTAATTCTGTTTATTTACTAAAATCAAAGTCATATTTTGTAATCAGGTGATGACAATACTATTGCCTTAACCGAAACAGGTATCCACCAAATCATGGTACAAGCACTATCCCAGTCTTAAAATGTGATAGGCATTTGTTTATAAAAACATCGCTAAATAAAACTGTAAACAAATGAATGAGATCTATTTCGAACTGCATCGGACGACATTTCATTCATCATTCACTAAAGTGTCAGAATACAAATTACTTTCTGCAACTATGTTGACATTGAATAGAGTAGGACGAAATACGTAACACGGATACCGCTGTCCCTGTCTCACAGTAATCGTGGGTGTTAATTTGTTTTACAAGACATACGAATGTAGAAACATAAATAATAATAATAATAATAATAATCATTTATTCATTAATATACAGGCTGATAACAAAAATATTGGTAGCGGTGCTTCCTATGGGTCAAACCTGTGTTGGAAGCACCAAAGTGAATCAGAATAACAATAATATTACGTTGTACAGTCTCAAATCAAATACAATTTAAAGAAATAATAATAATAATGTTTATTGTAAACGGACTGAGATCGTTACATTGTTGCTGTTTAAAATGATGCAAATATAAAAAAAACATGATAATAAAATAGGCAATAAAAATATTTCGAAATTCATAAACTCTTAATTTAATAAAAATTCAAATTAAGAATATAAAATTATAGTCTAAATTTGTTGAATCCTGAACCAGTTTGACGCGATTGAACGAGCTGTGACGTTTCGCGTGTGCGACAAGGACGGCTGTACCCCGCTAGAGCGAGACGGGTGGTGTCACCCGACACCGTCACATCTGCGCTCCTAAAAGCGGCCAGGGACGCACTCGGCATTGTTGTTATTGAGTTATTTCATTTTTCTTATTTTTCTGAAGCCGGGTGAGATACAAAGGTTCAGTTTTACTAAATTTTTTGACATTTGTCTTTAATTGATCACTTAAACTAACTTTACCTTAATACGGTTATAATAGCTATCATTAATATTCTTATCATAAATTATTCTTATATTAAACAGTATTTTGAATCTAGTTTTACCAAAGTCTCAAAAATTTAATTAAAGTCAGTTGGCCCTATTCACCGTCACATACTTACTAACTGAAAGTTAAGTTCTAAAACCATATTTTTTCCATTTTCCCCTGACAATGAACTACAAAAAGGCGCAGTAAGTCGCGGCAGTGCGCCCCGCAGCGGTATCGTATTACCTTGTTATGTTTAGAGGGCTTGCTGTCAGCAGCGATACGTCAAAATGTTCTTCCGACCGATTGGACCAGACTACCTATTTAATTTGGTGGGATTATACAAAAAATAAGGGTTTCCGCAACAATGGCGGAATAATTCAATCAGAAAATCTATTGGAGAGATAATATGTATTGTTTGGTGTAATTATCGTTTGTGGAAAAAGATAACTTGAATTAAGATACAGAAATTTGAGAGGGCGAATTAATTTACATTTTTTATTTGTAAATATGTTTCATCCTAAGTAATTTTTGAGGCATAAATACCTAATTAAGGTAAGAGCACCAATTATGGTTTTTCATCGACATTTCTTGAAAAATAAATAGACTGGTAAATTATTATTTTTACCCAATTATCCCGTTTTATTAGTTCTACCCGTTCAATCAGTGTATTTTTGAAATATTTTTTTTTTCATCTTGTACTTGAATACTAGTCAACCGTTTCTAATTGTTTATTATCGTTTTTAAATGTGCAGCAAATGAAGCGTCTGTCCAATAATATTAGGTGTCCGATATCAGATGTCCATAACTGGAGTTTGACAGAGGGTATATTTAATTATCATTATTTTGATGAAACTAGTAATGATCCTATTTTAAAAATCTAAAACTTATTCTTAAAGACACTATTGACTAACGTCCAAAATTCTAGAAACGTGTATAGTAAAACGTATAAATTATAGATCAGAAACGAAAACATAATCCTTATAACCTCCATATTTGGTTCTTTTACCTTATATGTGGATGTCTAGCTTGATAGCCTTAATGTATGCCTACAACAAAAAGTTTAGAATACATTGTAACTACTTTTACTTTGCTAACCTTAGAGCAAATGCTAACTAAAAAAACAAATATTCATTAAGCATAAAAATCCAATGAAGCAGAAATTGAAAAAAGGGTCTACTTCAATCTTATTCGCTTATTCAAGGGTGCAAATATGGGTGGTCGCGTCTTGATATAGGATTTACCTTTCAATTCTTTGTTGGTTTTTACTGCCATTGTGCAAAATGGTTTCAAATGGTTTTAGTTGTAATCCCTTTATTTTGAGATGATGTATTCAGTGTACTATTATAGTAGAGTGTGTTGTTGTCAAATGGAGAACTTAAGTTTTGAGTGGTTCTTGAGTCCTTTGAGAGAGGCTTGAAAGGTGTTCAATGGTTTATCATTAAAAGTAAATCAGGAAACTTGTACAATTATACAGTCATTGTAGAAAGTTAATCATTCTTTGTACTCTACTAATGTAGAGTCGAGACAAGTTCAAGTATAATCATTTCATTACATAGTATAAATCCAAGTAACGGATTTTGATGCGGTTTTTCCATCTTTTAGGTTATTTGTTCATTTAAATTTGTAAATGTATAACATTCGAAAAAAGTTTCTTTATGTTAGCCAAAATTCAATGTATCGTGATCAAGTGGGCGGGTCACTAGTTTGTTATAAGTCCATAGGTTTTTAGTTATTGAACTAAGCTAGATTTATTTTTGTTGGAGATAACTTAGAAAAAAAAGGTCTTATTGCAATAATCTAAACGTGCTTGCGCCATGACTTGGGCAAGCCAACTTTAAGCTGTCCAAAAAAAATTGCAGAGTATATGATAGCAATATTTTTGTACCAATATGTACCTATAATCTAATGTAAATAATCGAATGTTTTTTGTTCCAGCACGGGAGAGAGCAAGCCGCTGGACTCGTCCTCGGAGTCGGACAGCGAGGGCCCGCCCCCGCCCCTCGCGCCCCTGTACCCGCTGTACGAGCACCCCCTCGCGCACCTGCAGTACCACCACCCCTCGCCGTGCTAGCCGGCGCTGGGTGCCGTACTGTAGTCTACAACGAGATGTGGAGTGTAGCACCATACGTTGCCGTGTTAGCGGGGTACGACAAGTGTTGGATGCTGTACTGTAGATCTACAACGAGATGTGAGCAGTGCAATATGTCGTCGCCGTGTTAGCAGGGGTACAAGTGTTGTATGCTGTACGGAGACTCTACAACGAGATGTGAAGTGTATCACCAAACGTCGCCGTGTTGGCGGGGGCACGACGAGGGTTGTATGCTGTACGGATGTATGAACACTCTACAACTAAAGTGAGCAGTGTGAGTTCTAGCGGTGAACCTACACCGTAAAGGGAACGCTTAGCAACAAGATATTAGCATTACAACCATAGCTTGTTCTGTTAGTTACGCTAAGTCTAGCGCTATACATCATACCGTGATGCCACTTTTTCGTAGCACGTTAAAATGAAATAGGTAATAATTATTGTAAAAAATATCAAAACTTTATAATTCTTTAATGTGGTTACACCTACGAGAAGTAACGAGTGGGTGAATTTGTAAATAATAATGCCTGGTTACAAAAGAAACACATAATAAACAGATTTTTCGATGTTGGTAAGTAACACTTCAAATAACCAGAGTATTTATTTGGAAGGTAATAAGGCTTGTAAGTAGTAATGTTAATATATCTGTTAAAAAGATATTAATAACTTTACCAAAATTGCATCACTAATCCCTTTCGTAAAATAAATATTTTGTATATTTCTAATCGTAAAGTTATCAGCCCATAACATCTGGTTGATGAGTTTAAAATTAAAATTAAATAGATAACATTGTGAAATGTTTTTATGACATATACCAGATGCAGTTAGATACATGATATAATATCATTGAAGGACAAAATATACGTTGCATTGATTTTATTGGGTGTGTACGTACTATACGGAACAAACACCCTCATTCAAAGCATTTGAAACCTTCATTAATGTTGCTAATTAGCTGTATTTCAGCTTTGTTATATTTCTTCTTTCTCTGTCTATCTTATGTGATAGCATCTGTAACTGACAGGGACGAAACATAATTTAGCTGATGTATGCAATTGTGTTTATAAGTATAGGTAGATGTGCATAGTTCTTCAATTAGTTAGTCAAATACTTTAAAATGTTTCACTAAAAATCATTTAACGTCTCCAATGTAAATTATCATGACTTCCTTCTATTTATTTTATGTCTAGCATTATGGAAAAAACGTGAGATGTATTTAAAATGTTTGCATTTTAATTTTAACCAGTTTTGTATCAAGACCTTATTTTATCTTAGATAAGGTTTAAGAATCACATTATTATTGATTTAATATTTGTTTTTATTATTTGTATTTTGTAATTATAAATAACCAAACTTTAGTATTTAAATTGTAGGTAGATAGATATTTATTAATTAATTTATAAGCCATATCAAATAAATTATTTTCCTAGTAAGTAATGTGTATTTGTGGACTAAAGATTTTTGTAACATTTCATTTAAATAAGCACATCAGTTCACATACGCACAGAATTGTAAAATAAAATATATTCGTTTTTAAGTTATAGAATGTTTAAGGTTTAGAATAAGTGAATATTATAGATTTTTTGACAAACAAGCGTGTTGTTAAACTTTAAAATGTTGTTTTTATTAGATTCTATCCCGGAAATAATACCTGAACTTAAAATGTTTGAAAGGTGTAGAATGGCGTATTTTTAAATGCTGTTAAGCAGTTTCAGTGTACAGTGTTAATAAATAGATCTATGTATATAGGCTACTAATTATGCTTTAAAGAAACAAAAATAAATCCTATCCTACTAATATTATAAACGTGAAATTCTACTAATCCTACTAATATTATTAACGTGAAAGTTTGTGAGTATGTATGTAAGTATGGATGTTGATTACTCTTTCACGTAAAAACTACTGGACGGATTTTGATGAAACTTTACATTAATATAGGTTATACATCAGAATAACACATAGGGTACTTTTTACCGCGGGAAAACTTATCATTCCCACGGGAAACCGAATTCCACGCGAACGGAGTCGCGGGCGGCAACTAGTGTGACATAAATACACTTTAATTAAAACTAGAGCAATTAGAGGCTTGTAGGGGTAATGTGCGAGTGACTGCTAATAGTAGGTACTACTTACCTAAGCTTCTTACGGTTTTTGAGAGTGGAAAACACAACCCCTTTGTAAAGTCTGGTATAAATATGAAGCAAAAATAAAACAGCAAGTTGTCTATTCAATATTGTACTTCCATGAGCTTCTTGTTGGTCATTCCGTCGCGCACGCTCACTCGCACATTCCAGTAGAACTCAACCTGTAGTTTCTCCACTGACGTGAACTGGTACGGAAGTCCTACACTACTCATGATGGCAGCTATATCACACGACCAGAAGTGGTGCCCGTTGAACAGAGTCTCGTAGTTCGCGATCACTCGGCCTTTCAATCTAGTCGTGTATTCGATTTCCAAGTTCATGGTGGAAAGAGTCGCGTAGAGGAAGGTCTTGGCTGACTGGCCGGGTTGGAGAACGATCTGCATCGCTGATGACGGACCTATCTGCGTGGTCTCGGACTTACGACTGTCGACGCCGAAGTCCTCTTTGAAGGCGATGATCGTCTTCCAGTCGCCGGAGAGGCTCTTGAGGTCGAAGGTGTATTTGATAGGATCCTTGTCGCGAACGACGATCTGCGTGCGCCATTTTGAAAGCATGACGTTTGTGACTGTTTGGGAAATCCCGACGTTGAAAGTGGCGGGCTCCGGGCTCTTGTTCACGAAGACTTGGCGCAAGAGCGTTTTGTTGAGGGCTTCTATGCCTACGATGCCCGCGCTTGTAGCGTTCACCACCCTCATTACTGGGTTCCAGCCGTAGTCTGTGAACAGCTTGCCTATGGGTGTTGGGTTTCTTAGGAACACGTCATCAGGCTTCTGTCCGAGGTACACTTTGACTCCGTCCTTCAAATTGGCCTCAGATAACTGGAAGGCGACGGTTTCTGCGGTGCCTATCGGGTAGACACTGTGGCCAGTTAGATATATTTCTATGGGCTCCCTCCCCTCGTTCCGCCCGATGATGTTCACTTCTATTTTGGCAGTTGTTAGCATGGGGAACAGAAACAGCAGAACTCTGCACATTTTTATCTGAAAAGATGGATTTCGTAAAGTAAAGTTGTCCAGTAATAATCCTTACGGTAATGTCATGTTTCATTTTATATTTATTGAAAGGGACAACTGTTTCTGTCTATTGGTCATATCGACCTATGCAGCGTAGTGGTCCCAATACCGGCCGCTAAGTGGAAAGTCTCAGGTTTGATTCCGAATGACTTGGTTTGGGCAACAAATTTATTATAGGGCATTTGATACTAGGTTCACCCCTTTTTTGATTTTATCTGGTGCATTAAATAAAATGTAAAGTTTACTTAGGGACACTAAATCATCGACTAATTTCACCATTATTTAGGTATTTTTAATTAAAATAATGCATTAAAAAAAGCTATAACTATACCGGTGAGTCATTAAATTTTATTTATTTTATTGACGGTAAAAGATTCTACATGCACCAGTGGGTCAGTGGCCAGTCTACCTAAATGCAAAAAATTCAATCAATTTGTTAGTAAAAAAATGACACCCTAAAAACTGCACTATAAATATCGGTTCCATAATATATGTTCAAAGTTAATTGTGGATACTTACATTCAAACTCCCAAATTATCCCGACAAATATTTTCGTTCCAAAACTCCTTTCTATTACGTCCTAGCTCATCAAACACTTCACTCATTATCTTCAATTATTTAAACGTTACCAGCTAATCACTTCACTGTCTTCTTTCTAGAACTGAAAAAGAAACCTATCGAACTGTTTTGCTAAGAATCAATAGCGAGTAGGTAGGTACTAATGTACAATGGTAGCGGTGGTATTCCATTATTTAGAAAACCTGCATGAGTAAAGCCCTGCCATTCATTTGTTTGGCTATTCTAGTCAATTGTTTAAGGAATTCAATAAGTTTATCTACGCATTTGTTTAAAGTGCATTGAAGAAGGTAGTAACTACTTTCTGCTTTTAGGAAGGTAACTTAAACGGTTCGAAATAATAAGAATTAACCTGAAAGACTGTTTTAAAAAGTTTCGTACAGATAACTCTGTAAGTGGTCAATGTTAAATGCAATCTTTTGCGGAGAAAGCTCGAACACTGTTCCTTATTAAGTAATCAATCTATACTAATATTATAAAGCTGAAGAGTTTGTTTGTTTGTTTGAACACGCTAATCTCAGGAACTACTGGTTCGATTTGAAAAATTCTTTTTGTGTTGGATAGACCATTTATCGAGGGAGGCCTAAGGCTATAGGTTTAACATCACGCTGCAACTATTAGGAGCGAAGAAATAATGGAAAATGGGAAAAAAACGGGGGAAATTATTCATCCTTGAGGTCCTCCGTTGCGTGCGCTGCGAAAACGGTTCTAGAAACCAAAAATATATGCATGAAAGAATTAAGGGAACTTTACCGCGGGAAAACTTCGCATTCTTACGGGAAACCGAGTTATACGCGAACGGATTCGCGAGCGGCCACTAGTTTTAAATAAGATGCAACTGATTTGTAGTAGGTAAGGAGGTCGCTAACGTAAGTTAACCGATGTTTAGAGATTTATTTTGTTTTATATTTATGATGAAAGACAGTCAACGAAATTAAATAAAGTTATTTTATTTTATTTTATTTTACAATATTTGGAAAACTTACAGCTATACAAAACTTAAAATTAATATTACAGTAAAAGATGGCCAATTACAAGTATTCACTGCTAAGCATTAAAAAAAAATAAAAGAAAAACAGTCAAAACAAAAGAATAACTTTTAAGAAGTACAAACAATCATTGCAAGCCTAGAAAAATCAAGTTTAAATATAATTAAAAAATAAATAACAGTCAGTGTTTATATATTGAAGAAAGCATTCGATATAACACTTCTGACTTTGGGTATGCTGGTACAGAACAGGTCAAGCTCTTTATTTTGACGATAAAACTCATTTAAGAAGTTACATGATCTTACTAGAAAAGAGTTTTGTCTATAGTTCGTCTTGGACGGTGGAATGTAAAGTAAAAGTTTATTCCTATACAGTTTAATTTGGGTATGCAAGCCAATGTTCATTAAAAGCTCAGGAACGTCGAGTTTGTTATTTGCAATTTTAATTAGAATAGAAGCATCTGTAATTTTCCTACGTAAATAAAGTGGAACTAAATGATGTCTTCTACAACGTGCTAAGTAATCGTTATCGTTAATTTGTGATTTGTACTGCAAGAATCTAAGGAAACATCTTTGGATATTTTCTATTCTGTTTATATAAATTTCATACATTGTATTCCAGATAGCTGACGCATAATCGAGGTGACTGCGGACATACGAACAGTACAAAATTTTTGATTGTTTTGAGAGATTTAAACTGCGATGAAAGTCGGAGGACAAATCCAAGGGATTGCGAAGCTTTATTTACAATTTTCACAACATGTTTGTCGAATAATAACTTAGAGTCAAAGAGTACACCCAAGTCATTAACTAGTTCTGTCCTGTTTAAAAATGAATTACGAATTGTGTAATTGTAGATGATAGGATTTAGTTTTCGGGTAAATGAACAAACAAAGCATTTAGAAATATTTAGGACGATTCTATTGGTTCTACAGAAATTATCAAAACTGTCAAGATCTTTTTGAAGAAGAAGGCAATCACTTAAATCGTTTATTGGGAATAGAATTTTCATGTCATCTGCAAATAGTAGTAATTTATAATATGTAAAGTAATTATTAATGTCATTTTTTAAAATTAGAAATAGAAGGGGGCCTAGTAACGATCCTTGAGGAACACCCGAAGGAACACATTTGGCTTGTAATGTGAAGCCATTAAGCACGACAGTTTGACAACGATTTTCGATGTAGGACGTGAACCACCTAAGCAGATTACCTCTAATACCTTTATTTTGTAACTTTTGTAAAAGTAGGCGATGCTCTATGCGATCAAAACATTTCCGGTAATCAGTGTAGATAACATCCACCTGGGATGGCTTCGACATGTTGTCAGACAGGAATTCAGCACATGCCAACAGGTTCGTATCTGTCGATCTACCTTTAAGAAACCCATGCTGTTCGTATATGAAAGAATGGAGAATGTTAACAAATTTTGATTATTATCTCTTCGTATTCTCTGTCAAAAATAAAAAATACTGGTGAAAGAATTATTTCGATGCGTCAATTAGTTTCCGATTTATAGCCCAGTCATATTAGGGCTTTCACCTCGGAATGAAAGATAATAAGCTGCAAATTGGTATGAACCTTTGTTTTGTCATTCTAAATGTTGTCTCAAAAGTGACAATCGTTATCGTGTCCGCGTCTCAAGATATTCAAGGTCAAAGGTCACAAAAATCGGTTTTTCGCGAATATCTGGCTTCCTATCGATTAAATGAGATTTGCATTTATTATAAAAGTTGTAGGCTATAAAATTCCCTACAACTTTTGTTTAAACTTTTTTTTCATACGACCAACCGTTTTGAAGGTAGAGCGCGAAGAGTGCACATCGTACAGTCATATACGGCCTAATGCAAGGTCAAGCGTGAGTTATGGTTATCAGTACGTTATAAAGTCAATTATTTACTTGGAAATTATAATTATTAAACAATGCTCATTATTTATGTACTAACTATTAATTATTTATATTTAATTAAAGTAAGTTTTAATTGCAAAAATGGTTGTGGTTCTAGCTGTGGATGCAGAAAATCAGGGCTACAATGTTCTTTAGCTTGCGGCAAGTGCAACGGACAAGCTTGCCTCAACGCTTCACTGTATCCAAGTAATCCCGATAAAGAAAATACATATGATCCCGATATTCTGGAAGGTTTGGAGATGAACATGACAGATAATGAGGATGATGACAATGAATCGAACATTTTTGAGCGACAAGAAGAAGAAGACGACGAAGAAGAAGAAGATAATTAGCTTCCATTTCCAATTTCATTACAATTAAAATCAACAAAGATACTTTTGATATTTGAACTCACATTTTGATAAATGTATATTATGCCGTATTTAATAATAAATAAAAATATGTGTAAAATATATACTCTTACTATCATTTTGACTTAAAATAAAACTAAAATATATAATCCAGAATTAATAATATTTTATACTTAAATAGTTAAATATGAATAATTATATAAAAAATCAAGTTACTTACTTTAATTATATATAAATAATTAATAGTTAGTACATAAATAATGGGCATTGTTTAATAATTATAATTTCCAAGTAAATAATTGACTTTATAACGTACTGATAACCATAACTCACGCTTGACCTTGCATTAGGCCGTATATGACTGTACGATGTGCACTCTTCGCGCTCTACCTTCAAAACGGTTGGTCGTATGAAAAAAAAGTTTAAACAAAAGTTGTAGGGAATTTTATAGCCTACAACTTTTATAATAAATGCAAATCTCATTTAATCGATAGGAAGCCAGATATTCGCGAAAAACCGATTTTTGTGACCTTTGACCTTGAATATCTTGAGACGCGGACACGATAACGATTGTGACTTTTGAGACAACATTTAGAATGACAAAACAAAGGTTCATACCAATTTGCAGCTTATTATCTTTCATTCCGAGGTTGACCCCTTTTTTTACCTAATATGACTGGGCTATTATAAGTAAAATAAGTTGCTACCGCACGACGCGGGCTGCCAGTGGCGGTGTGACGTCACACCACAACTCGCTCGGTCTGGCTCACTCAGTACGCTCGCGGTCGCGCGCACTTGTCGTCTAAATTAAACCTAAATACTTTTAAAAATGTCTAATCCAACTACTAGGAAATCATGTGTTGTGCCTAAATGTAAAATACAACTATCAATTCGCCGGAAAAGTTGTTTTTTACAGTTCCAAAGGATACATACATACATCACCAAATCTTTTAACTTGAACATAACCAATACCATTAAACAATTTGTTAGTAAAAATACAAATAAATAAAAGAGGTTTAGTTCATATCATCTACATTTGCAATAAAAAATAAATTAAATTACTTAAATAAAATAGTAAAGGTAAAGTTCAACTACCTACATCTAGATCGTATAGGTATCCTACTTCCTAGTAATATAATAAACGCGGAAGATTGTGTTTGTTATCTTTCACACAAAAAGTACTGAACGGATCTGGACGAAGACTAAAATAATCCATAGGCTTCTTTTAATCCTGGGAAAATGTACAGTTCCCGAGGGAAACGCGGGTGAAGCTGCTAACAAAAGCTAGTTAGTACTAAATCAATGCATGTATTTATTTAAATTTACTTAGAAGAGCGGTATCTTCGTATACATACTAGTGGCCGCCCGCGACTCCATTCGCGTAGAAGTCGGTTTCCGTGGGAATGAGAAGTTTTTCCGCGGTAAAAAGTACCCTATGTGTCATTCTGATGTGTAACCTACTGCAAAGTTTCATCCAAATCCGTCCAGCCCCCCAAGTCAAGTGGCAAGTGATATTTGCGATAGCAAGTGAATAGAATAAATTTTTGACAAGCTTGCAATTTGACAGTTTCATACATATTTTTTCTATTCACTCGCTATCGCAAATATCACTCGCCATTTGACTTGGGGGGCAGTAGTTTTTACGTGTAAGAGTAACAAACATTCATACATCCATACTCACAAACTTTCACATTTATAATATTAGAAGGACGTACCTACCTATAGCTACAAAACTATGATACATGATTTGTTGTCTTTAACGTAAAAAAAAAATGATAGGTAGGTAGGTACCTACTTCTACTATTGGACTTGCATTCTTCCATTAGTATTTTTATTATATTGGTTATTTTGTTTTGATAAAACAGTTTAGAACATATCAAACATTTCGGCGGCAACAAAATCACTATTTCTTAATAAATAATGCGCAGCCATTAATTCATCTATTTAAGATAGATTACACGATTACCTTTTTTCGAAACCTATACCCAATTTATTAATAGAATAATATTTACTATTAACGTGTAATAATAACTATTAACGTATAATAACGAATAATATTATATTTACTAATACGCGACCGAAAACACAAAAAAAATATACATTAAATGTTAAATAAATAAAAAAAAAGCTATATGCGCCACCGCTGGCGCGTTGTGGTAAGACGTCACAAGCGGTCACGTGACTGTTAGCGGGACTCGATATTTTTCGAAACTTTGAATGCCTATAAAATCAAAACTACTGGGTATTTTTGATTACAACAAAAACTAGTGTATTTGTATGCATACAGGCTTTACTGAGACAAAATTTCAAGCGATTTGGCATACCTAGTAACATTCTCCATTTTTTAGTGAGGAATAGAGCTGTCTTTAAATAATCTTTTCGAATATTTTAGCAAATAAATTAAGTTTTGAAATCAGACGGTAATTCTCAATATCATTCTTGGAGCCCTTTTTATGTATTGGGGTGACGTTGGCTGTTTTCCAGATGAGAGGCACTACGCCAGTTCTTATAGAGCACCTGAATAATAGGGTAAGAGGGAGAGCTGGGGGTTTTGCGCATTTAACAATTAAGATAGGTGGAATGTTATCTGGACCCGCCGATTTGTTTAAGTCTAAGTTACTTATGTTAACAAACTCCACAGTAGGATAATAAATACATGACAAAATGAAAGTATAAGTAACGTTGTGAAGTCGAACAACTTTCATACCGTAGAATTTAATGAGACGCTTGCGGCATGTGTTTAAGAAAATGCCCTTTTCACCTTCTTTCTTTTTTTCTTTCTTTCTTTTCTTTCTTCTAAGGTATTCTGGTGGGCAAGCCCTAAGTTATTTACTTTAATTGGGTTCCTTAGGGTAGTGATATAGAACTGTACGTAGTACAAGGGCGGATCCAGCTTTGGCGCCAGGGGGGGGAGTCACAGTTATAGCGGTCACAGGGGTAGTGGTCAGTTACATTACATTTAACAACTTTAACCGACTCCTTGCCACCATTATTTTTCGAGCCTTTCCTCCGTGGCCCCATACAAAATTCAATGACGCGCTAGTCGCGTCACGGGCCCTCCTAAATGATGACGCACCTAACGCGTCGTGGGCCACTGGTGATGTTATTACGCTATTTTAGGCAATTTCAACTAAAATAATACAAAGTGAGACCTGTTATTGTTTGTTTTGTTTCATTTATTTATTTTAGTTTAGTGTATTTAAAAGTGTCGATCTACATGTTTTATACGAGATGGAAGGTATGTTATAGATTTCCACCATTGGTTGTAAACCTGTGGGAAGTAGGTATTTTATCGCAAATCAAAAATCTTCCGTTTTTACATCTAAACTATTCATTGGTGACCAAAGCATAGTGATTATTTTTATAGATTTGCTAAGTTCGAATCCTGGCTTTAATAATAACACTTTTCAATAATGGAGAATGTTAACAAATTTTGATTATTATCTCTTCGTATTCTCTGTCAAAAATAAAAAATACTGGTGAAAGAATTATTTCGATGCGTCAATTAGTTTCCGATTTATAAGTAAAATAAGTTGCTACCGCACGACGCGGGCTGCCGGTGGCGGTGTGACGTCACACCACAACTCGCTCGGTCTGGCTCACTCAGTACGCTCGCGGTCGCGCGCACTTGTCGTCTAAATTAAACCTAAATAATTTTAAAAACGACTAATCCAACTACTAGGAAATCATGTGTTGTGCCTAAATGTAAAAATACAACTATCAATTCGCCGGAAAAGTTGATTTTTACAGTTCCAAAGGATACATACATACATCACCAAATCTTTTAACTTGAACATAACCAATACCATTAAACAATTTGTTAGTAAAAATACAAATAAATAAAAGAGGTTTAGTTTATATCATCTACATTTGCAATAAAAAATAAATTAAATTACTTAAATAAAATAGTAAAGGTAAAGTGCATCTGTAACGTTCAACTACCTACATCTAGATCGTATAGGTATCCTACTTCCTAGTAATATAATAAACGCGGAAGATTGTGTTTGTGTTTGTTATCTTTCACACAAAAAGTACTGAACGGATCTGGACGAAGACTGAAATAATCCATAGGCTTCTTTTAATCCTGAGAAAATGTACAGTTCCTGAGGGAAACGCGGGCGAAGCTGCAAACTAAAGCTAGTTAGTACTAAATCAATGCATGTATGTATTTAAATTTACTTAGAAGAGCGGTATCTTTGTATACATACTAGTGGCCGCCCGCGACTCCGTTCGCGTAGAAGTCGGTTCCGTGGGAATGAGAAGTTTTCCCGCGGTAAAAAGTACCCTATGTGTCATTCTGATGTGTAACCTACTGCAAAGTTTCATCCAAACCCGTCCAGCCCCCCAAGTCAAGTGGCAAGTGATATTTGCGATAGCAAGTGAATAGAAAAAATTTTTGACAAGCTTGCAATTTGACAGTTTCATACATATTTTTTCTATTCACTCGCTATCGCAAATATCACTTGCCACTTGACTTGGGGGGCAGTAGTTTTTACGTGTAAGAGTAACAAACATTCATACATCCATACTCACAAATTTTCACATTTATAATATTAGAAGGACGTACCTACCTATAGCTACAAAACTATGATACATGATTTGTTGTCTTTAACGTAAAAAAAATAATGATAGGTAGGTAGGTACATACTTTTACTATTGGACTTGCATTCTTCCATTAGTATTTTTATTATATTGGTTATTTTGTTTTGATAAAACAGTTTAGAACATATCAAACATTTCGGCGGCAACAAAATCACTATTTCTTGATAGATAATCCGCAGCCATTAAATCATCTATTTTAGATTTTTTTCGATACCTATACCCAATTTATTAATAGAATAATATTTACTATTAACGTATAATAACGAATAATATTTATATTTACTAATACGCGACCGAAAATACAAAAAAATATACATTAAATGTTAAATAAATAAAAAAATAAAATAAAATACTGTGCCAGCTATACGCGCCACCGGTGGCGCGTTGTGGTAAGACGTCACAAGCGGTCACGTGACTGTTAGCGGGACTCGAAATTTTTCGAAACTTTGAATGCCTATAAAATCAAAACTACTGGGTATTTTTGATTACAACAAAAACTAGTGTATTTGTTTGCATACAGGCTTTACTGAGACAAAATTTCAAGCGATTTGGCATACCTAGTAACATTCTCCATTAGTAGGATAAACAGTTACCTGTAGGTAGGCACCCTATGGTTGACAACCACTGGCAAATTTAATTTCCAAAAAAAAATAGTGGCCCTTGATATTGGTGTTCCTAATGAGTTAATTTTTATATAAAATGAGATATTTTATTGATTAAATCAAATAAAAATTTGAATTGTAACTATTTTCTAATGACGCATCTCTCGCGTCATGGGCCTCCCTGAAGGTTTCTTCATGACGCGCTAGGCGCGTCACGGGACAGGAGTCGGTTAATTAGTGGTCGATGTAGGGGAGGGATTATGGCCCTTGATGTAGTAGAATCATACAAATAATCGTCGTGCTTGCCAAAACTGAAACCTGATCAATATTTTCTGGAAATTCATACGTCATAAGAAAAAAAGGAAGATCAACCCAACATCTCTGCTAATCACACTGTAATTATCTGAAACATACCTATTATGTCTATAAAACAAAGGCTTTTGACTAACGCATAACCCATTCAAAAAAATACAATTGTAAACGTTTCTATAATAAATATTTTTATTGAATTATTAAGAAAACAAGATCAGAAATGAACAGAATAACTTCAGCAGTCAAGTGTGGTGTATACTATGAGAATATTCTCGAGAGATCTTCCAACTATACATACACTTTGAAAATGGTAAGTAACTTCTAAATAAATATAAAAGTTAAATTAAATAGAAACGATTAGGCTCAATTGTAGGGAACGTTTTAACCTCGGGTTAGCTAACTCAGATTTAAACGGCGCCACCATCGATTGTAATAAGAAGTAGTTACAATCGATGGTGGCGCCATTTAAACCTGAGTTAGCTAACCCGAAGCTAACCCGAGGTTAAAACGTTGCAATTGGGCCTTAGTAATACACGAATAAAATTTAAACCCAGAACTTAATCCGTACGTATTGATTTGAAACTAATAAAATATCTACCGCCTAAATTAATTTAGCTTTATTCTATTAAATGATACGAACCGTTTTTAAAAAAACGCTAACGCAAAGCTTACGTTACGTACACTTTAAAAGGATAATAGATAAGGGTCCAAAGTTACTTGAAAAAAACTTTACAATTAGTTTATGAATTTACTCCGTTGGTCAGAATAATATAAAGTAATTTGAATTCAATGTATTGGTAAATGTTTATAATAAGTGTTGTTGTTAATCAGATTACCTACCCATGGTTATCGTCCTGCACATTTTATTACATTTCTAACTTTTTGTAAAACACGTGTGTACGCATGCCTTTTCGCAACACGAGTTGAACTTTGCTCACTAACCTGCTCCAGTAAATAATATCAATGTGACAATTAATTAATTGGTTATTTGGAAGTCGGACAAAGTGCCTCGACAGAACTGCTGACTGTAGCGACGCTGTGGGAAAGTACAGTCGGAAGATAAATTGTGTTAAGAGCGCAGTCGCGTGTAAATGTATTTCAGCCTTAGGTATTGCTGTTGTAAGGGCATACTTGAATTTAAATAGTCAATAGGGATTTAACAATTTAAAAAAAGTAGAGTTAATACACACATAGACTTAATTTTATTAAAAACAAATCATTATTTTTCTTTGTCATATATTAAAAAAAGTTATCTAAATGCTTTGAATTGAAATACGGTTTGCTTGCTTGATTATCTTTCTTAAAACCTTAGTACGTTAATATATTTAAAAAAAACACTTAATAACGAATAAAATGTTTATTTAGATAGAAAAAGAGCCATCGGTAACAATAAGATTCCTTAAATATTTCAGTATGTCGGTCATACCTGCATAAATGTTTAGTTCAGTATTCAAGCATTTTTAAACAAGAATTTATAAAAGTTAGTCGTTAACTGGTGTCGAACTCACAACCTTTATTTATTATGTCAGTTTATTGTTTTATCGAGGGCTATAAACTCAGTGTTAGTAATGCAATTTATATTTTCCAGACTATGCTGCTTTACCAAGAGAGAAACGAGCCATATGCGTTTTCTATTTTACTAGATGTGCAAAATTTAAAATTGCTGCCGCTGTGTGTACTTTTATGAACTTTGATCACCAAAGATGCTGAAGTAGCGTAACTCCTAAAGCAAAGTGCATGTTATTTCCGCTTGAATTAGGTAAAAATAGTAACTTATAAGACAAGGCTTTAATTGTAAGAGTTCAGTTTATCGTGATCTTAGAAACGAGATAAGGTGAGAGATTTTCCTATACAATTCTAAATTATGTATTTGTAGTGATTTTTCGTGTATATTCTGTGTGATTTTCTATGTAATTTCCTTTTGAATCAACGACCAAAAACTCTATTTTGTTTCTTTTTCTTCGTAGGTAGTTTGTAGTATCCATATATTTTCATACACAAGCCTCTACAAATGCTAATAATCTACTATCATTCCAGATATTTCACGATGAAGTGCCCACTGTTCCTCGTCTGCCTGCTGCCGTTCATCCACGCGCGCATGATGGTTCAGATGTACACGCATCAAGACGACCTGGATAAAAAGGTGGAAACCTTCGGCCAATCTCTCGAGTACCTCAACGGAGCTGACCGGAGACACTACGGCCTCGAAGACAGCGCTTTGAGGCAGAAAATAGGCGACTTCTTCGGAGAAAGACCAGACGACATATACCTCAATGGCCCAACGCCTTATGGAGATCTATACTCGGTCTATGGATGGACGCCCGTAAGAAAAGTACTGCGAGGGAAAGAAGCCAGAGTTCTGACAGTTAACGCTGGCCCTACCATGATATCGACGCAGATATTCGAAAACATCAACGACGCGAAAGCGACAATCGCGTCACATATAGAACATCCAGTGACTAACACGGTTACAGGCTCGTGGATCGTAGAAACTGATCAAGTAACGATCGCAGACGATATTCGACACACTTTCAGCATTAATGGGACTTCAACATTTGGCTCGACCACAATGAAATACCTGTCAAAGTTCGGACACGACTACTCGGCCACGTTTCCAGTGAATATCGGATCGAAAACGGCTTTACAGGTCAATTTGGAGCCCAATCAGAAATACGTAGCCGAGCTATACGCTAATAGCGAGTCTTTAAGTGTCGAAATCGACTATGAAATTATTTTAGATGGGTACGTCGCAGCTAACTACATTCTTGGATACAGAGAACATCATTTCTGGTCGTTCTATATAATCGATTTGTTGAATTACTCCAAAATCAAGCCATTTGTCTACGCAACAGAGATAGTTAAACTCACTTATTATACCAATCCGAGAATGATACTTCGAGACACGTTCACTAACAAAGTTCTGTATGACGTTCCTATGACTTTTGTTTAAGTTTTTATGTAATTTGTAAAGAATATGTGTAAATAAATGTTTTACTAATTTATTTTGGTTAATTTTTGCAATTGATTTTCATTGAAATGATTCCTAAGAGTTATTAGGTCAAATATAAAATAATATTACTTTATGAAATTGGAGGTATCTACTACTCTAGCGAATTACTTCTTACTAAGATATTTTAATTAGGTAAGTTTAATTTCTAGAAGTTATCTCTCTCTTAGCGTCAAAGAAAAACATACCTTATGCAACCATACATAGAGACTGTATCATCAATTGCTTGATATCATATTATTGAAGAGGCAAAAATGGCATTAAATAGGAAGATATAAATAAAAACGACAATACCTAAGCCATGAGTAATTTATTTATACGAGATTAACATTAATTGTTCATCATAACTAACATAAATAAATAAAAACCTTATAATATACTGCACAGAACTACTTACATCAAGTCTCATAGTTTTTTTGTAGAAAAAGTACTTTTTCGATTTCACAGACTACTTACAAACTATTAGGTATATGGGAGTTAAAGCTTTTTATTTTATTAAAAATTATAAATAGGCAAACACATTGGTTAAATTATTGAATCGTTTTAATTTTTTAACATAGTTTTTGAACTATAATCAAAATGTTCTTCAATAGTATCAGTATTTTTTTTGTAAACAAGCGTTTAAATTTTATCTTCTCAATTATAATTGAAACATCGCAAATACAAATTAATATGAGGGACATTTATGATTTATGTTATCCATTGTTTTATTAATGTATAATTTAATTCGTAGATTAAATACACCGCTAAACAATTTAACATTCAAGTCCTCACGGAACCCTCGCAATTGAACAGTATTAAATTTAAAAAAATCAACTTTTTCTACAAAAACACTCAACACCCGACTGTTTGAAGGCATAAAGCATTATTGCTTCCATATTATCACTATTGTTAGTTCGCGAATTCTTTACAACTATCAATTTTCCGTCCGACATTGTAGAAACCCATAGGTCTCATATTTCGTCACTATTTTATCTAAGTACAATGGTGGGCTAGATATTACACTCGGATTATCTAAATCGTATATAAATTGTAATAATTAAATAATACAATATCTTACAATAACGTTTAAACAAGTAGTTTACATTTTTTTGTTTTCTTTTTCGTTACACAAATAACCGGTAATTCGGTTTACAATGTTTCAGTTTTCGTTCGGAAACTAAAAATCGAGTCAAATACCTACAGGCTACAGATAGTTTGTATAGTTATTGGCCACTAAATTATTCAATTGACTATGTATAAGGCGATTTAGTTATTTGAGAGGTATTCTGGTTTTCGTATTTTGTGGTATTCTACAAAGTTTTGAAATAAATTTAACATTAAAAAAATAATGCCACGGACATAAAATAAAAACACTAATTTTTGGACTGAGTGGTTAGTCACATTTTTGGCAGGTACTACTAAAGTAAAATTCAATAAACATTTATTAAATCTTACTTCAGTAGTACTTAAATGGGAATCAACGTAAATTCATGAACTGTGAAAACTGCGGTTAGTCATATGTACTAACTATACATTTTATTCAGACAATTTTATATCAAAATATTTATTTATACAGCCAATAACTATACTCACTACCAAATACTTACATTAGTGTGGTGTAGTTTAGTGTCAAAATGGATTGTAACAAAATAATGACACTGTCATTATTACTACATGTTTTGTATGAAACTAGCAGTTGTCAGGGATCTAGTTATATTTCGTATGAGATATGAAGGAACTTATCTGTTACAGTTTTAAAGACAATAAACTAATTATTTGCCTTTTGGATGGTGAAAACTTGAGGAAAATTTATTTGTGGACCTTTTAGTTTGTTTTTTTCTGTGTAAGGGTAAAATAATATTAAGACATTTCAATAATGTCGTTTTGTTTGACATAAGATAGTATAATATAATAAAAAAAATTGTATTGAATTGATCACAAAAGAGAAAAAATGAAATTGGATTTACTCAGTTTCAAAAATGGCCACCTAAAGACACTATTACGAATTGATACAAAACAATCGCATGAAATAAAATTTTTAAACATTTTCAAACAACAAATTTTAAACAATAAACATGTACATAAAAGTAGACTGGTTCAAAGCAGTTCGCTTATGATTCAGTATGACCTTACAGATTTAAATTTAATCATCATCTTACATTGATCCATTTATCTATCCACATTGCCAACTACTAACTTACCCTCACAAATCAAAATCTTCAATCCACCACTTCACACCGCAAGTATCCACCTTCCAGCTCCGATCCACCACAAGTATCCACCGTCCACGCGTCAATCCACCACAAGTATCCACCGTCCACGCGTCAATCCACCACAAGTATCCACCATCCACGGCTCCAATCCACCACTCCAGTGATCATATGAGTCCGTGCCTCTTCTTGTACTCGTCGAGGTTCAGCGACCGCTTGGGTCCGGTCTCCTTCACTCGCGTCGAGCTCTGCTTGGGCTGGGAGGTGGGCGCCCCTACGAAGAAATTAGATATAAATGTTAGTAATGGCCGCCCGCGACTCCGTTCGCGTGGAAGTCGGTTTCCCGTGGGAATGGGATGTTTTCCCGCGGTAAAAAGTACTCTATGTCCTTTCCCAAGTTCAGTTCTTTCTTCATACCAAATAACATCAAAATCGGTTCAGTGGTTTAGGTATGAAAGCGTAACAGACAGACAGGCAGAGTTACTTTCGCATTTATAATATTAGTAGGGATAGTAAAATAAGATGAGGTATGTATATTAAAGGTAAGTTTCTGATTTGATACTCGGTAGATTCCTCTCTAAGCGATAAGTAAGTAAGGCTTTAAGTTAAAATTATTTTCGTGTGGTTCCGACAGTAAAAAAAAAAAATGGACTTTTAATGACAAAATCGGGGATATTCTTAAGAAAATCTTAAAAATCGAATAAATATAAAATATTGAACAAAATGCAATTTAATAAGTGGAAGCAAATAGCTAATAGCCTCACCTATCCACCATTTTCATTTGGCGACTTACCCACCAAAGACCCTGTATACCAGGCAGGGGCGCAACCTTTTAGCAGGCAAGGGCCGCATGGTGAAAAAATCGACCAAAGGCGGGCCACACTTGTGATAATAACATATCAACAAAAAATTCAATGGTTTTAAATTTAATAAACATGTGAAAGCGTGGTGGATTACGGCTCAAACCCTCTCGCTATCCGAGAAGGAGGCCTGTGCTCAACTATGGGACATGGCTATTTATTTATTTATTTTTATTTATGTCAAATTTTATTTTATATGTATATTTTTTTAATACATTCGCGGGCCGCAAAGAAGACGTCGGCGGGCCGCATCGCGGGCCGCGGGTTGCCCACCGCTGCTGTATACTGTCCTTGCACCAAGTTTCTGTTCAGTAGTTTTTGTTTAGAACACTAACAAACACATACTCACAAACTTTTTTACTTATACAGGGTGTCCCAAAAGGTTACGTAGCTGGGAAGGGGGGTGGTAGGGGTGGTCACAAGGGTCACCAGAAAAATAATAAAAAAATTCCCCTCTGGATATTTCAATTAAAAAAAAACATTTTTTAAAAAACTAAAAATTTTACACCTTGTTACCCTATTTTGCTTACTGTACCTACAGATATTGCTGTATTTGAAAAAAAAAACCTGTTATGTAATCGTCAATAACCCTTTATCAAATTGAAATAAAAAAAACTATACATATCTAACCAAGTTTTAAAGAAAATTAAGTTCTTGTCCAGTCAAGGACTTAGCAATTACGATTTCACTCAACTTCCTCCAAGCGTACTGAAAAAAAAACGTACTACGCAACTCCGGCGAGTAACTTAAAAAAATAGGTAATTTTATTGCAATTCCAAAATGGTATAACACTTATTTGAAAAATTCATACTGGGACATTTAAAAATATTTTTCGGGAACAATACTCCTGCAAAAATAAAAATATCAAAAAACAATAGTTTCAAATTCGTACGCAAATACATTTTTAAATGTCTATTCTGTTGCCAAGATTGGAGTACAAACATACTTCAAACATTCAAGTACAGTCTAGGCTACCATTTGTGCGTACCACCGTGCGTGTCACGCGGAATTTTTTTCCGCGCACTACGCAGATGTGGAATGAACTTCCTGCAGCGGTATTCCCGGCTACCTACAACATGGGGCTCTTCAAGTCGAGGGTGTATTCCTACCTTAAAGGTCAGCAACACACCCCCAACACCCACAGTTTTGCGGGTAGTCATGGGCGGCGGTGATCACTTACCATCAGGTGCCTCGCATGCTCGTTTGCTCGTTTAATAAAAAATAAAAAAGTTTATGAAAAACCCATTAAGGACTTGGTTGACTTGAGTTCAATTATGATGCTCATTTTTAAAACGACGCAGGGCATGTATTTATGTTGGTGGTAGACATTTCGAGCATTTTATTAAAATAATAAATTTTAATTTTGTTTTCTTTCGAGTTTCATTTAAAACCGCAACTGTGATGTCGAGTAAGCTGTGGCCGTTTTGAAACTAACTAACCGAACTTTTTTTGTATGGAAATAAGATTTATTTTTATTTGTTATCACAGCTTACCTATTAGACTGTACCTACAGTGTAATAGATGTCTATGGCCTATACTGAAATTATGATGAATATTACCAAAACTATTTTAGGGATGAGATGAAAGTATTAGTTAATAAGCCACTTTTAGGTAAAAGACCAGTTAGATAAGCTAATCAAATATATCAGCCTTTGCTTTTGTACAGACCAGACAAGGTGAAGCTTGATCCTTTACATCTTTCGTTTACTTGAGTAACTGCAGTAAAGATTATTTTCCCTGGCATATGGAAAAACTTAATCTAGCCTTATTCGAATGTTTGAGGTATGTCTGTACTCCAATCTTGAGAATTATACCGGGCAGTAACATCAAAGCAACAGAATAGACATTTAAAAATGTATTTGCGTACGAATTTGAGACTATTGTTTTTTGATATATTTTTTTTTGCAGGAGTATTGTTCCCGAAAATATTTTTAAATGTCCCAGTATGAATTTTTCAAATAAGTGTTATACCATTTTGGAATTGCAATGAAATTACCTATTTTTTTAAGTTACTCGCCGGAGTTGCGTAGTACGTTTTTTTTTCAGTACGCTTGGAGGAAGTTGAGTGAAATCGTAATTGCTAAGTCCTTGACTGGACAAGAACTTAATTTTCTTTAAAACTTGGTTAGATATGTATAGTTTTTTTTATTTCAATTTGATAAAGGGTTATTGACGATTACATAACAGGTTTTTTTTTCAAATACAGCAATATCTGTAGGTACAGTAAGCAAAATAGGGTAACAAGGTGTAAAATTTTTAGTTTTTTAAAAAATGTTTTTTTTTAATTGAAATATCCAGAGGGGAATTTTTTTATTATTTTTCTGGTGACCCTTGTGACCACCCCTACCACCCCCCTTCCCAGCTACGTAACCTTTTGGGACACGCTGTATATAAAGTTAATAAGATAAATCACACAAGGTGTACTAACTGGGCACGGGCATATCCAAATCGATGTTAATATCGAAGTCGTGCAGCGAGTACAGACTGGAGTCTCCGCCGGCCGACTGCGGTACTGACGAGGACTTTGACTTGTCACCCTCTTGTGGCTGCTGGGAAATGTTCATTAATAGAAAATATAAATAAAAACTCCAGACTAACACTCATTATAAGTAGCTGATAAATATGTACATAAGTTGAAATTGACAATTGAAATGGTAAACCATATCCAAAGCCAGGCAAAATCACTGGGCATATTTCAACTATAAATACCGGGTGTCCAGGAAACAATGGATAAGCTCTAAAGGGCTAATAGTAGAACTAAAGGCAAGCCTAAAAAATAATTGATAAAAAGTATAACACTTACACTGCTAGAAATATGGCGCTTTAAAAAAAAACTTCATATTTTTTTGACTGTGTTCATATTTTTACTCGTAACGAGGTCAAATCACTTAATAACATCATTATTTCTATGCTAAAATAATTAATATTACCCGCATCAGTGAATAACTATCAAATAAAATAGCTAACTAAAGTATTTTTCTCAAAAAATAATGTTAAACTTTTGATTTGTGTAAAATTTCTGAAGAAATATTTTTGATGCGCAACTTTGAACAGCTCTGGTGTAAAAAAATTATATGAAAGTAACAGTGACCAATGATTTCAAAATATTCCTGGTTTAATAACGTTTTTAAAAAGATGTAATATGTCGTTATTGTAATGAAAAAAGATTGAACTAATGGTATTAGTGTGTAAAATGGGATAATTATTTAGATCTAGCAAAATTAAAAAAATACAATAAAACTAAAGAAATATGATTTTCAATTGACATTAATTGCAAACCCATTGGAATAATTTAGAGTAACTGTTCAAATTGTCTGTCCCCATCCTGATGCAGACCCTGCATCTACGAATAAAGGATCTTCAAAGAAATCAACTTAACAGGAGAAAGTGATCCAAATTTTCTTCATAATGACTTACCCAATTTATTGATAGACGTGTCCGAAGAGCTTCGCGACACATATTGGCTTCAAAATGAAGGCTGTCTAGCACACTATGCTGTTGCATTATGTGCATACTTGACGAAACCTACCCTAACAGGTAGGTAGGCCGCCTAAACCTAAACGCTTTAGACTTTTTACTGGGGGTTTTTAAGGAAGAGTTTTACCGGCAACCAGTAACTTCATTAGAAGATCTACGAGCTCGTGTTCAGGCCGCTGCAATCAATGATCGACGACACGCGCGATTTTTTTGAAGATCCTTTATTCGTAGTTGTAGGGCCTGCATCAGGATGGGGACAGACAATTTGAACAGTTGCTCTCAATTATTCTAATGTTTTTGCAATTAATATCAGTTGAAAATCATATTTCTTTAGTTTTATTGTATTTTTATAATTTTGCTAGAACTAAATAATTATCCCATTTTACACAATAATACCATTAGTTCAATCTTTTTTCATTACAATAACGACATATTACATCTTTTTAAAAACGTTATTAAACCAGGAATATTTTGAAATCATTGGTCACTGTTACTTTCATATAATTTTTTTACACCAGAGCTGTTCAAAGTTGCGCATCAAAAATATTTCTTCAGAAATTTTACACAAATCAAAAGTTTAACATTATTTTTTGAGAAAAATACTTTAGTTAGCTATTTTATTTGAAAGTTATTCACTGATGCGGTTAATATTAATTATTTTAGCACAGAAATAATGATGTTATTAAGTGATTTGAAATCGTTACGAGTAAAAATATGAACACAGTCAAAAAAATATGAAGTTTTTTTTTAAAGCGCCATATTTCTAGCAGTGTAAGGGTTATACTTTTTATCAAACATTTTTTAGGCTTGCCTTTAGTTCTACTATTAGCCCTTCAGAGCTTATCCATTGTTTCCTGGACACCCTGTATAACTATTCTCTAACGGCCGAAACCAATATTCTACTAAGCTTTGACGCCTTGTTATTTGTGTAACTATGGTAACTATTATCCATGTTTTTGCGTCGTGATATGGAAATTACAGAACCACGTCACACAAAAACAAACTAGCAGTTTCCAATTACCAAGGTTTTAACTATAGTAGAATATTGGTTTCGGCCGTATATGTTTTTAGCACAATGGGTAGGTTTAACACCTACCTCGAGTCTCTCTCGCTCCAGTCTCTGCTTCTCTTCTCTCTCGTCGTCTATTCTCTGTCGCTCCACCTCGGCCGCCACCTCCTCGCTTATTTTTAGATCCTGGAACAAAAGTTACATACATAGAGGGAAGACAAAGGTAATCCTACAAATATTATAAACGTGAAAGTTGTGAGTATGGATGGATGTATGGATGTTTGTTACTCTTGCACGTAAAAACTACTAGCTAGATTTTGATGAAACTTTACAGTAATATAGGTTATACCTACATCTGAATAACATATAGGGTACTTTTTACCGCGGGAAAACTTCTCATTTTCACGGGAAACCGACTTCCACGCGAACGGAGTCGCGGACGGCCACTAGTTAACATATTTTTTTGGATAAACTTAGGTTGTGTATTATTAGCACAAGCATACATTGATTTTGTAACTTGCTAAATTCATCTTATAGAATCCCCTTATAACTGAATACTTGGATTTTTTTAACGACCCGATACAAAAGATTGAATATCAGCTTATTTAGTAATTTTTTTGAAAACTATCAATCCTCAAAAATATTAACTAGGTACATTTTGATATCACTTTGTGAAAAACTAGTACTAAACTAACTATGTAGCCTTGTATTGTTTATCTACATACACCAGACAATGAACTACGGCAGAATCAAGATACACCCTGACAAGCTAATTGCCAAGTCATTTTTCCTTATTTATCGCAACCTACTGTTATTAAAAACACCATTAAAACATCTCTCCACCTTCATAATAATAATAATACAACTGACGACCTCTATGGTGCAGCGGTATATACACCGGACTGCTAAGCGGATGGTTCTGGGTTCGATCCCCGGGTCGGGCCAATTTCTTAAAAAATTGTCTTTCGATATTGGCTCGTGTCTGGGTGTAACTAGGTTCTCCCCTAGTCCATTGTGTGGTACCTATAGTACAAGCTTTGCTTAGTTTATGGCCACACAGTTGGTGTGTCAGTCTGGAGATTTATAATATTATTTATGACTAGTGGCCGCCCGCGACTCCGTTCGCGTTGAAGTCGGTTTCCCGTGGGAATGAGAAGTTTTCCCGCGGTAAAAAGTACCCTATGTCCTTTCCCAAGTTCAGTTCTGTCTCCATACAAAATTTCATCACAATCGATTCAGTGGTTTAGGCGTGAAAGCGTAACAGACAGACAGACAGACAGACAGAGTTACTTTCGCATTTATAATATTAGTAGGGATTACAACATACCTGTGACCGGTTGGATCCGGTCTTGAAGTTCATGACGGGCTTGGTGTGGCGCCGCGTGAACGGGTCGTCCGTCTTCTTGCCTTTGTTGGCGCGGACCTGGAAAGAAACACAGTTTTAATGTGGTTCAAATAAAGAACTAAGAAGGTAAGGACCTGGAAAGATACACAGTTTTAATGCGGTTCAAATAAAGAACTACAAAGGTAACTTTGTTGGAAAGATACATAGCTTTAATGTGGTTCAAATAAAGAACTACAAAGGTAACTTTGTTGGCTCAGACCTGGAGGGAAAAAGAATAAATGTGGTTCAAATAAAGAACTAAGAAGGTAAGTCTGTATTTGTACATCCTACTGATGTTATAAACGTGAAAGTTTGTGAGTATGGATGTATGTATGGATGTTTGTTACTCTTTCACGTAAAAACTACTGGACGGATTTGGATGAAACTTTACAGTAATATAGGTTATTCATCAGAATGACATACAGGGTACTTTTTACCGCGGGAAAACATCTCATTCCCACGGGAAACCGACTTCCACGCGAACGGATTCGCTGGCGGCCACTAGTGTTTATATATTAATGGTGATATGAAGGTAAGCTAAACTGTAAATATATTGGTATCTCTTATGCAACAATAGTAAAAAAGCCAGAGACGGGTTATAATTTAAGTGTGAAATACCTTGCGTGCATTATGGAACGGCGCAAGTAAGTTTAGACAAGAAGACTGTTACCAGAATCGGAGCCAAAGTTTTTTTTACAAAATTTTTTGGTTTATTGTTTTAATGCGCTTAGCAGTATTTTGAAGTGGTATGATATTACAATACAATTCTGATTAAAATACCTTAAGCTTTAAGCTATGAATGAATTAAGTACCAACACGAGATTTTTGTACAATTCAGACGAATTCAGCTATTCTAGACACAAACAGAAACACAACGTCTTCTATAAAACCATTTTGTAATAACATCAAGACTACCACAAAATTATTATCTTATAACATTCTCACATAATCATTTCTACTTTATTTCCTTCTTATTTTATACTTGTTTACTCCTGTTTCTTTTGATTTTCGATCTATATTTTTTCCTTCTTATTTTAATCTCACTTACTCCTGTTTCTATTTCGACATATATTTCATATCTCTCATTATTAATCTCACCTCCTCCATAATAGCCTTCTCCGCGGTCTCGACGTTCAGCTTCCGGTTCCTGTTGTTGATGTAGGAGATGCTCTGTATGGAGCTGGTGCGCGTCTTGTCTAGTTGCGAGGCGCGAGCCTCTAGCTCTTGGATTTGAGAGGTTAGCTCGAGGACTTGGCCGTCGTCGCCTCTGTGGGAAGAATAGAAGGGATATGTGTTAGTTGGATGAGTTTGTTTTATGTATGAACTAGTGGCAGGCCGGGACTCCGTTCGCGTGGAAGTCGGCTTCCCGAGGGAATGAGAAGTTTTCCCGCGGTAAAAAGTACCCTATATGTTTTTCTGATCCTCAAAAACTTTCATATTTATAATATTAGTAGGATTATTGCAAAGTTTCATCCAAATCCATCCAGTAGTTTTTACGTGAAAGAGTAACAAACATCCATCCATCCATACATGCATACATCCTCACAAACTTTCACATTTATAATATTAGTAGGATATACCCGCCCACGCCTCGCAATGGTGAAATTTTTGCCGACTTGCCCACGAAACATTGATTTTTGGCTAACTTAAAATAACTTTATCTGAATTTTCTTTATTTACAAATTTAAATGAGTAAGTATCCTAAAAGATGGCGAAACCCGCATCAAAATCCATTACGTAGTTTCGGAGGAGATAGCAGCCAAACATACAAACAGACACAATTGGCGACTTGGATTAATACTATGTAATGATGTACTTTTCTTAAAATTTCTGTAGTTTTTTTTTATTTATTTATTATAAAGATATACAAAGAATATTTCACAGAGGAAATCGAACTACATAATCCTTTTAGGTTTGTGTGTAGCTCCATAAGAGATATGAAAGAGAGGGTGTGAATACTCAAGTATTTACGTAGTAATTTCAATATGCAATATAGAATTTTTTTTAAGTTAAGTTATTTCATTTCATCTGTATACTTCGAAATGTTGACTTACACCAAGTATGTATAACATACCTTGTTAAACAAAATCATTTGATTTTCATATGTAACACATCTATAATGACTGAAATAATGTTTTTTATATATAACGAGCGACTCGACCACGCTTCGCAATGATGTAATTTTGTCAACTTGCTCGCGAACCCATGCTTTTTACAAAAGTTCTTTATTTACCTAAATGAATAAATACCCTAAAGGATGATGAAAACCGCATTAAAATCCCTCAACTGGTTTAGGAGGAGTTAGCGGCCAAACATACAAACAGACAGAATCAGCGACTTGGATTTATACTATGTAATGATAATGACAATCCCTACTAATATTATAAATGCGAAAGTAACTCTGTCTGTCTGTCTGTCTGTTGCGCCTTCACGCCTAAACCACTGAAACGATTTTGATGAAATTTGGTATGAAGAAACAACTGAACTTGGGAAAGGACATAGGGTACTTTTTACCGCGGGAAAACTTCTCATTCCCACGGGTTCCCGTGGGACCGACTTCCACGCGAACGGAGTCGCGGGCGGCCACTAGTGTTGTTATAAGTACCGGAGTTGCGCGACGTCCCTCTCCTTCATAAGATGCGTCTTCCGCATCGCGTAGTTGGTGGGGTGCGCGCGGAACCGAGCCTTCTCTTGAACCATCTTCTCGATGTCTTCCTCCTGTGGGAACATACAAACATAGGATAAGACAGGTTGCGGGTAGCCCGGGCAAGTTAGCCCTAATAATAGGGGTAAGGTTACAATTTTTAAATATCGGGCATGTCAATGTCAACGTTAGTATTGAAACGTCAAACTATGGGGATTGATTGTTTTGATTGATTTTGTCAACCAACCATTGAAGAGAAATAAAAATTATACGCAGCATGCAGTCGATTTGTTGTTATTTTAATGTGCCTCGTTTATCTCAATAATCACTAATTGCATCAAGAGAATACATCCTAATTTACGTACAGAAGTTGTTATAACAATAATTCATAATGGAGAATGTTAACAAATTTTGATTATTATCTCTTCATATTCTCTGTCAAAAATAAAAAATACTGGTGAAAGAATTATTTGGATGCGTCAATTAGTTTTCGATTTATAAGTAAAATAAGTTGCTACCGCACGACGCGGGCTGCCGGTGGCGGTGTGACGTCACACCACAACTCGGTCTGGCTCACTCAGTACGCTCGCGGTCGCGCGCACTTGTCGTCTAAATTAAACCTAAATACTTTTAAAAATGTCTAATCCAACTGCTAGGAAATCATGTGTTGTGCCTAAATGTAAAAATACCTACAACTATCAATTCGACGGAAAAGTTGTTTTTTACAGTTCCAAAGGATACATACATACTTACATCACCAAATCTTTTAACTTGAACATAACCAATACCATTAAACAATTTGTTAGTAAAAATACAAATAAATATAAAGGTTTAGTTCATATCATCTACATTTGCAATAAAAAATAAATTAAATTACCTACTTAAATAAAATAGTAAAGGTAAAGTGCATCTGTAACGTTCAACTACATTTAGATCGTATAGGTATCCTACTTCCTAGTAATATAATAAACGCGGAAGATTGTGTTTGTGTTTGTTATCTTTCACACAAAAAGTACTGAACGGATCTGGACGAAGACTGAAATAATCCATAGGCTTCTTTTAATCCTGGGAAAATGTACAGTTCCCGAGGGAAACGCGGGCGAAGCTGCTAACTAAAGCTAGTTATTACTAAATCCATGCATGTATTTATTTAAATTTACTTAGAAGAGCGGTATCTTTGTATATGTTACGGCTAATACCCGAAGTGCGGCTACACCTAGTTTTAGCCGGTTAGAAGTGGTTTTTATATGGAAAAATGTAAAAAAAAAATTAATCCTATGTATATAAAAACTGGCTCCAATCATGAGTCGACGGAGTCCCGCTACGCGCCGCACTTCGGGTATTAGCCGTAACATATACATACTAGTGGCCGCCCACGACTCCGTTCGCGTAGAAGTCGGTTTCCGTGGGAATGAGAAGTTTTCCCGCGGTAAAAAGTACCCTATGTGTTATTCTGATGTGTACTGCAAAGTTTCATCCAAATCCGTCCAGCCCCCCAAGTCAAGTGGCAAGTGATAGGTATTTGCGATAGCAAGTGAATAGAATAAATTTGTATGAAACTGTCATTTTTGACAAGCTTGCAATTTGACAGTTTCATACATATTTTTTCTATTCACTCGCTATCGCAAATATCACTTGCCACTTGACTTGGGGGGCAGTAGTTTTTACGTGTAAGAGTAACAAACATTCATACTCAGAAACTTTCACATTTATAATATTAGAAGGACGTACCTACCTATAGCTACAAAACTATGATACATGATTTGTTGTCTTTAACGTAAAAAAAATAATTATAGGTAGGTAGGAACCTACTTCTACTATTGGACTTGCATTCTTCCATTAGTATTTTTATTATATTGGTTATTTTGTATGGTTAACATATCAAACATTTCGGCGGCAACAAAATCACTATTTCTTGATAAATAATGCGCAGTCATTAATTTATCTATTTATAGATAGATTACACGATTACCTTTTTTCGAATCCTATATCCAATTTATTAATAGAATAATATTTACTATTAACGTATAATAACGAATAATATTTATATTTACTAATACGCGACCGAAAACACAAAAAAAATTATACATTAAATGTTAAATAAATAAAAAATTAAATAAAATACTGCGCCAGCTATATGTGCCACCGCTGGCGCGTTGTGGTAAGACGTCACAAGCGGTCACGTGACTGTTAGCGGGACTTGATATTTTTCGAAACTTTGAATGCCTATAAAATCAAAACTACTGGGTATTTTTGATTACAACAAAAACTAGTGTATTTGTATGCATACAAGCTTTACTGAGACAAAATTTCAAGCGATTTGGCATACCTAGTAACATTCTCCATTCGCATAGAGATGAAAATTAGCAAGAATGTTAAGAACACCTCTACAAAAAAAGTTATTCAAAGTGAAATGTCAAAATTATGTTTTATTTTGTACCTTTGATCAAAACGTTATATACTTTATCATAAATATATGTAGTAGGACAAAGTTAGAAATAATAATGAGTCATCGCACATTTATCGCCCGAAATTAATATTCTACCATAGTTAAAACATTGGTAATTGGAAACTGCTAGTTTTGTTTTTTGTGACGTGTTTATGTCATTTCCATATCAACAACTATCTACCCTAGTTTATTGCGACGCAAAAACATGGATAATAGTTACCATAGTTACCCAAATAACAAGGCGTCAAAGGTAAGTAGAATGGTTTCGGCCGATAGAGATGAAAATTGGCAAGAATGTTAAGAGCACCTCTACAAAAAAGTTGTTCAAGTCAAATGTCAAAGTTATTTTTTATTTTGTACCTTTTAATCTAAACGGTATATACTTTATCATAAATATATGTAGTAGGACAAAGTTAGAGATAATAAATTTATATCAAGTATGGCTGACACACCTTGACGCTTTAAAGGCAGCCTACATGTCCTTTATATAAAGGTTAAAACGAAATTTTCAACTATTTGGATGTAAGCATTTCTAAAACGAAAATTCTTAGGGATTTTTTTTCCCTGGTTTCCTACGCTCTCTTACCAACTAACCTAATATTGACACACCCCTCCTTTACACACTCGTTTTAAACTCGTAAGTGCGTCTCTTACATCCATCGTCTTGCTCCTCACGAATTCGCACGTTCCCACTACTTAACTTACACAAAACCTCAGCTTTCTCACTTCTTTCTTACGCTCCCTTACCAACCTATTATAACTTTACATTCATACAATATATACCTTATAAAAACCCTAACTTAAACTCATAAGAAAGCGTATCTGACGTCCATCATATAGCTCCTCATGTTAGATAATGCGATTTCTCTGCTTTTTCCGCTTTTGTTCGCTCACTTACCAACTTACCCTTGTTATACAGGGTGACTTCTAATGTCACGTATTCCTGTTAAGGGGTGATAGATTAGGTCAAAAGCAACCGATTTTGACCAATAATGTCGTATGCAAAAGTTAACCGTTTTTGAGTTATTTTTAAATTTAAGTTTTTTATTTTTATTTATTTAAAAAAACTACGATTGCTTTTGACCTAATCTATCACCCCTTAACAGGAATACGTGACATTAGAAGTCACCCTGTATACAGCCCATATACAACTTTATATATATCTCCTCACCTTAAACTCGTAAGTCAGCGCATCTCTAACGTCCATCATCTTGCTCCGCGCGAACTCGGCGGTGGGCGGCTGCTTGCCGGCGTCCTTTAGCGCGCACAGCCACTTCTGGAACTCAGACTCCGTGAAGTCCTGGAAGAGAGAATTTTGTTTAGAACGGGTTGTATCAAACAGTTGGTTAACGTATTGACGCACGTAACTTTTCGACGTTTACATCAGATGTTTAACGTACGTCAAATACAAAGCGTTTTTGACATTGTACGTCAAAAACAACCCGTTTTCTAGCTTGACAGTTGGTTAACGCCATTTTTAACGTTTACAGACACGTTAAGTAGTTGTGATACAACCCGCCCTTAGCTAGCAGTTCTGGAGGAAAGAATATTAGTTTTAGCTAAGCTAGGTTCGGAAACTGATTTAATGAGACTCTGTGAAGTCCTGGAGGAATAAATAATGTTGCTTAGCTAAGTTAAGTAAGAGATATAAGGAGACTCCGTGAAATCCTGCGGGAGGGAGTGTGTTGATTAGCTGGGTTAAGTTGAGAAACAGATATATAAATAACTAGTGGGAATTCGCGACTTGGTCTGCGAAAAAGTGATTTTCACGTGGGAATGATGTGCATCTGCATTGAGTATTCTTTTTTTTTCAACTTTTTGTAAATGACGTGAATTTTTTAAGAAATTTAGTAGAAAATCCTACTAATATTATAAATGTGAAAGTTTGTGAGGATGTATGGATGGATGGATGTTTGTTACTCTTTCACGTAAAAACTACTGGACGAATTTTGATGAAACTTTACAGTAATATAGGTTATACATCAGAATAGCACATAGGGTGCTTTTTACCGCGGGAAAGCATCTCATTCCCACGGGAAACCGAGTTCCACGCGAACGGAGTCGCGGGCGGCCACTAGTCCACTATATATTCCTTCTAATTTGTATGATATCCTCACCTGGTTGCTGACGAACTCCAGCCGGAACACGCGGTCCTGCGCGCCGTGCCGCAGCTTCAGCCCCTTGTTGGTGCGCGTGTTGCCCAGGTTGTAGATCTTCGCCGTCTCGTACACGTCCACTATTTCCGCTACCTGTGGGTCAAATAAATTAATTAAATGTTTGAAAAAATAGTTTTTATCACGGTTTATTTTCAACCTGATAACAGACAGACCAAAAGGGTACCATTTTTCCATTCTGTGTCCGCAACCCTAAAAATATTTAATTTTAGAATACACTAGTGGCCGCCCGCGACTCCGTTCGCGTAGAAGTCGGTTTCCCGTGGGAATTAGAAGTTTTCATGCCGTAAAAAGTACCCTATGTATTATTCTGATGTATAACCTATATAACTGTAAAGTTTCATCAAAATTCGTCCAGCAGTTTTTACGTGAAAGAGTAACAAACATTCATACATCCATACTCACAAACTTTCACGTTTATAATATTAGTAGGATAAGTGTAATTACTTACCCTATAAACCGGGTTTCCATTATTGTTTCCAATTCCAATTCGTACAAAACAGCCCGACACCACGCGAGCGAAGAACGGCAGGTGAACCAGACGCTCCAATTTGAACCTTAATACACATCAATAATAACGTTTATAGAGCACTTATCTTTTATAACAGCAGAACATATATTCCAATTTGAACCTTATTGTGTAAGGAATAGGGTTCAATTTCAAGAATCTTAATAGGTCATTACGACAAATGTCGCTTATTGTGTTTGTACGAGTATTGTATTAAGAAAATAGTGACAACTACAGGATAAGGTTGTATTCACTGTGGAGTAAAAGTACGAAAGAAAAATAATAATTTTATAAACAGTATTTTCGGACATGCCGCATGCACTTGCTGTTCTATGACTATGCTCTCCACAGTTGCATTTTAATCACACAATTTAAAGTACTTATAAACATTGTAAATTATGTGTCTCTCTCCACTATGGATTATTGATCCACTTTTATTCTTTGGAATTGGTGAAGTATTCATTTTTTCAAAATTTATCGTTGGACGAGTCACGCAAAATCCACAACTGTTTTCTTCGAAGGTCAGACTTCAACTGGTCACTGTGAACTCGACTTTCTAATTTCTAGCATTATAATTGGCTGGGGGGCGTGGCCAGGCCGGCTGACAACGATCACTCACTATTTTCTTAACGCGAATAGACTATAACTCCTCCTAAACCACTTAACCGATTTTGATGAGGTTTTCGTCATCTATTATGTATATTTTTCACTTATACATTATATTTCTATCGAAGTTCAAATTTATTAATTAAAACATTATTGTATTGTTTAAAATTTAACTATTTCCTTAATATTTTAAAGCCTAAACATACATTATTCTCTATTAGACCTATGTCCACCGACCTGCTAAGTCTAAGTTTGTTGATCTGATCCCTCGTGTCTGCGTATTTCACTTCCACTTCTTCTCTCTTCTCCTCTTGTTCTCCCGCCGAGGAAGAAGAACTGGTGGAACTGCGGCGACCTAGAAAAAAATATCAATAGAGAAGAAGAAAAAATAGTGTATGTTCAAAAAAGACGATTTTTTGTCGAGCTCCATCGAGAAAATTACGAAACAGATGGCGGTGAGTTCATAAAAGGTCAAAGTTTTACTGGGAAATCCTAAAGGTGAAATGAAAATAATAGTTAAACATGTTAGTTTTTTTTGTTAACCAAACTATAGGCGTTTAGTGTGCCAAGAGATAAAATCAATTTACGATATCTTTACTTTTATAAAAGAGCATTTTCAAATGATGTGCTTTTAAATGCTAACAATTAACTATAGTATATTTTTAACCTGAACTTTTACGTCTTTTTCCAACATCCTACTAATATTACAAACGTGAAAGTTTGTGAGTATGTATGGATGTTTGTTATTCTTTCACGTAAGAACTACTGGACGGATTTGGATGAAACTTAGCAGTAATATAGGTTATACATCAGAATAACTCACAGGGTACTTTTTCCCGCGGGAAAACATCTCATTCCCACGGGAAACCGACTTCCACGCGAACGGAGTCGCGGGCGGCCACTAGTTACCTATAAATATACAGAACTCACCGGTAGACTTATTGTCCTCAGAATCAGACCCGCTGTCATCAGAGTATATGTCCGATGCCTTCAATTTAACACTCTGTTTGGAGGTACCACCGAGAAGGTCCGGGTCGGCATCCTGTGTGGGAAATATTTGATTCAAATAAACCTTTAAACTAGCAAATGAATTTTGATCCTGTAGTCTTAAAACTAAAGTAATTTATTATTTGTTTAGTCATCATCAATTTTATTAGGCAGCTTTTAAACTGAAAGAGTTGTTTTTTTTCACTAATTTGTGTTTTTTACTAATTCATGTTTAAATGGTTGTTGAATAAAGCGGTTAAGATTTAAGGACTGATTTTACACGTTTTTAAATTATGATCGGTTTAAGGGTTTAAAAAACGATACACATTTCATAATTAAAGCAAGAAATTAATTGTAATAAGCTATGTGTATATCTTGACAGATATGTCGCTGGCAAAATGATAGATTTTGACAGTTTCACACAAGAAATCTGACAAAAAATATCATCATAGAAAAGTAATGTATTGAAATTATTTTATTGTATGTAGAATTAAAAACTAATCTCTGATACATTGTCTAAAGCATAAAATAAAAAAAGATGTCACGGGACACCCCTACATTCATCAGCAATGGCCGTAGTAGACCGAGAGAAAAAGCTGGCGGAAAAAACTCTCGGCACTCTTTTCGAAATTATATAATTTATATTCAATTATATCATTTATTGGTCAGTTTCATCAAGAAAATCGTCATTTTATACAGTTTTATTAGAGATGCACCGAGTAACACTTTTCCCGAGTACCGAGTTTTACTCGGTCCAATTTTTTTTTAACCGAGAACTCGGCCGAGTAACTCGGTTCTATCAAATTCCCAAATTTGCGTGCGTAAACAAGTACAAACGAACGCAAGCGTATTTAGAAGAAAATTTGTGGGAACATTTTTGGCACCAAACAAGGCATCATAAAATCTTTAACCCATTGGATGCCGAGCCCGCCCATCGGCGGGCAACATTTTTTATCCGAGATGCCGGGCCCGCCCATTTCAAAAAGCATTACGTAAGCCAAATTCAAATAAAAAAATGAGATTTTGGTAATGGTTTGTTTCTGGATATTGAAGATAATAAAAAAATGTCGATTCCATGACCACGTCCCGACTCTCAATCAGGGGTTACAAACCTTTTGTAATATTTAAAAATAAAAATATATCATATAAATATTATCTTGTAAATAAATGTCAAAATATTTGAAAAACAATGTAATTATAAAAATAGAAAAGTTTGTATCATAAAAATAATAGTAGGTATTTTTCTAAAGAAAGTAGGAGATCTTACCCACTGAAGCTTCAGTACAATATTACTTTAACTGTTATCATACACTTTTATTTTTTATTCTCATTCACTAAATCAATTGCGTAAAAACAAACGCGGTTTTGTTAGTAATTGAAACAGCGCGATAATAATGTGAAGGTTGATGACGTCTGTCTTAAAACGGCTCATGTCGAAAACTTAACCAGAATGGCGAGCCCGCCAGAGGGCGTTCTGAACTCATTGTATAGCGGCATCTGGGAATAGATGTAAATTTTCAGGGAGGAAGTGAAAGAGTTAATCAAATTATACTCGGCATTAGTATACCGAGTTTTTCGGCCGAGTACTCTGCACCAATAACCCGCCGAGTACCGAGTATAAACCGAGTACTCGGCCCATCTCTAATTTTTATCAATAGAAAAGATAAAAAGATTAAAGTCTTTCTTTTTATTTAAACTACTCATTTAACTAGGACTGATTAATGATGACATTAACAAAAAAAATATATGTATTCATTTAACACATTTAACAATACCACCACACCATGGACTAATCGAAAACACTTTAGGACACCCATACCCATTATACCAAGTAGTCACAATCTTTGTAAAAAGTTTTATTCCAATAATAGTTTTTTTACAAAATTTAAAATCTTTAGTTCAAACCCAATACTCATAAAAGTTTGTTTTTTATATTTTATAAAACCACACACAAACAACATAAAATGAAGATAGTTAATGATTTTGTTATATTAATTTTAACGATGAATTGATGGTTTTTGTCACAAACAACATACTTTTTTACTGTGCCGGTGATGCGAATCGTCATCGGGTTTCTAATAGAAACAAAAAACACATAGAAATTATAAAATTGGAAAAAATAAAAAAAAACATAATTTTGCAAGATTGTATTAAATCCAAAAAACTATAGATGTTTAACTTTTTTCCTGATTTAATATTAACTGTTTATGATTATTTTACGAAGAGTAATAATAAATAAATATTTTTTGATTTATTGCATTAAACAAAATAAATAATTTGTAGTTGATATTTATTTTTATTTATTTTTTTGATCTTCATCTATTTGCTTTATACTTTGCTACAGCTATTTTTCTATTTCATGTATTTTAGTCAACCACTTATCAACCAACAAAGATATTTTATGAAAAAATTCCAACTTATTTTTGCTAAGGAGCACCTTGTAAAATAACGAAAACTTCGTTCTCATCTCCAAACTTACCGACCAAAACTCAACACCACACTTCAACAATTTTGAAATGATTACGTTCTCCTATCGGAAGCTTTTTAAGTTTCTTCTCCGCGCCCCCGCCCCCGGTCCCGCCCCGCCCCGCCACCTACCTCGTCCTCGCGGCGCCCCCCCTTCCTCTTCATCTTGTTGTGCTCGACGCGCATGGCGCGCGCGTCTCTCTGCGCCCCCGCCCCCTGGTCTCGCCCCCGCCCCCCGGTCCCGCCCCGCCCCGCCACCTACCTCGTCCTCGCGGCGCCCCCCCTTCCTCTTCATCTTGTTGTGCTCGACGCGCATGGCGCGCGCGTCTCTCTGCGCCCCCGCCCCCCGGTCCCGCCACCTACCTCGTCCTCGCGGCGCCCCCCCTTCCTCTTCATCTTGTTGTGCTCGACGCGCATGGCGCGCGCGTCTCTCTGCGCCCCCGCCCCCTGGTCTCGCCCCCGCCCCCCGGTCCCGCCCCCGCCCCGCCACCTACCTCGTCCTCGCGGCGCCCCCCCTTCCTCTTCATCTTGTTGTGCTCGACGCGCATGGCGCGCGCGTCTCTCTGCGCCCCCGCCCCCTGGTCTCGCCCCCGCCCCCCGGTCCCGCCCCCGCCCCGCCACCTACCTCGTCCTCGCGGCGCCCCCCCTTCCTCTTCATCTTGTTGTGCTCGACGCGCATGGCGCGCGCGTCTCTCTGCGCCCCCGCCCCCTGGTCTCGCCCCCGCCCCCCGGTCCCGCCCCCGCCCCGCCACCTACCTCGTCCTCGCGGCGCCCCCCCTTCCTCTTCATCTTGTTGTGCTCGACGCGCATGGCGCGCGCGTCTCTCTGCGCTCGCAGCGCGGCCATCGCGTTCTGTTTGCGGTCGTCGACGTTGCGTTTCCTGCCCTCAGACTTCGCGTTGAAGGCAGGCGATGTCGAGCGCTCTAGGGAGTCTGAAGGTTTTGGCGAACAACATTTTTAATCGATAAAAAGGAAATGTTGATATATACTAAAAATATGTGGAACAACTGTTTTATCAGTTCAAACAAAGATTTTAAACGAGTTTATTTGTAAAAGAAATAGTTACTATGGCTTCACAACACAGGATACAGGGCAACCCAAGACCACTGTACATCAAGGAAAAGTACCTTAAATGTCGAAGATATGATATTTTTCTGAAAGAAGACTTTTTTTTTAAACTTAGTAGATGTAAGTAATGCAGACTGCATTTAAAGAATTTCTAAAAATTACATGCCTCATCTGGGAATCGAACCCTCACGCCCCTATTTTTATGATGCCAATTGAAAGAATAGAAAAAAAGTAATAATTCTTCTTAAGTAACATAGTATCTTAAAAGAAAGGAACAACTTGAAATTAATAATTTTAATCAAATTAAAAACATACGTGAAACTGCCGAAGTAAATAAAGTTTTTTTTGTAAATTAATTAAGTAAATGAGATCCCTCTTGTCTTACGCAAATCTCCAATCTTTTAATAAGTCCGCCTGTAGATTTTCTTATCACATTATGGTGAATACTCGATATGATATGGTATGGAATGATAATATCACTAATTTTCGAACGTTGTCGTCGACAATAAATAATTTTCTTGAAATTTGTAAAAATCATTTCACATTTTTTAAGATACTATGTTACTTAACCCATTGGATGCCGAGCCCGCCCATCGGCGAGCAAAGTTTTTTAACTGAGCGCCGGGCCCGCCCATGCGCGTAAGAATTTCAAAAGGCATTACGTAAGCAAAAATCCAAATAAAAAAAGGGATTTTCAATTTTTTAGAAAAAGATATCCCTACTAATATTATAAATGCGAAAGTAACTCTGTCTGTCTGTCTGTCTGTCTGTTACGCTTTCACGCCTAAACCGTTGACCCGATTTTGATGAAATTTGGTATGAAGAAAGAACTGAACTTGGGAAAGGACATAGGGTACTTTTTACCGCGGGAAAACTTCTCATTCCCACGGGAAACCGACTTCCACGCAAACGGAGTTGCGGGCGGCCACTAGTATCACATAATTATGCAAAAAAATAGGTTTTGTTTCACAAAACATAATTTAGGACACCAACTTTTATAACTCATAAAGGGTGTATGCTCCATAGCCTCGCGGCAGTTTTAATATTTTATTTAAACATATTATTTTCCCCATTGCCCCATTTTTCCCATCTGCCCCGAATTCTTAGTACGCATTTCTCTGAAACGTTTTTTAAAGAAATCAACAATAATTTTTAAACTCATGTTTTTCAACACACTTGCTCAGAAACTTGTTACATCGTTTTTAAGGCCATAAACCAAGCTATAACACACTCGTGCATAACAATATTAATACACACTAGTGCATAATATAACGATCCCTACAAAGTTAAGCTAGTGCCTTACTGCAAATTATAAGCTAGTAAACAGAGCATTTTCATTTTGATCGGGTAATACAGTTTATTTTGTAAAAAGAGGTTTATTGCCATTGCAAATCCATTTATATGTTTAGCATAACTAAACGTGTCCATATTAGAAAAAAAAACATTGATTAATCCCGAATTCTCTATATTTTCTTTAGGTACGTTGCATTAATATCAATTGAAAATCATATTTCTTTAGTTTTATTGTATTTTTTTAATTTTGCTAGAACTAAATAATTATCCCATTTTACACACTAATACCATTAGTTCAATATTTTTTTATTACAATAACGACATATTACATCTTTTTAAAAACGTTATCAAACCAGGAATATTTTGAAATCATTGGCCACTGTTGCTTTCATATTTAATTTTTTTACACCAGAGCTGTTGAAAGTTCCGCATCAAAAATATTTCTTCAGAAATTTTACACAAATCAAAAGATTTACATTACTTTTTGAGAAAAATACTTTAGTTAGCTATTTTTTTTTGGTAGTTATTCACTGATGCGGTTAATATTATTTTTTTAGCACACAAATAATGATGGTATTAAGTGATTTGACCTCGTTACGAGTAAAAATATGAACACAGTCAAAAAAATATGAAGTTTTTTTTTAAAGCGCCATATTTCTAGTAGTGTAAGGGTTATACTTTTTATCAATTATTTTTTAGGCTTGCCTTTAGTTCTACTGTTAGCCCTTCAGAGCTTATCCATTGTTTCCTGGACACCAGGTATACTGGATGTAAAAGAACTGCTTCCGAAAACGAAAACTGGGTATTGCTGGAGTGGTACCGTTTATGTATAGAGCAAAAAATTTTTTTAATGATTAGTTTTTTTTTCGTAATTTGTCAAAATTTCATTAATTTAATACTATCATATTTTGCGATGATTTCTAATTAAATATTGTTTTAATTTAATTTGCAATGTAAATAATCGCACCTGAACCAACAGTTGATGTGTGAGCGATGATTTCAACCGGCGAATTCCACTTTTCAATCCTTAATAACTTTTTTAAATTGATTTTTCTGGGTATACTGTTAATGAATTTAGTTACGTTAGAAGTGGTCTTTTTACACCCGTTATAAAAAAATTACATCAAAATCCTTGCAATTTAAAATATAATTAACAAAACCATATATTAAAAAAGAAAATAAAAGCACATCTACTAACCTAACTCACCGTCTTTGTTCTCGTCCAGAATCTCCCCGGGGCTGGGCGGAGGTTTCTCTACCTCCTTCTCTGGCGTTTTGGCTCGTTCTGGCTCTTTTTCTGTTATAGAACAAAAAATATGAACTTTCTGTGTATGGGAAGGTATGTAAACGAAGAAAATAATTAATAGATTTTGTCAAGTTAAAGCTATATTCAATTTACTACGTTTGTTGTTACCTAGATGGCGCTGTACCTATTTTAAATCGCGATTACATTAACATTATTTGGAATATGGTAAAAAAACATGTTTATTGTACAGAAATAATTAAATTTTAATTAGTTTAATGTATTTATTCTTAAATCGGCAATCAATCGGCATCATCAGAACTTAAATTGTCTAGCTGTCACGGTTTTTGAGATACAGCGCGCTGACAGACAGACAGACGGACAGATAGCCGAGTCTTACTACTAGGCTCCCGCGGAGCTATTGCATAATTAATTTTAAAGCTATTATTAATTTTAACCCTTTCCAGAATTGTTGAAAATATGACATTCGATTACCATTGGCTTACGCAATAGCCTCGCCGTTTCTACCCCGGGGTACTGACACCTAAAACACCTCATAACAATATAGTGTACAATGGCCCCTATTCTGAAAACACTCTCTAAACTATAGTCTATTCGCGTTAAGAAAATAGTGAGTGATCGTTGTCAGCCGGCCTGGCCACGCCCCCCAGCCAATTAAAATGCTAGAAATTAAAAAGTCGAGTTCACAGTGACCAGTTGAAGTCTGACCTTCGAAGAAAACGGTTGTGGATTTTGCGTGACTTGTCCAACGATAAATTTTGAACAAATGAATACTTCACCAATTCCAAAGAATAAAAGTGGATCAATAATCCATAGTGGAGAGAGACACATAATTTACAATGTTTATAAGTACTTTAAATTGTGTGATTTAAATGCAACTATGGAGAGCATAGTCATAGAAACAGCAAGTGCATGCGGCATGTCCGAAAATACTGTTTATAAAATTATTATTTTTCTTTCGTACTTTTACTCCACAGTGAATACACCCTGATTCTGTAGTTGTCACTATTTTCATAACGCGAATAGACTAAACTAAAACTATCACCGACACTTACTCGTCAATAGTATAAGACAGAGACAGGTAATCATTTTAGTCCTCTCATTATGACACTGCGAAGACAATTTTAGGCTAGTCCTCAGCGCATTTCGTTCAATTTTCCACATCATTGTAGGACTTAACTTAGTGAGACCAATGTAACTGTCTTTTTCTAATACGAAGTATGTATGTGAAAGTGACAGTGAGAGTGGTAAAGTCTAGCTGTAGGCTCTGTCTGCAGCGATTACTGGGCTGACTCGACCGGTGACATACCACCGTCGTACAGATAACCATAGTGAAGTAGGGACGATGTTCCTGCGTTTCGTTCGGTGAGTGCGGTATCCGGTGCCCAATTTTCTTAAAGGCCAGCAACGCACCCTCAATGCATATGTGGATACTGTTATGCAGAAAGGTGTTAAGTGCATTTTTGTCATTTTTCGCTAGACGCGATTAAAGATTTTTGACATCAGATGGTTTTTCAAAACGTGTAGCTGCGAAACTAATAAATATTATTTTATAAAAATTTGTTTACACCTATAAAAAAGTATTGTTTATATGACAACATAAACATTTTTGAATAGAAATTCTAATTTTGATGAATAATCGTGAAAATACCACTTAACACCTTTTTGTTTAATGCTCTATGTTTCGAAATATGTTTCTTAAAAGCATTAAGTCACTTTGAATCGCTTTTGCAAATTACTTTACGAAGATAAAAAGATAGAGAAAAATCATAAATCTCATTAATTCTTACTTTTAAATTAAGTTTTACGTTAAAAAAGCCCCGTATATAGGAAGATTAAAAGTTATTTATGAAAAAAATAACCAGACTTGAACTTCCAAACAATTTTAAATGGATAGGTAATATTTTTTTACTTTCGTGTTCTTTCGCTTTTTTGTACTATTATTTTGTATAAACTTATAATAATTAAAAATAATTTAAGAAAATCTTAATACTACGTTAATTCCGCGGTGGGGCACAAAATTGAATTTTACAGTAAGTTTGGTTTTGACTATGTTGGAAATAAGGAAATAATTTTCTTGTCTTGAATTTAATCTTATTATGTCAAAACTCCGGTTAAGTGCAAGTCGGACTCGTACACGAAGGGTTCCGTACCTTTATCGATTAAAAACGGTAAAAATAACGTTTTTGTAGATATGGGTAAGCATTATTGTTTAATTATTATTTGGTATCCTAGTTATTGTAAAAACGAGTTATTTATTTATTTAAAGTGAATATTTAAGACTCTACCAGTTGTCTTTACTAATAACTCGTTCGAGAACAATATAGCAAAAAAACTGGTTGTATGGGCGCACCTCTTATTAACTATTTTATTAGCAAATTTCACAGCTATCACGGTTCATGAGATACAGCTTGGTTACAGATAGATAGACAGACGGATGGACGTACGGACGGACGAACCCCAAGAATCAACCTCAATCCAAACTCACGAAACCACAATTCGCACACAGCAGATGGTTCTCTGTTTTGTTTGGGGCCACCTATTGCCCAATATTCTGCCGGCTCGCGACAACGGTTGCCACACCAGCGGTTGCAAGACGGGCAGTTGTCTTTTATGTTGCCAAAACGAGTAACGAGTCTTAACTTCACGATTAAGCCCCTGAAGAGTGCGCCTCGAGGAACCCAATCATACCTGACGTTCCACAAGAGTAGCTCGAAACTGAGCCCTGTGGAAAGCAGCAGGTCATGGGTACTACATTTCTTTTCCATGTCGCCGATGATGTGTTAGGCGCCTGCCATTCAGGTATCAGGCCCCAATCATTCACCCGAGTTGGCAAAGACGTTTTGGAACCGTAAAGCACTCTTTATACTGTTCCAGATCTGAGGTTTATGTCTGTTTGAGAGGAGGTGCCCAAAGGCGGTGGTTTACTCTACCTATATTTGTTACCTCAGAGCTTACGACTGGGAGAAGGCCCTTTCGATGATTGTTTTTTATTCGAAAGATGGTGCTTTTCGTGTGGTTCCACGTCAATTTGATCTAGTTCTGACCGTGGCGAAATCCGTATCCGTTGAAAGATAGCTGACCTTTTCTAACAACCGTAAAATACTAAAGAAAGTCTCGTTCTCACAGAGTTAACGTGAAGCTAGTTACTAAAATCATTAGGCTAGCTAGAAGAGGGCTATCTGACCACTGATAAAATTTGAAACTTTATTTTTCGTCTTAGTTAAAGCTATCGGACAGTTCAATATTTGCCATTTTATTTGTTTACTAGTGGCCACCCGCGACTCCGTTCACGTGGAAGTCGGTTTCCCGTGGGAATGAGATGTTTTCCCGCGGTAAAAGGTATCCTATGTGTTATGTTATAACTTTCACATTTATAATATTAGTAGGATTAAAAAACCGGCTCTAAGACGGGCAAAAAATACCAAAACGTCTATAATATTACCCTACTATTACAACGTACGTATTTGGTAACACTGCCAAGTGTGCTTCTCGGTGGCGCAGGAAGCAATTAAACAAAAGGTGTCAATTTACTTTTAATTACCTAAATCCAATCTTTCTTTTTTGATTCTGTACCCAAAGGGTAAAAACTGGACCCTATTACTAAGCCTCCTTATGAACCGTGATAGCTAGAAAGTTCTTCACACATGTTTTATTTTATGTTGCCGCTATAATAACAAACACTACAATTAAATAAAGTTAAAATATTTAATAGGAATCCCATACACCAAGCGTGTTTATTTGGCAATTTTTTCTTGTTCTTATTATCGACAACTGATATTCACAAAATATTTAGTTTTATATTCACTGTAAAAATGAATTATTTCTTTCAATAACATTCATATTAAAGGGTGGCACCAAATCAAAACATTTTATTTTTCACCGTTTTTATAGATAAAAATAGTACCTACGGAACCCTTCGTGCACGTGTCCGACTCGCACTTGGCAATTTTTTGAAAGAGTTTATTGCAGAAATGAGATTAAGTTATGAACATTTTCTAAAAGGTTTTGCACTTGAATCTTACTATACATATCAGGCTTCCAACGTATCCTTAATATGCAGAACTGAACTTTTTGACATAACACTGTTGTGCAAAATTCAAAAGGTGGAGTAATGAAATTTGCAAAACCTATTTTTTGTAAATAACAAAAAATATATAATATTTGGAGAGTTAATTTTTTGCGTACAATTAGATAATATGTTTACAAAAACAGTGGTATACTTAACTCAATATCCGATTTTTGGCACTTAACACCTTTCTGCTTAACAGGGTCTATGTAATTGTGGGTGTATATAGGGGCGGCGGTGATCACTTACCATCACGTGACCCGCTTGCTCGTTTGCTAGGTTCTCTTATAAAAAAAATAATAATAAATAATTTAGTTGAGTTCGGAATCGGGGACATTACCGGCTAGCTCCAGTTTCCGTGTCTTCTTGTCGCGGCGGCGGCGCTGCGGCGACGACCCGCGCCGCGCCAGGCGTAACTTGCGCTCGATCTCCCAACTAGTGGAGCGACAAACAAACTCATATAGTAGGTAACCTTAATAGGTACATCATCATCATCATTAATAATAATAATAATAGCCTATATATGTCCCATAGTTGAGTACAGGTCTCCTTCTCGAATAGTGAGAGGGTTTCAGCCGTAATCCACCACGCTGGCTCGGTGCGGATTGATGGATCACATGATGGATAATCATCCAGTCATGTGGGTTTCCCCACGATGTTTTCCCCCATCATTATCATTACATAGTATAAATCCAAGTCGCTAATTCTGTCTGTTAGTATGTTTGTCCGCTAAATCCTCCTAAACCAGTGGAGGGATTTAAATTCGGTTTTTACCATCTTTTAGGGAATTTATTCATTTAAATTTGTAAATATGGACAATTTCAAAAATTATCTCTAAGTAAGCCAAAATTTAATGTTTCGTGAGCAAGTCGGCCAAAAATCCACCATAGTGAAGCGTGGGCGGGTCGCTAGTAAATAATAAATCTCCAGACTGACACACCAAGTATGTGGCCCTAAACTAAGTTGCAGTAAGCACTTGTGTTATAGGTACCACACAATGGACTAGGGGAGAACCTAGTTACACCCAGACACGAGCATATATCGAAAAACCATTTTAACGAAATTGGCCCGACCCGGGGATCGAACCCGGGACCATCCGCTTAGCACAGGCAGGGGCGCAACCTTTTAGCAGGCAAGGGCCGCATGGTGAAAAAATCGACCAAAGGCGGGCCACAATAACATATAAACAAAAAATTCAATGGTTTTAAATTTAATAAACATGTGAAAGCGTGGTGGATTACGGCTCAAACCCTCTCGCTATCCGAGAAGGAGGCCTGTGCTCAACTATGGGACATGGCTATTTATTTATTTATTTTTATTTATGTCAAATTTTATTTTATATGTATAATTTTTTTAATACATTCGCGGGCCGCAAAGAAGGCGTCGGCGGGCCGCATGCGGCCCGCGGACCGCGGGTTGCCCACCGCTGGCTTAGCAGTCCGGTGTATACAGGGTGTCCCAAAACTCGACGTCAACCCGAAACCGGGTGACAAGGCAAGTCATGCTGGTTATCAGAAAAATGTTTAAAAAAATCTAAGGCACGTGTTCTCAAAATTATTGGCATTTTAAAAAAACACGCAAAATTTCACACCCTGTGACAGTGTTTTTGCTGCTGCTGCCACAAATGTTCACTTTTGGAAACTTTTTTTTTTGATATGTAACCCTGAATAATGCTCCTCTAAACTGTTATCAACATTTCAAATCTAGCTCCTCGAGATTGCATAAAAATAGGACTTACTTCCAAGAAAAAAATTAAAAATTAAAAATGGCCTAGTTTTAACTGTCTGCATTGAAAAAAAATTGTATTACGCGAGTTTGGCAAGTTGTGTCAAAAGTTGGCGCATTTAGTAAGGATCCCAAAATGGTATGACACGTGGTAAATTGTAGTTGCTATCATGAACAAAAAAAAAATTCGTAAAAATCCAGTGTTCAACAATTTTTTCTTACCTGGTTAAAAAATATTCTAATGGGCCCAAGGTTTTCCAAAGAGTCGTAAATTGTAAGTAGTGACAAAGGAGTCTTTCTAGGAAGTGTAAGCGAGATAGTATTTGTGCTAAAGTGATTGAGTGAGACGGAGAGAGTCACCTTCTCAAGTGCGAGCGAGACAGGTATGGACGCTAAAGTGACTGAGATGGAGAGAGTCATTTTACCAAGTGCGAGAGAGACAGAGAGTGACGCCAGGTATTCGCTATTGTAGATACACATTACAAACCAGTCAGTACGTTACGTTCCTTCGTTTACTGCGCTTGTTTTCGTATTCGTTTGTGTTGATTTCGTACTGTTTACTTTTGGCTATGTTTATGGACTTGTGATTGCTTGCGATTTAGATTCGGACTGTTTGTTTTCTCTTAACGACGACCTTTGCTTTCCTCTGGACTATTGTGTGAGTGTGTGACAAGTGCCGAGATGTCTTCGTATACCACTCGCGAATACGCTAATATGCACCTTATTTATGGTGAGTGCAGGTGTAATGCCAGTGCTGCTGCCAGACTTTACCGCGAAAGGTACCCAAACGCTGCTCGTTACCCCGATTATCGGGTGTTTACGAATGTGCATCGGTTGCTCTTCTCAGAAGGCCGCCTCCCAAATCAAACGCATGGTGGAGGCAGACCCACCAACCCTATGGAAGAAGAAGTTCTACAGGCTGTCGAAGAAGACCCAAGTACTTCAGTAAGAGCTATTGAAACGAACACCGGAGTGCCCAAAAGTTCAGCCCACCGTATTTTAAAAAGAAATGACCTACACCCATACCACGTACAGCGAGTACAGACATTATTACCCGGTGACTACCAAAATAGGGTGAATTTTTGCCGGACGATATTGGAGAGGTACAGAGATGACCCACTTTTTCTAACAAAAATTTTATGGTCGGACGAATCAACTTTTAAAAAGGACGGCTACGTGAACATGCACAACCTGCATGAATGGCGTGTTGAAAACCCTCATTTAACGAGACAGGATCGGTCCCAGTACCGATTCAAAGTTAACATGTGGACCGGAATTTTGAATGGCAAAATAATTGGTCCTTTTGAGTTGCCTGATGCATTAACTGGCGACGTTTACTTAGACTTTCTTCAAAACCATCTTCCAAATTTATTAGAAGACGTGCCGCTAAGCATTTACAGAGAAATGTGGTTCCAACAAGATGGGTGCCCAGCGCACTTTGCTCGCCCCGTAAGAGAGTACCTCGATGAAGAGCTTCCTGGGAGATGGATCGGGCGGGCTGGACCAATCTCGTGGCCGGCCCGTTCACCGGACTTGAATCCTTTAGACTTTTTTTACTGGGGAGCTGTTAAAGAAAAAGTTTACGAGAAGCCCATTGGGAGTGAACATGAATTACGGCAGAGAATAGCTGAAGCAGCTCAATTTGTAAATAATGGACGATACGCTAGAAAGATAGCTCGATCTTTTTTAAAAAGATGTCGCGCTTGTATTGCCGCCGAAGGAAGGCATTTCGAACACTTATTATAACATTTTAAGAATTATTGTAAATTTTATTAATAAACATTGGTATTAAAATTTTGTTTTATTTAAAATTGAAACCTTTAACAATAAATGCTTATTCCAATGCACACACTAAAAAAAAAAAATTAAAAGTGAACAATCTGTTCATTCAATAAAGATAGACGAGTACATCAGTACAATGTACAATTCAGTTAAATTTAATCAGTGTGTAAATTGGAAGCGGCTCCAATGTAACCAACGATAAGCTTTGCAATTTTAACCAAGTAAGAAAAAAAGTTAAAAATGGGTTTTCATGGAAATATTTTTTTTTGTTCATGATAGCAGCTACAATTTGCCAAGTGTCATACCATTTTGGAATCCTTACTAAATGCGCCAACTTTTGTCACAACTTGCCAAACTCGCGTAGTACAATTTTTTTTCAATGCAGACAGTTAAAACTAGGCCATTTTTAATTTTTAATTTTTTTCTTGGAAATAAGTCCTATTTTTATGCAATCTCGAGGAGCTAGATTTGAAATGTTGATAACAGTTTAGAGAAGCATTATTCAGGGTTACATATCAAAAAAAAAAGTTTCCAAAAGTGAACATTTGTGGCAACAGCAGCAAAAACACTGTCACAGGGTGTGAAATTTTGCGTGTTTTTTTAAAATGCCAATAATTTTGAGAACACGTGACTTAGATTTTTTTAAACATTTTTCTGATAACCAGCATGACTTGCCTTGTCACCCGGTTTCGGGTTGACGTCGAGTTTTGGGACACCCTGTATACCGCTACACCACAGAGGTCGTCAAAAATAATGCAGCAACAAACTATATGTATTAGGTACATTTACTTATAAATATAAATATTATAACTTGGATCTAATAATTGACAAGATCTCTAAATTTTATACCAAAAATCGAAAATATTAAAAACCATTTCACTTATAAGCTTATAAAATTTAAGTTCCTTTTACTTCCAATGCTAATATTAAACACAAAAACAAAGATGAGTAAGTAATTAATTTATGTTCTTAAAATAACAATTGATTTCAAGCAAAATACTTCTACAGATTTAAACAAATATACATAATAAAAATTACTACTAACATAACACCAAGTTATTAATGAGAAATACTTAGTTATTTAACTCACCGTGTTTTCATTAGATCTCGCCTCTCAATTCGTTTGAATATTTCCTGTTCCCTCTCTTTCTCGGACATGGCGGCGAGTCTAGCTCTGTCCTCTTCGTCACCCATTAAGTTATCATCGTAACTGTGAAATTAAAACACATTTTAGTGAATTTACGTTTATATTAAAATATCAAAGAAAAAATAAACAGCAGTAGTTTTTAAGTGATTTTTTCATAACAATATGGCAGATTTACGTAACAATGCGGTAGATTTAAGTGACCTCGCAGTAGATTTAAGTGTCTTTGCGGTAGATTTAAGTGACATTGCGGTCGATTAATGTGACTGCGGTAGATTTAAACGTTGTTGGAGTAGATTTAAGCGACATTGCACTAGGGTAATGCCACTTAGCAGTAGACAGACGATATTTCGGAATAAATGAAATGTCAGATATTTACCCATCATCAAATTCCTCATCTGTATCTGAGTCATTGTCAGATGAATGCGACGATACTTCACCTAAAATAATGAAAAATAAATGGCTTACAATTTGAACTTACATGAAATAAAAAAAACAATCACTTATATTTTTTAAATATAAGACATGGGTTTAACTGAATATTTAACATATCTATTTCTTTATGCACAAATAAAAAGAAAATGTGTTATCTAATAGCTAACCAACATATGCCTCACATACCTTCCTCAGGCTCACTGAATGTATCTTTCTTTTTCGAACCCGTACTATCTGTGCTTTTCTTCGTCTCCACTCTCTTCTCAGGTTTCTTCCTCTCTTCTTCAGACGATGGTTTCCGATCTGAAGATTCTTTCCGAGCTGGTTTTTGAGGCTCCTTTTTCTTGGAGGTGTCGCTCGGCGCATCGCTGTTGGAATCACTGTCTGATGATGATGATGACTTTGCTGTTGGTTAAATAATAAGATATCAGAACCTCATATTGATATCTGTCTTTGGAAATTGTACCATGGAAACTCTATCTGTCTCATGTTCATAAAATGTTCTCAGTATATCAATTATTAATATAGCTCATAATCATTTTCAAAAAAGATTTGTTCTATAACCCAAAAAAAGTATTCTTTGCAAAGTATATAAAACTAATCTCTATCTCTACAATATAAGTTTGAAATTTCAGTTAGACTCAAGACAGATTGCACTTAGACTTAAGAGGGGGTATACAGGTAAATTTCCAGTCGTAATTTGTATTTTTACCCTAGAAAACAAAGCACAAATTACCCAAAAAAAATACCATAGATATTAAAGCATATTTCCAAGGGACTGATCAGAGTGAAAACATAAAAAAATAAAATTTTCTCGATAAAAAAAAATCACGAAGTTAGCTCTAATTTTCAACTATTATTCATTTATTTCCAATATTATGCATGCTATTGAGCCAATATTTTAATACATACTACCAAATTATATTACCCAGCGACCCTACTAGCGATTTTAGAAAATAATGTATACTTTACGAGTTATTACATTAAAACTTATTCGGCGCTTACTACGTTTTTATTTCTCGCAGAACGCTTTCGTCTGTCGCACCTGTCCTGGGATCTAAGGCATGTTTTGTTTCATGGTTTAGTTGTGATCGCTCCGTTGAGACAAGAGGACTGTGTTTCTGTGCTCCGGGGCCGAAAAAATCTTCGTTTTAATTTCTAATTCTTGTTTGACTATGAAAAAAAACTTTAAAATATGGCTAACAAAAAAACGCAGCAAAAGAGTATTTTAGAAATTAAAAATGTATCTCATGGCTAATTTAAATAGATTTTAATGGCTTTTAAGACAAGTTACAATGAATAGATCATAAATCATAATATATATATTATTGCAATTTCTTTCTGTCTGTGCTTTGCAGTACAGATACAAGACACCGCATTTTGAAAAAAAGGTCATTTTATAAAGCACATAGTAAAAACAACATTATTATAAATAAATTATTATATTACATACTTACCTTTGCGAATTATTTACCACCAGCAAAAAGTGCAGTGCAGTACAGTCAGCATCATATTCTTCGTGACGACTACTGTAGCCAAATAGTTGATAACACCCAGTCATCATTTTCATCGTATCAAAAAGTGCCATCACATTTAATCGGGACATTCACGTTGTACTAATTTATCGAAGCGTCCAGAAAGTCTTATAGAAAGTTGCATTCAATTACGCATCAACCAAAGCGCCATCGATATCGAAGCGCCCAGCGAAATATAAAAATACGCTTTCTTCTTCTAATCGTCAAAAAATAAACCAGGAACGCACAAGTGTGTAAAAGAACCTATATTTTCAAACTTCAAAAACTTTCTAGCTTTTGTTTTCAGGTTCCAAGCTTTCAGGTAAAAGTCACAGTCGGCGCCGAACAATCAATTTTATGTACTAGCATTTCATGTTAAAACGTTTTAGCAAGTGAGCCTTGGAATAGTGAAATTAAACTAATTTTAACGGGTTTTTACGCGTTTTATTAAATTAATTTTGATTTTCCGACGTTTCGGCCTTTTTACAAATGCCGTGGTCAATGGTAGACTGAGATTGATGTCTTCATAGAGTATAGTAAAAAACAAATTTTAGAATTCACCGCCATCTGTTTCGTAATTTTCTCGCATAGTTGTTCGGGTTCACGCGATAGACGCTGACAGTGTCTTGGTGTTTCTGCTTATTTGTCTGCTGGTTGTTCTTTTTTATTTTACTAAGTATTGGATCCCACGTTGGTGATAGCATCCAACCATCTTCTCTATTGAAGTTAGGGTGTTTTATAATTTCAATCGTTTCTCTTACCAACCTAGGAATAAAATGTTTCTCTTTTGCTAGGATTTTAACGGTATCAAATCTTAGATAGTGGTTGGGCTTATCCATGGAATGCTCACAGACTGCAGGTTTTGTATAGCGACGCTTACAGTTTAATTTTAAGTAATAACAATCGCGTAAATCTAAGAAGTTACATAGAATAGTTAGTTCAGTTAACATTCTAACTTTTTGCTAGACACATTTTTATTCCTAAATTTTTAAATATTTTTTATTTTGTTTGAAATTTGAACCTTCTTCAAAGAAGTTTCATATTTTACACATCAGATACCTATCATTTCTTGACGTATAATTAAGCAAGAGTCAGATGCAACAACTTTCCTGAAAATAAATATTTGCCGCGCGTAAATAAGTCATAATTTCCGATCATAAAATTGTTATTAGGGTTATTGAATCCTACTATAAATTATTTTTCAGGTAGGTATCCTAACATTGGTATTCAAAATAAAATATAAATTTATATTTGTCGTGGACAAGTAGGAACAGCAAGGACTAATAAATCATATACTGATACACGTATAATGAAACAGAATTAAAACTTTAACTTGTTCTTATTTTATTTACTTATGAACATCCGGCTCCTTAACTAGAATGTTCATGTGACATATTGATTTTTACAATAAGTATTTATCTACTTATTTTATTTCATGTTAGCCTATAAAAATAGTACTTTGATTTTAAAAATAAACTAGAGACCAGTCCCGCGTTTGCATGTTGCACTTTTAATGCTCTCCGTTAACAAAGAAAGATGCAAAAGGTTTATCAGAGGTATCGATGAACCGATTTATGGAATATTTGAGAATGTTGTTTGTAAGGTTCCGTACCCAAAGAATAAAATCGGGACACAAATACTAATTTTCCGCTGTCTGTGCGTTTGCACATCATTCTGTATCTCATAGGCCGTGAGAGCTAGACAGTTGAAATTTTCACATAATATATTTTCGTTGCCGATAGAGCAACAAATATTTAAACCAATATAGATAATGATATGGAACGTTTCACCCGCGAGTCTGACTCAATTTAATAACTTAGAAAACAACATGGCAACTTGTTTATAAATGTTTAAGTTTCAACTGAGTAATTTCAGTAAATATTTATGACAACGAGGGTCAAAATTAATATAGTAATGAAATCAAATATTTACATGAAACAGATAAAAACTAAAACAATTTAAATATTTTTACTATATACATAAAAAAAACGTACGTTGCATGTTCCTTCGGATCCTCATTTATTGCAACTACTACTCTGACTACCTCTTGACAATTTATGATATTCTATTATCTATGTACTATGTGTTTATTATTTAAACGATTTAAAATGGTATCTTTGAATTGAAATGCAATTTGATCATCTTTCTGAATGATGATGATAATTTAAATTGCTTGATGAAAATAAAATGTTGTTTCAGTTTTCATAAAAAAATGATTTTTAATAATAAAATCATTGCAAGTCATCTTTTGGACCAGAAATGAAAAAAAAGTAGGTCATTTCAATTCTCAAAAAGACTGCTTAAACTTGAAATGAAACCCATGCTCATGAATCGTCTATCGGACGCCACAGCCCTGACACCATCGCTGCTAGCTAGAAGTAAACAAACTAAGCTACATGCTTTAAGTTTTCACTAAAACTTAAAAAAGACTTCAATCTGTCAAACAAAATCTAAAATTAAATTCTCGTATTTAGATCAGTGGATAATTTTGTTGACTCTTTCTTACTTATGAAAACCTAGTAACATATTTATTTAAACACATATGGATACCATTCAATTCAGACGTAGGCATTACGTATGTATTAAAGCATGCCTTTACAAACAAAATATCTTCTTTATAAAACTGTAAAAATGTATATATCACATAAATACATTTTTTAATCAAATAAAGTTTTCTGTCATAACAGTTTCATCTAGACACGCTGCCTGTCAAGCAAAGTACACCTCTATTACATGAAGCATAAAGTTGTTTTCTTACTTTGTACCGAAGATTGTGAATACCCTGAGCGCTACGTTACTGATGGCGCTTTGGTTGATACGGGATTGAATGCGACTTTCTATAAGGCTTCCTGCACGCTACGATAAATTAGAGCAACCTGAATGTTCTGATGAATGTGATGACACTGGCTGATTCGCTGAAAGTTGTTTTCTAGTATTTGACTACATTGGATTATGTTACAAACTATATGGTGCTGACTGTACAGGTACAAATCAGTCAACGAATTGTGAACAAAAACATATAAGTAAATGTAAATAAAGCGCATTCTAAACACAACATTACAAAAAAATATATTATACACTTACTTACCTTTGCGTATTATTTACTACAAGCAAAAAGTATTTTTAGCGTTTCAAACAACAGCTAGGTGATCCGGCTTATTTTAGGTAAACTGAGCGCGATCGCTCTAAACACGCGGTAGCATCGGAGTCACCGGACGACGGGACGAGAGAGGGGCGTGTGCGGCGCGCGGGTGAAATTCGATTTTTTTCTAGGTTTATGCGCGCTCTTAAGCCTGTCAGCTCTATGTTAGATTGTAATTAGACATTTCGTCAGATTGCAGATGTCTTAGCTATGATGTATTAAGACTTTAGCCAGAAATAAAATGTTGCTTTGTTAAACAAGTTCCATTGTAGTTTTTTTCTTCTAGGACAAAATTTTATATAAATGTTCACTATGAAAATTTAAAAAAATAATATATTTAAAAATACATTCTATATAACCATTAGATTTTTCATTCTTTCATTTTGTATACATTTGATTGCATGTGACTTTACCTTTGCTTAGGAATAAATAATCTTGAAATATTTTTAATTATGTGAATTTACGGAATGTAAGGACTAAATAGAATGGCAATATAAATACGGCTGTACTCACATTGTTTCTTCTCATCATCGTCCCAGTCTGACTCGCTGCCGGATGATTTGTCCTTTGCCTTGCTCGGTGGTGGTGATTCTTCCGGTTTCTTCTTTTTCTTTGCAAGATTCAGAAATTGCTGAAAACAATAATTACAATAGGTTAGTAGGTGATAGAATATAATATTGTTTTTTTTTTAAGAAAATGATACTAATTTTTTTGCAGCAGGTAGTACAAGACTTAAGATGCAATTGTTATATAATTTCGTACAAATAAAAGTTATAATTATCAGTTTATGGACAGAAAAAATTTACAAAAAGAAAGGTTACATTCAATGTTATGTTTACAAGATTCCTTATGTTAAGTAACAAGTTTGGCAGGCTGGTTCGGTAATAGCAGAACGTTGAATGAACGGACAAGAAATAAAAGTTTAGTAAATACAACATGAGTCATCTGAAAAATCGTTTTTAGAAATTTAGTACATGTAGATAATGAACTAAAATCGGATTGTATAAGCAAAAATTGCCAGTGAAAGGTCTGTAACTTTCATTAGAAATGTCCATTATACGCATCAGACCAATATAGATCCCAAAAACATTGATCTTGGCCTAAATACGCAGAAAGTTTTCTGTTATTCATCCCTGTTTGTGAAAAACGCATAACCTTAGATATTTTTGAATTACAAAAACATTACCGAGTCTACATCAGAACATTCACTGCTAGAATCTGAATCAATAAGCGGTTTATTCTTCCTTTTAGCCATTATTACGAGATTAAAACACAAATTTTACGAGACAAACAACTAAAACTGACACGAATTGAGAAAAATACGCTTGCTTCTCGAAGACATCACTCAACTTCAGTCAGTCAGTCAATCCTGCAAGCAAAAGGCAAAACGATTGAAAGTTTATGAATGAATTTAGTGATGTTATTATTTGCAAGACAATAATGCTATTGAAGAAAAACATGATTAATGAAGATCATTCGATTTTGATATTTTATGACGCCGTGTATACGTAAATACGTGTATAATTTGTACAACGAACGCCGTTTTCATAAGGTATAACGAAAAAAAAAAGTCATTCTATTCCCATTGCTTTCCATAATAGCACAGCTGATCTAGGGCCTTACCACAATAATAATAATAATAATATTTACCAAAGTAAACATTTACAATCTAATAATATCTAAACAAATTTAACAAAGCTTATTTATTTTAATCACAGGATAATGATGGCTCTGCACTAAGCTAAAATGAAGCCTGTGACGCAGAAACCAATGTCAGAAGACAATGACCACAATCTCTTAAAAAAATCCATCATTATCTGGTGGTTGGTATCATGGTTTGCAGTTTTGTTTACATTTTTTTTAAGACATAATTTATTCTTATTCATACAAAATAATTAAGACCAAGCCACGATTTTCGTATTAAAATCATGGTACGAAAATCCTAAGCAAGGCTGTTTAGATCTTATTATAAAAGCTAGTGGTATGTAAATTGCCGCAAGTAAATTGGTAATAAGCCATTTGAAACCTATCTTAGAAAAACTAGTTTATCTCTTTCAGTCACTAAAGTTGTTTTAATATCAATTTTAAAATGGACAGAAAGCTTTAATTTTAAATTTTAAATATTTGTAACCGACAGACAATATGGAACTTCATTCAATCAGTACAATAGGCTATTTGACAAGTTTTCAAAAACCAGTTTTTATTATTTGGTAGATCTTAAGGAACCCTGCAAAATTTGTTATTTTTTATTCTGGTACATATCTGCTGAAAAATATCAAAATAAACATTCAATATTTGAAAAGCGCGCGAAAACGCTACTTTGGCAGTATGGCGGAGTCTGTGACGTCACATGCCTGGAGTGTTGCCAGATTAGGGTATTTTTACCCTATTTTGGCAAAAAAAAAAATTAAATCCTCTGCAACTATTCAAAACTCTCTTATTAAATATAATTATTTACTTCTAAATATACTAATATATTACTTTTAAAATGGAACTCAAGACTGACATTATTATGACTAATCCAAAAATAGTGTATTGTTTTAATGGTCTTGCATATTGCATTCAATGCTCCTGTACTGTGGACTGCAGCACAACTATAAAAATGAGTTGTGCTGCAGTCCACCTTTTAGGAGTTTTATACATGTATAGACCTACTAGTGGCTGCCCGCGACTACGTTCGCGTGGAAGTCGGTTTACCGTGGGAATAAGATGTTGTCCCGCGGTAAAAATTACCCTATGTGTTATTCTGATGTATAACCTATATTACTGCAAAGTTTCATCCAAATCCGTCCAGTAGTTTTTACGTGAAGAGCAAACATCCATACATACTCAAAAACTTTCACATTTATAATATTAGTAGGATTTAAACCAATATCTATCCAATCACTGAGTTTTACATTCTATTTATATTTAGGGATATGTGTAATTTATCAAATAAAACCATTGTCTGAATTTTATTTTTATTTAATCTTCATTAAACATTAAAAATAACTTATGGCTTAAGCAAACCTAACAATCATCAATTAGGTAGATACTGTGATGTAACACTATGAAATAATAGTAAGGTCAAAGCGGGGAAGACCGGCATATATTTCGAAAAGTGTAATTACCTTCCCTTTATTTCCTTAAATTACAGGTATTTAGTAAGTTATAATATCGAGAAATATTAAGCAATGCACGAAGTACTTAGAAAAGCTTTGCAAATATTATTATTAAGAAACTGTATTACAAAATAAGCGATTTTTTAAAACTAGGCGGGTAGACGGTGTTCCCCCACATTTCGAGGCAAGTCCGTCTACATACAATATTGTCATTAAGTAGGAACCTATACACATTTGCTGGGTTTGATAAGTTATTACAAAAGGAGGCAACTTGATTTGTACTTTAGAGTGTTGAAAATAAGGTCTAGTTTAGAGTTCATAAAAAAGAAAAACTTTCAGGGGCAAGCCCGGCATAGGTTAGAGTTCTGGGGTTGTAAACTTTTTTTCCGATGTCTTATAATATTTATTTTTTGTGACCACGAATCTGTAGACCGTAATTTTGTTATTAAAATTGTAGGTGTAGTTATTTGTATAACTAGATTTTATGATATTTGGGAAAAAGTAGCTAATTAGTGTGTTTGGATAAGCTAGCATTCTGGGAAGGCGTTATAAAATTTACGTACAAAAATAAAATTTGAAAGGTAAGTACTTACTTAAATGAAATCTTTATTTTTAAGAGTACCAAAAATATTACTTATCTATACCTACGTATAATAAAACATATGAGTACCTATCAAAAATAGTCAAAAAAGTTTTAGGTAAAAAATATGGCATACAGTACCTACTAATTTTAAAGTTACACAGTCTTTATAAAAACAATTTAAGAGTGAATGAGATTAAATAACAGATAGATAACAGTATTACTTAAATAAAATTATTGACTTAAAACTTGAACAGCGTATCAATTAAAACTTAACATCCTTAGTTTTTAAATCTTATAATGGCACAAGTTGTTTAGGCATATAAACACAGTCTTTGGTTTTTTGGGCCTCTAAACTAATGCAATGAATATAGGTATACTTAGATATTTTATATTTTAGTATATAAAAATATGTTTTTCTGGTTAAACATTATAACAGTATAATACCTATTTCTGATTAGAGAGTTTTGAGATCAACGTTATAATAGTATCTACAAGGGACGAGGTATAGACTAAATTAACAATATGTTTAGTAACAATAAAAGAATTGTAAGCATCTATCTACCAACTAGTTGTACTTACATGAAATAGTCACGTTATAAAAATTATAAATACCTATTACTGTAATTTAAAACCTTCAAAATAACTTTCGAAATATACATGTCCTCGGCGTTCAATAAATGGCTTTGGCAAAAAACTGACGATATCTTCTAAATGTCGTAGTTCAGATATATCATCTACAATCGGGAATGTAAAAGCAACGCCTTTATCACGTTTTTTTGATTTTCGTACATATTTCACTATAGGAATGCTTCCCTTAACTGCTGTGACGACACCTACGTAGTGTTTTACCGTCTTTTTAGTATTGAATTGAACTAACAACCAGTCTCCAACTTTGACAGGCTTGCGATTGGAAAAATCTTCATCATAACGAATGTCGATTAGTTCGCTGGCTAGCAATTTGTCGTCTCTTTGGAGAAATGAGTCATCCTCCAACTCAAGTTCATCTGAATATTCACTTTCGTCGTCTAGTACAAGACTTATGTCACTTTCTTCGTCTGTAGATTCTCTTTTAGATTTTGCTTTAATACTTTTAGTCTTACTTTTAGTTTTTAGTTTGGTCTTGTCTTTGGTTTTCTTTATATATCTTTCTTTTCCCTTTTCTGCGGTTTTATCATTAGTATCACGGTTTGTAATTTCGTCTGAAGAAACTTGCCCTTTTTTTAATTTAACTCTCGAATTTTCAGTTTTAACTTGAACTCTTTTTATGGGTTTCTCATTTTCTGTTTTGGTTATCACCTGTTCTTTCTTATTTTTTGTTGTTATTTCTATTTTTCGGCTTACCACGTCATCGTGGGTAATTACCTCGGCTCCCGTTGCTATTTTTCGCCGCTTTTGTTTAGTATTTTCTCCTTTTTTTAGTTTCATTAGAATCATTTCTTCAATGCTCAGTAACCTGTCTTCCAAAATGCGTATTTTAGGGGTAGATGTCGAAGTGTTTGCATTACATGATGATGCGGAGTCCAGAAATGAATAATCAAGCGATAAATTCTTTTCTCCTGTTTTGAGTACATCAGTAGTATGATTGTTTAATGCAAATATTTCCTTTTTGGCAAGAACCGAAACATTAGGCGTCAGGAAAGTATTGACAGATTTAAGAGTCAATGACACTAAAGATTCAGGTTTATTTGTTTGAGTTTCGTTTGTCATATCAAGACAGAGATGGTTTTGTACGCAATTAGAGGTTGAATCCACTTCGAGATTGTCTGTAGTCCTTTGAGGATTGTTAAATTCTTTCCAACGCTTAAGCTGCATAGGATCAAAGTTTTCTTCTGCTATCTCATTACGATTAACTGGGTATATCCCTGTTCGCCTGAAACCATTACGTAAAACTTGTGCATCTATTTGTGACCATACAACGCCTATCAGTCGTGAAAATTCTCTCTTTGGTAAACCGTCACCGACATTTTTTCTTTGCCATTTCACAAGTAACGGGTCCCAATGACTTTTGAAAGACTTCATGACTGCAACATCTAGAGGCTGCAAGATGTGAGTTGTGTGGGGAGGTAATTTCAATAATGTCACATTTTCTTTGCGCGCTTCTTGAATCAAATTGAGACCAACATGCGTAGAATGTCCATCGAAAATCAGCAAGACAGGCCGCTGGTAACCAATGGCAGGTAAGAAAGTCTTTTTAAAAAAATTTTCGAACACCTCCGTCTCCATCCACCCATTTTTTGTGGCAGCATAACTTGTATTTGGATAAGCATCTGGCGAGGTCCAGGAATCCCACATACTCTTTCCCTTGAAAATAATTAAAGGTGGTAGTTTTTCTCCTATTGCATTGCAGCCAAGCAGCACAGTCGTATTCTCTTTGCCAGATGAAGAAATTATCCTATTGGATGCGTGACCTTTCATACCCACAACTTTCGTTTTCTCTGGATCCTTCGAAAAACTAGTTTCGTCTACATTCCACACTGCAGATGGATTTCCTCTTAAATTCAACTCATCGAGTGTTTTTTCGAGCAAGTCAAAATAGGGGTATATGATGAAAGGGTCTACAGCTGTTTTTCGGGCAAGTTCGACCCCTTGTGGTTTTTTTAAAGATAAATTATGGCGTTTTTTAAACGCCAAAAACCAAGCCTCCCCGGGAACGCCGTTTTTAAATGGGGTCGTTAACTGGTTGCTGTCCACATAGTCACCAACTAACTCTAAAACTTCTATTCGGCTGAGGCCAAAGCCGTACTTCTCCATTAAATGCAAGCATTGAGCCAGCTTCTCTTCTATTTCTATAGAAAGAGCAGTACTTCTGCCGAGGGTATTAGATTTGAATCTTTTTTCATTAACGTGGTCCATTATAGTCATGCGAGGGATGTTGTATGTTTTTGAAGCGGCGTATCCACTCAGTCTCCCTGTCTGGACAGCTCGCACAGCTTCCCTAAGTTTCTCTTTGGGATAACTTGCTTTGTCAGTTTTTCGTTTATAATTTCTGACCATTGTAGAAATTGTAGAAAACCTGAAAAAATAATCACCATGGAGAAATATATCAGAATCCAAAAAAGGACTCCCCTTCAGAAAATGATTTTGGTTTTGGTTAGTTAAATATGCATTTGAATTAGGAAACATTAAAAAAAAAATGAATAGAAATGTCTACGAGTTTTGCAATTTATTAGTTCAGAAGACGTAATTAGTATTAACTTAAAATACAAGTTTGAATTTTAGAATAAAAATGTTTGCTACTTCTGATCTGAGGCAAGACCGGCATATGACGGAGTTACCCCATGTAACATAGACGGACTTCCCCAATTATATATTTTGAGGTTAGATAATTTTACACGCTAATAATTTAGTAACTGAGAGAATAACTGATAATCTACGTAATGTTTAGGCTGCAGAGTAGAAATATACAATCGACTCACCTATATTTTTCATTGAAATCCTTCTTGTTTCACAAAAAATTTTAAAATCTTACGACATGTTACACTCTGTGTGAAATTAAAACTTTACTAAATTTTTAAAATGGCGGTGACATAAGTTTGTGTAAAGCTAGCGACATCTACCTTGGATGGATAGAAGTATTGTCAAATAATGTTTTACAGACTGTTTTATTTATTCAGCCACTAAGCAAGATATAGCTTTTTATGACACTGTTTGGACTTGCCCCTTAGACGGACTTCCCCGCGCTGACCTTACTACAATACAATACAATACAACAATACAATACACTACAATAACATCAAATTACACAAAGATAACTGTTTTGACATCACTGTGTTAAACTCGGGTTGATATTTTAACAGTTCACAGTTAGCAATTTTCCTTTTTTTGCTTCCTGTATAAACTCTGTGAAGAGGCTTGTGTTAGTTTAACATTTTGGAGGGGTTGGGTTTTGAAATCGGTCGCCTGATTTAAGGGTTGTGGGGGGTTTGGGGGGGTGGGGAGGAGGGGTCTGAACCCCCTACAAGTAATTTTGGCTGCCGGAGTCGCGTCAAAATATTTTTAAAAAATTTTCAAAATTTCCTAAATACTAGCACAATTTTTTTTTTTGGCGCCCCCTTTTTTTTCCGGCAGCTGAAAATGGTCAGGGGGGGTTCAGACCCCTCCTCCCCACCCCCCCCAACCCCCCAAAACCCCTAAATCAGGCGACCGATTTCAAAACTTTAACCTTTTGGAGCTTTATGCACAACTGATCTACAGTCACATAGTTGAATGTTGTGCCTACTTTAGAGAGCCTTGGGTTCCCAAAAACATTCCACCTTAGTACAAGAAGGCTCCTCTGTGTGATGATGGGTCCACATGAGAAATGCCACTGCATGTTTCCAGCCACCAGCTGAAGCTGCACAGTCCAAGCACCAACATATAACTATTACACCCTTTCTTTTGTCTATCACCATTGTAATGTTGTAAGAGCCGCTCTTCACCTTGTGTTTAGGACAAATCTTACACTTCATTGTGCAATTACTGGGACTTGCGACGCAATTGCACATATTCAATGGCATCATCGCCATACGATTCTCTTGCAGACCTGGAAAAAAAACAAAATATCGTTTATGTTCATCATAACATCAACATAACCTATAAAAGTTCTTGCTCACTGTGCAAGTTCATCATTATTTCACTTTCTTATTATACAATTAAGTCCTAATAAAGTGTTATTATACTTACTTTGCTGTTTTCACATTTTTAAGCTCCGAAGCATAGAAATCGGAATTATTTTTGAAAAATAATCCGACCATGATTGCGTCGACTCTGGGCAGGTTTCTACTGTCTGCTTTCACAAAATCGTTGTCCATGCTTGACAGAATTTGTAAAATAAACAAATAAATTACACGAAATCAATGGAACATCTTATCAAAACAGTTTTGAAAGCTAATAACACAAGTAGGCGTCTACGTAGGCGAATGATGTTTGTTTATTTACGTGCATGTGACGACATCATAAACCCGACCAATCAGGAGCGTTTTGTGTCACGTGGAAAAGGTTTAGAAATATTCATTTTAATTAATGGATTTAAAAATAATATAATTATTATATTTAACTTTCGTTACCAAATATCCATTTTTAAACTCATAATACATACTGAAAACAGTAATTAACATTTTATTTTCCACATTGTCAAATAGCCTATTGTAAAACCAATCATACATTTTGCCACAGTAAATAAAATCCCTATTCACCACTAAAATAGTCTGAAAAATATGGAATAGTTTGTAATTTAGCTTTTGTCGTTTCGATTGGTAAAATTACAAGTCATCCCACGTGTCAATTCACATTTCGCGTCATAACTTATTTTAAATCGATATTACCATCACTTTCAGTTTGTCAATCGGCTGTCATTGTCAATGCCAATGTCACATTGAATAAACATCTCTCTTCTCTTTCTCTCTCTCACTTCTTCAGAAAAATAGATACAGCAAAGCGTGAAGAATCCGTATTTTATTGTGTTTGAAAATTAACTTTATTTAGTAAAAGTTACAGAAAGACTGTGTAATTTCATTTCAACTTTAAAGTAAGCTCCCGGCCTAACCATGCCACAAGGTTTTTCTTCGAGGAAGGCTTTATTGGTGAGTTATAAACGTTTAACTGCCTCTGCGTATATTAATCGAGGATGACTTGCATTTTCTATTTACCGTAGCTTTTCTCTCGAAAGGAATGTTCTAGAGTTTTAGAATCAATACTATTAGTTAACCGGTAACGCCCTTGCTTAGGTTACCATTGAAATGTGTGGTATTATATGTAAACAAATGGTTTTATTTCATTGTTTACATTTTGCAGAGTTGTTTGAATGTTTTTCTGTCATCAGTCATAACTTTACCATGCCTTTTATTAACGTGAAAGAAAGTTCTCAACTTTTGCCTGATTATATCTGTTTAAATAGTTTACTTATAGTTTTTTCTAGTCATTTTAGGTAATCTTTATGGTAGTAACATTCCATTTATTATTTTGTCTATACATCTGCATTACAGGCCCCACTATCCCCAACTCCGTGTGCTGAGATCAGTGATGACGAGCTGGTCTCAATCTCCGTGCGGGATCTAAACCGGCAACTCAAAATGAGAGGACTAACAAGAGACCAGATTGTCAGGTATACACATTGTGATGTCATGGTTCATGTGTATGTTTAATTATAGTAGATTTTTAAGTTAAATTTGATTTACTTAAGAATCAACATAATACAATTATTAATAATATGTTTGAGACTTGAATTAAAAAGGTAAGTGCATGTTTGCTGAAATGTAGTAATGCCTGTTAACTCCAGTTGAGATTCATGTCACATATCAATACCATTTTTCATATTCCTTGATGTTATTTATGACAGTTCGTTTCTTATGGTGCGTTCGGGGAGTCGCTATCCGCGCTATCTAGCGCTAAAATTTGTTCACGGAGCTCGACGGTGGTGCTATCAATCGTGTTCGTGACGTCATCAATAATGGTTTGTGACGTCATGACAATTCACTGTCAATGCAATTTTTTCCGAGGTGGTGTGATGACAGCGTCAGTGTTTGCGAACTCTGTGAACTCGAACGCTATCACTACTCATCGTGGTCCTCCATCACCTCCATGTTTCACTCAAGCACAGTGCAAAGTCCCGCGCAAATGTGTCAAGATGGCCGAAGGCGATCACGCAATCGCAACGCAAATAGCGTTCGTGGAGCTTGCAATCGCTGACACGCAATTGGCTCTCCGAACAGCAATAGTAGCGTTTGGGTTTTTAGTGCTGATAGCGACTCCCTGAACGCACCCTTAATGATTCTGTTTCATTAATTAAACCACAGTTGACAATTGTAACTTCTTATAGTAACAGATGTTACTAGTTGTTGTCAAAATCTAAAGCCGTAATGACTACTTTATAAACACTCCAACATACATATATCATGTCACCATCAATTACAAAGGATGAACAAGACATTAACAAAACTCACCATTACATAGTATAAATTCAAGTCGCCAATTGTGTCTGTTTGTATGTTTTCCGCTATCTCCTCATTAACCACGCAATGGATTTTAATGCGGTTTTCAACATCTTTCAGTGCTTTTTCCACTTAAATTTATAAATAAAAACAATCAAAATATCTATTAAAAAAAAAAACAAAAATTTATTTACCGTGAACAAGTCGCTCAAAATCACACCATTGCGAAGCGTGGGCGGGTCGCTAGTTTTACCTGTAAATCATACATTTCAGAATGAAGCAACGTCGCAGAACGCTCAAGAACCGGGGCTACGCAGCCTCGTGCCGCATCAAGCGGATCGAGCAGAAAGACGAACTCGAAACTGAGAAGAGTCAGGTAAACACTTGAATTATGCTTTATTCAAAATTTTAACCATTTTAAGTTACATACTAAAAATGGTGTTTTCATGAAATATTTAAGCAAGGTTCCACAAGTGGAAGGCAATTGGCTGATTGTTTTCACAGAAAATTTTAATTATAAAGAATGTCAAGCTACAAACATTTAACGATCTAACAGCCGTATCGACAACAAAATTTTGTCCTAATCATTGTTAAACGATATTACTGTACGAAATGCGCTGTGGCCAAGCCCAAACGTGTCATCATGTGCCCAATTGTTTTGGCTTACAACACTTAAAATGATAGCTTTTCTTTATTTTTCATTTAGACTCTTAACTTCATCCCAGCACCAGTATCTATCGTTAAACTCCACGATCGTTAATACCACCCCCCATTTCCACCCCCCATCCCCCTAGGAGTGGCACGACATGGAGTCGATGACGGAGGAAAACAACCGCATCCGCGACGAGATAGAGGCTCTCCGCGGGAAATACGACGCGTTGAAGAGGTAGGGATGAAACGATACCACTGAGGTATCGATACTTTTACTCGATACAGCATCGGTCGACAGGTATCGATTCTTACTCGGTATCGATTAAAAAGTATCGATACTCACTCGGTATCGATTAAAAAGTATCGATACTTACTCGGTATCGATTAAAAAGTATCGATACTTACTCGATATCGATTAAAAAGTATCGATACTTACTCGGTATCGATTAAAAAGTATCGATACTTACTCGGTATCGATTAAAAAGTATCGATACTAACTCGGTATCGATTAAAAAGTATCGATACTTACTCGTATCTAATTGTTTTTGTAAAGTTGAGTAAAATCCGTAACAAGTATTAGTATTTTTTATTACAAGAAAGCAGAAAATATAAGAAATTATGAAAAAAAAAACAGATTTTGTAGTGTTGCCTAAAATAATGTTTTTTCTAAATGTTTGCCTGTAAGGCGATTCCTTGAAGCAGTTATTGTTGCGCTAGCTTTAGAAAACAGCCTTTAACAATTCAAATATATGCGCGATTGTTTATATAGCGCTGGGAATACGGGCTTTAAATCCTCCCATTCTTCTAACTAAAGCCAAATAAATCGAAACTTCAACGGCTTTTGAGGAAGCACGCTTTCGTTTTTAGCCTACCGCGAGTTCTTTATGATGTGACCAGATATCAAATTCGTCACTGGTCCACATTGCCATATCGTCTTTTCTAATATTTTTTAATTTTTGAATGGCCTGCCCACATGCATTTGCGTCTTGGAAATGAATGTTTTTAAACCGTGGGTCCAAAATTGTTGCAAACGCTGCGAGTGTGTTAAATTCTGTTAGACCAAATCTTTTTCTACATTCAGCGAGTAGTTTTATTTGCAACTGAGTGACAGGCATACTGATATGAGTACTTTTAATAAATAATAAATCTCCAGACTGACACACCAACTGTGTGGCCCTAAACTAAGCAAAGCTTGTACTATAGGTACCACACAATGGACTAGGGGAGAACCTAGTTACACCCAGACACGAGCCAATAACTCAAAACCATTTTTACGAAATTGGCCCGACCCGGGATCGAACCCGGAACCAACCGCTTAGCAGTCCGGTATATATACCACTGCACCACAGAGGTCGTCGTTTGACCGACACGTACTCGATACTTAGTGTCAAAGTATCGATTCTAAAAGTACTTGGTATCGGAAGGAAAGTAATCATTTATTTATTTATTTGGGGTTCCAACAGCATATGAGAAGTAATAGATGACATCAATTAAAAAACAGAAAGCCAATTACAGGATCCCACGGATAAAAAAAGTATCGAGTAAGTACTTGTATTTACTCGTATCGTTTCATCCCTAGGTTCGCGGCAATGAAGAACATCCCGCTGCCGCCGGAGCTGGAGCACATGCCGCGGTGATCTGGAGGTTGGTATTAATAAATAAAAAAAAAACAGGCAAGTGCTCAGTAGTATTAAGTCAGACTAGCGCACGAAGTGTTCCGAACTATTACTATCTATGAAAAGCATAAAAAAATACAGTTTGTTGTATAATCTCCCTCCAAAAAGGTACTTTTTAAATGGGAAAAATCAAAAAGTATATACTATACAGGGTTATTTGTAATTAGCGCATCACCTCTTGCAGGCGGGTTCCTTACATCAATCCCAATAACATTTGTTCTACGACTTTTTGCAAAACTTGATAATTAACACAAAAACAAAAACACAAAAACAAAGGATAATGGGCAAAAATGTATGAACCGTGGGCCCACTTCCAATAAACACGTGTTATATATTAAATTAAAGGTCTGTTTACAAGCAACCATTATCAGAAAGGCGCATGCCAGAATTCGCTGTGTGGTTGGAGTTATTTGATATAAAAAAATGTTTTCTTTTTAGATTAGAAATAGAAGTTTTTGATTTAGTAAATAATTTTTTTGCGAATTTGTCCACCAATTATTACAGAATCATCTATTACAGTGTTACTTTGTATACGTTAAATATAAAAATAAAAAAAAACTATTTACATGAGAACAAAATACTAATAATTACATTAGGCACTTGCAGATCGTCTCCAAACTGTTCAATTCTCGTACAGTAACGTACAGTAATGATCTGTTATTATGATGTTTCATATGATTTATAAGATTCTTTAAATAGGTAAAATAAAGTAGATATAATTACATATATAAACAGCTGTTAATATAACTAACTTAAAGATACATATTGCTTGGGAATATAGTTTAGATCCCAAAAAAATATAGCTAGTTTTAGCGTCAAATCTTTAAATATAATGCATGTTGTTTTATGTATGCAGCAATTTTTTGTCGTGCTCTTAAAAACAAATCGTATTGCAGATAATTATGTTCCGCGATATAGATTTCGTAGCTGATCAAGGTGCATTTTTTTAAAGTAAGATAAAAAGCACATAGGTATACATAGAACGGGTGTAAAAAGACTACTTCCGAAGCCTGAAACCATGTATTCTTGAGCCTCAATAGTAACTAAATTCACTAGCAGTATACCCAGAAAACTCAATTTAAAACAGTTATTAAGGATTGAAAAGTCATATTTGCCGCTTGAAATCATCGCTCACACATCAACTGTCGGTTCAACTGCGATTATTTACATTGCAAATTAAATTAAAACCCTATTTAATTTGAAATCATCGCAAAATCTGATAGTATTAATTGAATGCAATTTCGGAAAATTACGTAAAAAAAATTTTTTTTCTTAATCATAAAAAAATTTTTTTTTGCTCAAAACGTAACCAGTACCCCTCCAGCAATGCCCAGTTTTTGTTTTCGGAAGCAGTTCTTTTACCCCCAGTATACTTAACATATATAAACTTAATAAGTAGTATTTTTTAGATTTTTATTTTGTTCCATAACTCAAAACGTACAGTTGTAACAACAAAGCTGTCATAGCAATAGTTGTTCCTATTGAAGAGACCTATTCAACGACATATATCTTATTGCTATTGGAGGGTGGGCCCAATTTGCCCATTGTCCTTTGCGCGCTCTGTTATTTTTAACTCTGTATTTTGTAAGAAGTAAATCGGTCGCCCACCCCCCGTCACCCGCGCGCCTGCCACGCCAGTTGCGTGCGCGTAGAGTATTGTACTGTTTAGATACACCTAATAAATTTGTATGGAAAAACTTTTTTTTTAAATATTAATTTTAATTATTCGTTGGTTAAATGTTGTAGAGATTGATGTAGAAAAGCTGCCTACTAGAGGTGATGCGCTACTTAGAAATAACCCTGTATGAAAACCTAAAAAAATAAAGTTTGTTGTATAGCCCCCCACTAAAAGGTACTTTATTATTATTTTGAAAAAATCAAAAAGTATATAACATAGCGGCATTCGTAGACATAGCACCCTTGGTAACATTGTAAAAAGTGGTTTAGATTTAGTTTAGTGTTCGTATTCCTCATTTACTTCTTCTAAAATTAGAGTTCTTAACTAAATATTAAAAGGATATTATGATAATGAATGTCGCTATGTTTATAAATTTGTATTTAAAAAAAACATATTTCCCGGACTCGAAGCATTTAAAAGTAATGCAAAAATAAAGAAAAATCTTCCAGTTTAAATGACATTTAACTTACGTAATGCAGTTTTGTTTTAGCATGGATGCTAACCGAAAAAAGATAAAAGAACGAAAGTCAGGGTGTGAGTGTCTTGAGGAATTTGAACTCGAATATTTATTAAATATTAGTGGCCGCCCGCGACTCCGTTCGTGTGGAAGTCTGTTTCCCGTGGGAATAAAAAAAAAACCCGCGGTAAAAAGTAGGTACCCTATGAGTTATGATGATGTATAACCTATATTACTGCAAAGTTTCATCAAAATCCGTCCAATAGTTTTTACGTGAAAGAGTAACAAACATCCATCCATACAATCCATACATCCATCCATACTCGCAATCGAAGTATTAATAGTAATACAAAACATTTTATTTTTCAGATGTCGATTTTCCAGTAAGATGAATGGGAGTGGAGTACCTTATTAAATTTAAGCTAGATCATAAGTCAATTATAAAAACAAATGTTTTATTGATAAAAACATATTAATGAACTACTTACTGTAGAAGTAACTTTTTTTTTTGATTCTCATTTATTAGTTTTATTGTAAGTATTTAAGATAATAAAAACTAGAATATTTTTTGTGGTTTTATTGTGTTTTTAGAGTTTGATCTTCACTAGAGTGTAGGTAGCACAAATAAGGTTATTTTTTTTAAATCACGCACTTACAATGGCGGAGATTCATCGAGGGGAAATCCACATGGTTAGATTATCCACCATCTGAATCCACTGGAGCGCTCTAGGCCAACCAGTTCTTAAAGAAAGTTGATAGTGGGACTTATATTGGCTGTTATTATAAATAGAGAAAGGAACCCCTATATCCTCGTTGTCCGTTTGTCTGTTTGTCTTACAAGATTCATTTCTCAGATTTTCGCTTGAATTTGATATTATGATGAACTACTTGAACCCATAATCCACTGAAGCTTTAAATGTAACATGCTCTGTCTGCTACTTTATTTGAAAGCTATACTAATTTGATATCGATTATAAAGAATGTGACAGTAAGCTGTCTGTTTTTTTTTGGTTTCTACTGATAGCCCAAATGGTTTGTTTGCAAATGTGGGATCTAGAAATTAGTCAATCAGTTGTTATCCTTATAAATAATAAATAATAAAAAAGCCTTTTATTTTCTTTGTCATCCTTACCTACTCCTTACAAATTAATGAAATAATAAATGTAGAAATGTGTAGGTATGTCTGTCCGGCTGAACCGATTTTAAAGAGCTTTGGAATTGATATAGTTCAACAGCCTGGGATAATGGCATAAAGGGTGGTTTATTCCTTCATGGATGATGGGTTACTTTTCATCTATCCACCCTGAACTATCTACCTTAGGGTGGCTGTTTCAGGTTAGATAAACGGAATAAGCCTCATTTCTACGGGAAAAATGCTTTAATCGCAGACGAAGTCGCGGGGTCCTACAAGTACCTAATCATTACATTAATAGTATCTATAAATCCAAGTCGCTAATTCTATGTTTGGCCGCTAACTCCTCCTAAACCAGTTGAGGGATTTTAACGTGGTTTTCACCGTCCTTTAGGTATTTTTTTCATTTAATTTTGTAAATAAAGAATATTCAGAAAAAGTTTTTTTTTAAGTTAACTAAAATTCAATGTTTCGGGAACAAGTCGCCCAAAATTACACCATTGCGAAGCGTGGGTGGGTCTCTAGCTCGAAAGAGTAATATTGTTCCATGGTCACTAGTAATATTATACTTAATCGTAGCGTAATGCCGTAGAAATCAATAGGTGAGGAGGGTACTTTTGGTCGATAGGGTTTACAAAGGTTCATATAGCACAGCACACGGTTAATTTGTAGAGACATCACAATTATAAGTTTGTACGATTTCTCTTTTCTTCTTTTTCTACGTAACACAATCGAATTAGGTACCATTTTAAATTCTGCGTTTCTTAGGGCTGGTTTTTCAATAGTCAGATCAGTATGTTTTTGTTGCACCTCGAACATAAATACTTGACATATGTATGAAGTGACAATGAAAACATACCTCTTATCATTTATCTGACTATTGAAAAATCAGCCCTTAGAAGTCTTATTTTAGAAAACATCAAATTAAGAATTCCATTGGAGCACGAAAAATACGTAGGTACCTACCTAATCTTCAATCATAATAACATTTAATTAAAATATAACGAAATTGTTTACGACTTGGCATGAACGAAAGCATTTTTATGACGGTATATAATAGTGGGTTTAATTTGACTTTTATGAAAGTAGGTTATTGTTAAAGTACCTACTTATATGTGTATGTGCAGGTAGGTATGAAGGTGTAGGTACTAGTTTCTGTATAGGGATTGTGTAGGTAGGCTAGGTTATTAATTACCTACTTTACCTAGGTCGAGACATACAAAAAATAGTCTCCATTAAATTATGTAGCATTAACGAATTAGGAATTCGTACCAAAGTTATACTTTACTATTTAGGTGATTAGGTACATTAAATATTTACATAGCACTAGCTTTCCTGACATTTACGTAGACTTGACTGTACTATCGATAATATACTTACATATTATGTTCTTTATTTTCTTATATTGAGTAATTAAACTATTATACAATAAGCTCATTATCATTACATTACATAAATCATTATCATTATCATCACATAACATTGTGTCTGTTTGTATGTTTGTCCGTCAACTCCTCCTAAACCAAGTAATGGTTTTTATGTGGGTTTCACCATTTTTAGGGAATTTATTCATTTAAATTTGTAAGTAAAGAATCTTCAGAAAAAGTTATTTCAAGTTACCAAAATTTCAACCTATCGTGAACAAGTCGCGCTAAATTACACCATTGCTAAGCGTGGGCGGGCCGCTAGTGATGTATCATCATTACATAGTATAAATCCAAGTCGCTAATTCTGTCTGTTTGTATGTTTGGCCGCTTACTCCTCCTTAAGTACGTAACGGTATTTATTCATTTAAATTTGTAAATAAAGAACGTTTAGAAAAATATTTTTAAGTAAGCAAAAACGCAAGGGTTCGCGAGCAAGTCGGAAAAATTACACCATTGCGAAGCGTGGGTGGGACGCTCGGGATGTATAAAGCAGTATAAAGCAAGATCATACCTACCAAGTTAAGTAGGTGCCTCACTTGCAAAGTAAGTATTCTGATTGGTAAATAAACTAACACAACGTACCTAGCTGGCATCTACCTATAATGGATGTAAAAAGACCACTTTCGAAGCCTTAAACCATATATTCTTGAGCCTCAATAGTAACTAAATTCACTAACAGCATACCCAGAAAACTCATTTTAAAAAAGTTATTAAGGATTGAAAAGTCATATTCGCCGCTTGAAATCATCGCTCACACATCAACTGTTGGTTCAGGTGCGATTATTTACATTGCAAATTAAATAAAAACCCTATTTAATTTGATATCATCGCAAAATCTGATAGTAGGTACCTATTAATGCATTAAACAAAATAAAATACCACAAACATAAAATTGTAAAAACGAATCATAAAAGAATTTTCCCAACCCGGAAACCCCACAACACTTTCCAACCTCCAAGGAAGTAAAACAAAGATATTTCAAAAGTAAAAAGCCAAAGACAAAAGTATAACTTCCAAAGGATTATATTTCAAATCGATCGATTGTACGAGTTTTATCATTTTGACAGATCGCCGCCATTTTTGAACGTCTGAATTATCGGTGCTGGCAACACTCTGCACTCGCACATTAATATTGCCGGTCGGGGGCTACCATTTGTTACAAATAAATGGTTGCACGTTTGAATAACTTATTGCTGACGAATCAACATGCGATGTTATATTTGCTGGTTATTTACCTGAACTATAATATATTTAAACTTTTTAATAATAAATCAAAAATATATGTCAAAACTATTTTTAAGTAAAGAATTAATTAAAAAAGTAAAGAACAAGCAATGTCATTAAATTAACTGATCTCTGTAGTTCTTAGACATAATAATATACATATTTGCACAAAAATTTCAACATATTGTTTATAAAAGCGTTAAAGAAATACTTATCCTCTAGCCAATAATGTCAACGTGTAAACGAAGTTGTGTTAGAATATGATATCTTATAATAATGTGAATAGTGGATAATACCTACTCTTCCCTTGGGTGTAACCAACACTTACCTTACCTGAGCTTACCACCTCAGGTTACGGTTAAGGCTACTAAATATGTAAGCTAATAATTTAAAGTTTAACTTGAAATTTACCTTTGAACTTTACATAAAACATTTTTGAAGAAATATACCTATATGTAAACGATCACCAAACATTGAATTTATAAAACTGTTTTGAGGGCTCCGTACCTTAAGTCTGTCTATCAGTATGTCCACCTTTTTCTCAGGAACGTATGCACATAACGATTTTTTGTTATTATCTCTCCCCTTTTTCATAATAAACCTTTTTAAAATCCGTTACATGGATTTAAATTCATAACTGGCACATAGTAACAGTTGCAGGTGGCGCTTAAACTTTACTATATTTATATTAATTTTCAAATTTCCAGAAAACACTAATATGTAGATTAATTAAGATTTATCTAGCTGATATTCATTACAGCAGTAGTACATTTACCTAACTTGAAACAGAAACTTATTTGAGCATCGTAAGCTAAAATTTAAAAACTCGAACGAAACTCGAAAATAGCAAAGATCTGTAGTAGGAGCGCCGAGTTACAGAATCCAGCGCGCAAACTCAGAACAGTTGAATCTATTTATTTTCCGGTAATTCGACGATTCTGCTTAGTTTTCTGTTCGGTTTAAAGTTATCTGTCTTCGACGGATTCTGCCGTAATGTTATCAACTTTTGGCAGAAAGTAGAGATATTTCAAACGAGATACCTAAGTTAGTAGGTATAGGTATATTAACACTTCAGGTGCTCGTATGGTCTTTAGAAATGATTAGATCAGCACCTTGGTAAATCTTTTTCTGCAGATATCTAGGGGTTTTTTTAGGCAAATATAACTCATGTTATAAAATTTATAATTGACATTTTGCAGACACCTTAACTTATCTTAATGGTACTTTACTTCAAAGGCTTATCTTATAAACTCGTATACCTATAGGTACATTTGATTTGAACTAAATCATAAGTTTTTACCTAAAGCGCTGCAACTTAGTCTATAATAACTTTGTAGATAAACCTTTTATAACGGAATAATACAATTTTAACGGAACTTAATACCGAAGAACTAAAATTTGTGCCTTACATTTTACTTTCTTATAATTATTTAGCTTAGATAGTCCCAATTTTTTAAAAACCCTTTTGAATAAGGGTTACCCCTCACATTATTGTGACCGGCTTTTGATATTTGTGTTTGTAAAAGAACTCTCTGTACGACTGTTAGAAATCTGCAGAGTTTATTGTTTTTCATCGTTTAACCGAGATGAGAAATTTCGTAAATATTGCAGTGGTTGGTTAAATAAATCAAAGTTGTGCTGCCACGCAAGCGTTCGACCATCGGACTAGGCTATTTAGGCGTTGCGGTCAAACTGGGCATTCAGGAGTTTTGGAAAAGGACTATGGTTCCCGTAACAGTATAGAGGGGTATATATAACATACAATTTACCTAAAATGTATTTTTTTTAGTACCATGTAGGTACTTTAACTTACTAGGAACTTCTCAGAAAAGGCATTAAGTATATTGCTAGGCAGTGTATTGCTAAAAAATTAGCACGTTGCGTTTAACCGAAACGTACAAAAGTGAAAATATCCATGGAAGATTAACAAGCTAGTAATATTCGCCAAAAATTTATGGACCTCTAACTTCTGATAGTTTAGCTATAGGTGCATAAGTAAACTAATGAGTTTAGTGTTTTTTATACTTTATATAACATACCGCTTATTTATCATTAACTCAGAATCTGTTTTAAAAGTGGTTACATCAATAAATGAGTCCGCATTAATAGGCATAGAAGAAGAAAATAAATACTAAATATTTTTACTTGCGAACAATATCTAATTACCTACGCACACATTATTTCTCTTGAATAGAATTCCATCAAAGAAATACTTGAAGGTGAGCAAATATAATAATGTTGACGTCTCATGTTTCCGAGACAACCTTCAACAAAATAAACACAAACAACACCAACTACTTGCGATTTGTTTTTGCGTATCAAATGATGCCGTTTAAATGTACTTAAATATGAAGATAATAAGTCTGAAGGCTTAAAATCATGGAAAATTGTTAAAAAATATCGTTGAGTGTAGGTAACGTTGTTTGTCTTGTTCATGAATAAAATATTGTATATGGGCACAATAACAATGATTGTCTGATATGTAGGTATCTAAATGTACCTGGCAAAACGACATAAAGTTAATGAGACTAAATAAACCACAACTCTCATCAGGTTTGTTCAGAAGATTATCACATCACCTCAATTAGCATAAAACATAATCTTCAATTGCGCCTGTTATTAACGTTTTGAAACTAGTTTTATCATATTGAGGGATTTTTGAAAATATTTATTTAACTTTTACCATACCATACAATAAAACAAAAATAACTATCACCTTCTTCGGTTTTTCGTTTTTTTTTCTAAATTTCCACCATTTTCAACAATGTCCTGACCGCCCCGCCTGCCCGCGACACAACAAATCACTTTCCGTACCGAACAAGCTCACAGCTCATTAGCTCGCACTAGCTTACTTAACTAAATATTAGCCGCTCGCGGGTTTTAGTTAAAACACGCTGGGAGAATTCCAGCTGATTTGGCAGTCGATTTCAATCGATAATCGATAAAAAATACTTCTTTAATATTATAGTTAGTATAAAAATCAATGTTTTGAAGTCATGCATGTCATTAAAAAAATGCATCCATGCGACCTGGAATCGATTCTCTGAAGCAGGTCTACTCAAAGTGTGCTTCGCGGAGCCCCGATAATATTGGTCAGTTAATATAACGATTTAAAAATAAAACATAATTTCATACCTTACAATGGAAAATCCAATCTAAACTAGTAATGATAGTCAATATAAAATTTTTACTAAGTAATATTACCTATATTATAAATGTGTAGAAAATATGTATGTCTGTCTGTATGTTCCGCTTTCACGTCGAAACGGATGGAGCGTTTTTTTCGAATTTTAAAATAAATGTAGTTCAACAGACTGGAAAATTGGCTACTTTTTACCGCGGGAATAAGTCTTATTTCCACGGGAAAAATACTTTTTTCTCAGACGAAGCCGCGTATCCACTAGTATCTTATATGTTTTGATAAACAATTTACCTACATAAAGCATTTCAAATTTCAAAATTACGATTTGATTAAAATAATGATTAACTAAAAGATTTCCTACTCCATAACGATTGACCCTCTGCACTAGAGTGAATCATTAGGTTCAGTATGCATTAAGCTATAAGGCATACCAAACCTCAAATGTAAATCTTATCAAACCGCACTGAGCGGGTGAATTAGGGCTCAATTTCATTTAGTAATTAAAAAGATAGACTTACCTACTAAGTGTACATAAGGGTTTCAAGTTTTTTTTACTAAAAAATACGGTAGAAGCCGTGTACCTACGCAGTTTATAACCATATTTTTCTATTTCACCTCATCAAGAGGTTATCGCACTATTTGCCGTCCGTTTTCCCCGCTTTTTCAAATCGCACGTCATTTGTCATATCGCTGCGTGTTGAACTAAATGAATGAATGACGGTGCGGAGTAATGTTTGTTTTGGCTGGAAAATATGGCGCGCAATTGAGAGTACGTCAATAAATATGTATAGAGATATTATCCGTGGGATGAGGTATTTTCTGGTGGTAAATAGTTAAGTTACCGCTTTTCGGCCGCAGATAAACGATATTCGTTTTGTTCCAATTGCAATATTTTTAATTTTTCCTTTAATAAAAGGCAACTTATGCCTCTTCCTAGGGAATACTCTATCTTTGTAACCAAAATTTCATCAAATCGGTTTAAAAATCAAGTCGTGAAAGCGTGACAGACGGAGAAACTTACGCATTGATAATATTAGTGATGTGTTATACATAGACATACGGAACCTATATTATAGTTAAAATTTGCCGCCTCTTTTATCTACGAAAACTGTCACATAAGTTTTTTTTTAAATTTATTTAAAGACTTTGACTATTATGTCATACAGTCTAAACAATTGTCACATAAGATTGACATATTTCCCGCCATGTTATACGAGTGTACACCAAAACAAAACACCATCATCCTAATGTCCGATGCCTCTATCTAGTACAAGATCGAAAGCCCACGCACATTAATATCCATATCCTTGATGGCGCGATTGCTATCAAAAACAACGTTAAATGGACGACAAACGTTTTGTTCGCGCTCGCGGACGACGGACAATCATAATGGAATATGGGTTTTGTTTGGGATCGAAATTGAAGTCAATTTGTTTTGAATATCGTTTGGAGCCAATGGCCCGGCTGTTTTTTATTTGGATTTGTGTTCCGGGTTAGATGGACTGGGTTTTAGGAGAGTAAATAATGATTTGAGGCGGGTTTGGTTTGGTGTTAAAATAATAGGGGGTTAAGTAAAAACTTTATAAATCATCGTAAGAAAAGCACAAAGATAGCCGAAACTACACTTACACTTGTAAAAGTAAAGTACCTAAATCTTTACATAGTCACTGATTCACAATTTTCATGATCTAAATAAGTATCTTATAACAAAAGGCAAAGTTTTATGGAGTAGGTAGATTATAGGTATTATACCTGCCGGGCGAGATTTCAAATCTGAAACAATCAATATAAAGTAGGAACATATCATAATAACATAACAATCTCTAATTGGTCCAAGAATTATGGTTAATTTGTGGTATTATGAAACTAATTGAAGTTAGCAACTAAGGCATCCCCACAATATTTTCTCCCTCACCTTGACAAAAATAAACCAACAAAATGTAAAAGAATCTTAGTATCATGCTAAAAGAAAAACTCGGAGTTCTCATTAAAGCGAAATAAAAACTTTTTTCTTACTTACCGGGTACACGGCTCCAGCTGAATAAGTAAACAGTTGAAATGGCTGATCCACGTCCGTTTTGAGTCAAACTTTACCTTCGTATTCTCTCATCTATCCCTTTTGTATTCCACTAAAGAAAAGGAAACTCCAACTTAACTATGCTGCCTGCTTGATTGCCTAAGCTTTGCTGTAACGAACTTAAAAAAGCAAAGGCATAACGTTCGTTCTGCCTCTTGATTGCCGGACAACAACCGAAAAAAAAAACAAAAAAAAGAAACACCGAAAAAAGTTGTCGAAATGAGCGCGAATTATACATGCGTAACGTCAGCTGAAACGAAGTTTTCGCGGCAAAAACCTCCTTCGGGGATATTCGTATTTCATTTTGTTGGGAGTACTGGTAACGCGAAGAAAATTTCGAAAAGTTGCTAAAGTCCGCCCCGCGAACGTTTAACTCGAGTTTTATTTTCGTTACACCTGCATTTTAGGATAATGTTATGCGCGGGAAATACCGCGTCATGAATCTTTTGTGTCGCCGCCATTTTGTTATTTTGTTGGGAGTTGCCAAGTTGGAAAGTGGCTTATTAGTGTTGGGAAAGTTCGCAACAAGTTTTTGTAGAAGAGGATGAGATACATCTTAGTCTTATTCTGATTTTGAAAGTTATGAATAATGCAAAATATGGACAAAGTTGCTCACCGCGTGGATAAAAGGTAACAAATACTTTCGCAAACAAAAAGGTATGTAGGTACATTGTTAATTTTGATGTAAAATATGGTTTAAGACTTGTAACAATGTTTCACATCTATTAATAGAAATTCCGATTAAACTACGCGCTCGACAAAATTAATAAAGGGTAAAGGTACTCCTAAAATTTATCTATAGGTACTCAACATAATTATAAGTAGTAAGAGTTAAAATTTGTATGTAGTCTTTTAAATAACTAAATCTTTCACAAATATAGAAACCATGTTTACATTGTTTCACAGCTTATTTAATTTCCACACGAGTGAAGTAAGGTCAAAGCGGGGAAGACCGGCATATATTTCGAAAAGTGTAATTACCTTCCCTTTATTTCCTTAAATTACAGGTATTTAGTAAGTTATAATATCGAGAAATATTAAGCAATGCACGAAGTACTTAGAAAAGCTTTGCAAATATTATTATTAAGAAACTGTATTACAAAATAAGCGATTTTTTAAAACTAGGCGGGTAGACGGTGTTCCCCCACATTTCGAGGCAAGTCCGTCTACATACAATATTGTCATTAAGTAGGAACCTATACACATTTGCTGGGTTTGATAAGTTATTACAAAAGGAGGCAACTTGATTTGTACTTTAGAGTGTTGAAAATAAGGTCTAGTTTAGAGTTCATAAAAAAGAAAAACTTTCAGGGGCAAGCCCGGCATAGGTTAGAGTTCTGGGGTTGTAAACTTTTTTTCCGATGTCTTATAATATTTATTTTTTGTGACCACGAATCTGTAGACCGTAATTTTGTTATTAAAATTGTAGGTGTAGTTATTTGTATAACTAGATTTTATGATATTTGGGAAAAAGTAGCTAATTAGTGTGTTTGGATAAGCTAGCATTCTGGGAAGGCGTTATAAAATTTACGTACAAAAATAAAATTTGAAAGGTAAGTACTTACTTAAATGAAATCTTTATTTTTAAGAGTACCAAAAATATTACTTATCTATACCTACGTATAATAAAACATATGAGTACCTATCAAAAATAGTCAAAAAAGTTTTAGGTAAAAAATATGGCATACAGTACCTACTAATTTTAAAGTTACACAGTCTTTATAAAAACAATTTAAGAGTGAATGAGATTAAATAACAGATAGATAACAGTATTACTTAAATAAAATTATTGACTTAAAACTTGAACAGCGTATCAATTAAAACTTAACATCCTTAGTTTTTAAATCTTATAATGGCACAAGTTGTTTAGGCATATAAACACAGTCTTTGGTTTTTTGGGCCTCTAAACTAATGCAATGAATATAGGTATACTTAGATATTTTATATTTTAGTATATAAAAATATGTTTTTCTGGTTAAACATTATAACAGTATAATACCTATTTCTGATTAGAGAGTTTTGAGATCAACGTTATAATAGTATCTACAAGGGACGAGGTATAGACTAAATTAACAATATGTTTAGTAACAATAAAAGAATTGTAAGCATCTATCTACCAACTAGTTGTACTTACATGAAATAGTCACGTTATAAAAATTATAAATACCTATTACTGTAATTTAAAACCTTCAAAATAACTTTCGAAATATACATGTCCTCGGCGTTCAATAAATGGCTTTGGCAAAAAACTGACGATATCTTCTAAATGTCGTAGTTCAGATATATCATCTACAATCGGGAATGTAAAAGCAACGCCTTTATCACGTTTTTTTGATTTTCGTACATATTTCACTATAGGAATGCTTCCCTTAACTGCTGTGACGACACCTACGTAGTGTTTTACCGTCTTTTTAGTATTGAATTGAACTAACAACCAGTCTCCAACTTTGACAGGCTTGCGATTGGAAAAATCTTCATCATAACGAATGTCGATTAGTTCGCTGGCTAGCAATTTGTCGTCTCTTTGGAGAAATGAGTCATCCTCCAACTCAAGTTCATCTGAATATTCACTTTCGTCGTCTAGTACAAGACTTATGTCACTTTCTTCGTCTGTAGATTCTCTTTTAGATTTTGCTTTAATACTTTTAGTCTTACTTTTAGTTTTTAGTTTGGTCTTGTCTTTGGTTTTCTTTATATATCTTTCTTTTCCCTTTTCTGCGGTTTTATCATTAGTATCACGGTTTGTAATTTCGTCTGAAGAAACTTGCCCTTTTTTTAATTTAACTCTCGAATTTTCAGTTTTAACTTGAACTCTTTTTATGGGTTTCTCATTTTCTGTTTTGGTTATCACCTGTTCTTTCTTATTTTTTGTTGTTATTTCTATTTTTCGGCTTACCACGTCATCGTGGGTAATTACCTCGGCTCCCGTTGCTATTTTTCGCCGCTTTTGTTTAGTATTTTCTCCTTTTTTTAGTTTCATTAGAATCATTTCTTCAATGCTCAGTAACCTGTCTTCCAAAATGCGTATTTTAGGGGTAGATGTCGAAGTGTTTGCATTACATGATGATGCGGAGTCCAGAAATGAATAATCAAGCGATAAATTCTTTTCTCCTGTTTTGAGTACATCAGTAGTATGATTGTTTAATGCAAATATTTCCTTTTTGGCAAGAACCGAAACATTAGGCGTCAGGAAAGTATTGACAGATTTAAGAGTCAATGACACTAAAGATTCAGGTTTATTTGTTTGAGTTTCGTTTGTCATATCAAGACAGAGATGGTTTTGTACGCAATTAGAGGTTGAATCCACTTCGAGATTGTCTGTAGTCCTTTGAGGATTGTTAAATTCTTTCCAACGCTTAAGCTGCATAGGATCAAAGTTTTCTTCTGCTATCTCATTACGATTAACTGGGTATATCCCTGTTCGCCTGAAACCATTACGTAAAACTTGTGCATCTATTTGTGACCATACAACGCCTATCAGTCGTGAAAATTCTCTCTTTGGTAAACCGTCACCGACATTTTTTCTTTGCCATTTCACAAGTAACGGGTCCCAATGACTTTTGAAAGACTTCATGACTGCAACATCTAGAGGCTGCAAGATGTGAGTTGTGTGGGGAGGTAATTTCAATAATGTCACATTTTCTTTGCGCGCTTCTTGAATCAAATTGAGACCAACATGCGTAGAATGTCCATCGAAAATCAGCAAGACAGGCCGCTGGTAACCAATGGCAGGTAAGAAAGTCTTTTTAAAAAAATTTTCGAACACCTCCGTCTCCATCCACCCATTTTTTGTGGCAGCATAACTTGTATTTGGATAAGCATCTGGCGAGGTCCAGGAATCCCACATACTCTTTCCCTTGAAAATAATTAAAGGTGGTAGTTTTTCTCCTATTGCATTGCAGCCAAGCAGCACAGTCGTATTCTCTTTGCCAGATGAAGAAATTATCCTATTGGATGCGTGACCTTTCATACCCACAACTTTCGTTTTCTCTGGATCCTTCGAAAAACTAGTTTCGTCTACATTCCACACTGCAGATGGATTTCCTCTTAAATTCAACTCATCGAGTGTTTTTTCGAGCAAGTCAAAATAGGGGTATATGATGAAAGGGTCTACAGCTGTTTTTCGGGCAAGTTCGACCCCTTGTGGTTTTTTTAAAGATAAATTATGGCGTTTTTTAAACGCCAAAAACCAAGCCTCCCCGGGAACGCCGTTTTTAAATGGGGTCGTTAACTGGTTGCTGTCCACATAGTCACCAACTAACTCTAAAACTTCTATTCGGCTGAGGCCAAAGCCGTACTTCTCCATTAAATGCAAGCATTGAGCCAGCTTCTCTTCTATTTCTATAGAAAGAGCAGTACTTCTGCCGAGGGTATTAGATTTGAATCTTTTTTCATTAACGTGGTCCATTATAGTCATGCGAGGGATGTTGTATGTTTTTGAAGCGGCGTATCCACTCAGTCTCCCTGTCTGGACAGCTCGCACAGCTTCCCTAAGTTTCTCTTTGGGATAACTTGCTTTGTCAGTTTTTCGTTTATAATTTCTGACCATTGTAGAAATTGTAGAAAACCTGAAAAAATAATCACCATGGAGAAATATATCAGAATCCAAAAAAGGACTCCCCTTCAGAAAATGATTTTGGTTTTGGTTAGTTAAATATGCATTTGAATTAGGAAACATTAAAAAAAAAATGAATAGAAATGTCTACGAGTTTTGCAATTTATTAGTTCAGAAGACGTAATTAGTATTAACTTAAAATACAAGTTTGAATTTTAGAATAAAAATGTTTGCTACTTCTGATCTGAGGCAAGACCGGCATATGACGGAGTTACCCCATGTAACATAGACGGACTTCCCCAATTATATATTTTGAGGTTAGATAATTTTACACGCTAATAATTTAGTAACTGAGAGAATAACTGATAATCTACGTAATGTTTAGGCTGCAGAGTAGAAATATACAATCGACTCACCTATATTTTTCATTGAAATCCTTCTTGTTTCACAAAAAATTTTAAAATCTTACGACATGTTACACTCTGTGTGAAATTAAAACTTTACTAAATTTTTAAAATGGCGGTGACATAAGTTTGTGTAAAGCTAGCGACATCTACCTTGGATGGATAGAAGTATTGTCAAATAATGTTTTACAGACTGTTTTATTTATTCAGCCACTAAGCAAGATATAGCTTTTTATGACACTGTTTGGACTTGCCCCTTAGACGGACTTCCCCGCGCTGACCTTAGTTAGTTTAAATTTAATTTATGGGATCTTTTTTATTTCTTTATCAGCTTATAATAAAACCTTTGCTTTTAAAAATTTAAAATATAAAATAACTAGTGGCCGCCCGCGACTCCGTTCGCGTGGAAGTCGGTTTCCCGTGGGAATGCGAAGTTTTCCCACGTTAAAAAGTACCCTATGTCCTTTCCCAAGTTCAGTTGTTTCTTCATACCAAATTTCATCAAAATCGGTTCAGTGGTTTAGTCGTGAAAGCGTAACAGACAGACAGACAGACAGACAGACAGACAGACAGACAGACAGACAGACAGACAGACAGACAGAGTTACTTTCGCATTTATAATATTAGTAGGGATGTAAAATAATACTGATCTCTTCCAACAAAAAAGTGATATTTAAATTCGTTCAAGAAGCTTCTAAGTCAAAACGGAGGGCAACATTTATTAACAAGAAATAATGAGATCTCAGGGCGGCACCATAGATAAATAAGGAAAGAAATAAAGTAATTTGTCTATGCCTGCTTCACTGCGCGGGGACTGTGACACTTGGAACTTGGGCTGTTTTTAGATTTCGTTCTTAATAATGACATAATGAACTAAAATGTATAGGATCTTACGATGTTTTTTGTCAAATGCTTTACTTACTTCCAATTCCTGTACAATAACTTTTGCAAAAAGATCAATAAGAAAGCTTCGACTTTTGTCTATTTAACATGCCGTTTTGCAAGAATTTAAAAGCTCAATTTTTTTTATATTAAACTTATTATAATTGATACAACAGTAAAATAAAGTTTTACTACAGTAAAAAAAATATATCAAAAGAAAGATACTTTTTGAAAGGCAGATCCAAAAAACTGATTTTCTAATTCGTTACATCATTAAATTTTATTAGCCAACTCCGTTTTTTTTCAAAGTCTAACTGTGCAATTTAACAAATGATCCGTTCTTTTTGTGAAATTATTAATTATTCCTATTTTACCGACGAGACGCCATTACGAAACGTCTGTCTGTGTGTGTGTCTGTTTGTTCTGAAGTTCATCAAAAAGTAGAGGGAGAGAACTTTCTTGATTTTAGTTAAGATAAACGCATAAAAAAGCAGTATTTTGTTAATAAATAAATAAAAATGTTAACAGGAAAAATTGTGTACATTTAAGTGTTTTATAATGCGCTAGTACCTACTTAGATACAGTTTGCACTTTCAGACGTACAATAATTTATAATACTAAGTAACACTAGTCATAGAACAAAAATAGATCCATTTTTGTCGTTTTCTAAAATTATTAACTTTTTAAAAACCATATTTATGACTGTTTTACCATTCATATATTTTAAAATGTAAGAAAAATAAAGTTTCACAAAACATACGCCATAAAACATAACTTTTCCGTTTATAATATTAGTAGGAATATTGTTTATAAAATTTCATTTTTAAATTAGGTAATAAACGGTAAAAGCTTCAGTTTGTAGCTATAGTAAGTAGTTAAAAAAGACAATCTCTCCTCTTTTATCGAATCGTTTTTTTTCATAATTGTTTTATTCCCATCTTAAGTAAAGGGCCCTACACACTAAAAGCCCTTTTTCCTTTGAGCCCACTTGAAGCTCAATAATTACATTTTCTCAATTGCCGGGAGTAAAAGGTTTTTTTTTAGGAAAAAATCGCGTAGAACCTCTTTGCTGGATCTTAGAATGGACAAATCATAGGAACTCTTTGCTGAAGAATTGAGTTTTACCTCCTTGATTGAGTCAACAATGCTGGCAGACGATAAAAGATCAATTTTAAAAAGTTTTGATATGATTCGAAAAGATTTGGAATCAACAGCGATGTTAAAAAAACATTTGATATTTAGTAGGTTCTTACAATTAACAATATCTTTTCGCATTAGCTTTTATAATTTTAATCTCATCACAAATCAAATCTTAAAATTTATTATACATTTATTCTGAACAAGATAGAATTAACTAATCCGATGCATAACACAAAACATTCCAGAATGTTCTACGTATTTCACTGAAAAACTGAAAACACACAAGACAGAAGAGTCACGGCTGAAAGAGACAAAACATAGCGAAACAACGAGTGTGAGCGAGACGGAAGAGTGTAGTTCATATTGTCCTCATCTCAATATTGAGATTAAAAGTGACGCTTCGCTTGGTGCGAATTATTAGACGTACTGATTGCAAAAAAAGGGTAATTTTTTTTTTGGAAAAAGGGTCAAACGGAAATGTACTCTAACATAATAACTATTCCTTGTATTCGAAGACCGTTAAAATTTATTGATTTTCCTCATGAACAATCACGAAAAACTATTTCAACAATGGTAAGCTATGTTTAATTAACAATAACGCAATGCAATAAGCTCCTAGGTATTAATGTTTTCTACATATTTCAATAAATACTTAGAGATTTAACTTGCGTTGCAAAGGTATTTGCTTTTCAAGATATTGAAATACCAAAAATGTCATATCAACATAACTCGAAATCGTTCCCCATCTATATCTGTACTATACTATCTTACAAGTACCATTTTTTTTCCTTTTCTGAATTTTCTCAATTTAATGCTTTCAATATTAAAGAAGTTTTTAATTTAGCAATATAAAACTTAAAAGACTTTAATTATAAAAGTCATATGTTTCTATTCTTTTTTTGGTTGAAAGTACACATTTTTTAAGCAAAACCTAGTAATTTAAAAATATGAATAACACATTGTTTTATACAATATTTTTGTATAAACACTGATTTTGCTGTCGCTACACCGTCGGCGTTCACTTCAGTCACGCAGCGCTGCATCTCGCGACGTTTTTGCTATCCGTACCTTCTGTTGGACACCTTTAATACAAAGACCGGGTACGAAGATGTAGAAACTAGTAGATATTAACTGACTTGTAGAAAGGCAAGCTTTGTATATTTTACTAGTGGCCGCACGCGACTCCGTTCGCGTGGAAGTCTGTTTCCCGTGGGAATGAGAAGTTTTCCCGCGGTAAAAAGTACCCTATATATTCTGATGTATAACTTATATTACTGCAAAGTTTTATCCAAATCCGTCCAGTCGTTTTTACGTGAAAGAGTAACAAACATACATACATACTTACAAACTTTCACGTTTATAATATTAGTAGGACAAGCTGCTTGACCCGTCTTTGCACGCGTGTTGGAACTAATTAAAAATAATCATTTTAATTTTAAATCATTATCTTTTATACAGATTTTGTGCTGACAATAACGAAAAACAATAGAAAAAGAATATTCTCATTTGGTGCAGTTGAATTTTTGGGCGTACAAAGATTTCGAAATGCATTTTTGTGAATAATAATACCTATAGCTATACGGGGCCTTTTGAAAACAAAAACGGGGCATTGCTGGAGGGGTACTGGTTTAGAGTTTTTTTTACGGAAGTAATTGTACAAAATTGCAATTATACTATCATATTTCGCAATGATTTCAAATTAAGCAGTGTTTTAATTTAATTTGCAATGTAAAAAATCTTAAAAATGAACCAACAGTTGATGTGTGAGCGATGATTTCAAGCGGCGAATACGACTTTTCAATCCTTAATAACTTTTTAAAATTGAGTTTCCGGGTATACTGTTAGTTAATTTAGATACTATTGAGGCTCAAGAATTCATGGTTTCAGGCTTCTAAAGTGGTCTTTTTACACCCGTTATAGAATAATTTATGTAATTGATGCCCTTTGAAGAATGGCAGTATATACCAAACTCTTAAGCGAAGGTTCCAGATTCAATAGTCTAGTCAGGGTCAGGTCAGATCAATGTCCTTACGAAATTAGATGGTTTGGGTGGAACTGGGTTCTGCCCTAGTCCATTGGTCGGTGGTTTAGACCAGTTTTTGTGATTAACAGAGAAAGCAGTTAAAAAAGAAAAAAAAACCTCTTCTTAATTTCTAAGAACAATAAGTTTATATACATGTCTATAAATAAATATTGAAAAACTGTGTATCCCGAAAATACACTATAGAGTAAGGATATGTTAACAAAACGTCAAACGTATCAATGATTCATATATTTAGTCGTGCATGATCTGTATACATTTTTATTAGGTATCGAATTATAACCATAAAAACAAAACAAGTGATATTTATTAACAAGAGGAATTTCTTCCTAAAATATTTAAATTCTTTAAAATTCAATGAAATTGATCTTTTGGCCACTAGAGTAATTACTATCAACGCCTTCATTGAATAATCTAATTTGTAACTTTTAACCCAACTTTGAAGATTCGGTTCCTGAATTTTATATTGAACTAGTGGCCGCCCGCGACTCCGTTCGCGTGGAAGTCGGTTTCCCGTGGAAATGAGAAGTTTTCCCGCGGTAAAAAGTACCCTATGTCCTTTCCCAAGTTCAGTTCTTTCTTCATACCAAATTTCATCAAAATCGGTTCAGTGGTTTAGGCGTGAAAGCGTAACAGACAGACAGACAGACAGACAGACAGACAGAGTTACTTTCGCATTTATAATATTAGTAGGGATTGACTTTAAAAAAATCTTAGTAAAAATTAAAGCCCTCTTTATACAATCGGTAAGTGTAAGACAACCTTACAACGTTCTGTTTTTTTTAAACGGGTGTAAAAAGACTATTTCCAAAGCCTGACACCACGTATTTTTGAGTAACTAAATTCACTAACAGTATACCCAGAAAACTCAATTTAAAAAAGTTATTAAGGATTGGAAAATGATATTCGCCGCTTGACGTCATCGCTCACACATCAGCTAAAGGTTCAGGAGCGATGGTTAACATTGCAAATAAAACTAAAACACTATTTAATTTAAAATATATTGTGGGAAAAAAAATTCAAAAAAAGTTTTTTTCTAATTGCAGGTTAAAGAATAAGAAAAAAAAATTTTTTTTACTCTTAACGTAACGAATACCCCTCCAGCAATGCCCAGATTTCGTTTCCGGAGACAGTCTTTTACACCCTGTATAATTGCCCAAACTTAGATATTATACTGCTTATAAAGACTCATATTTAATATAAAATACAAGTACACTTTTTCATTAAAAAACAGTTGATATCAGCCAGACAATTAAATATCCGTTGAGGGTTCTACTTTTCTTTTGAGGTATAGAACCCAAAATGCTGCCATTTTTTTAAGAAAATTTCAAAGAAAGCAACTGACGCTTTCCTAAAATAGGAATCATTTTTCTTGTTTGTGAGTTCCTAGAAAATAAGCTATTATGACGAATGTTATTCGAAGGTAAATATAATTCATATCTTTTTTTTCATTAAATACAATTTATTAATCTACATTTTTTTTTGTTTTTTATCTTTTGTATATTTTATCTTTCTTCTTGTTCAATTACTAGAATATTATTCAAATAAAATAATATAAAAGTGTGTAGGCTTACCTACCTAATTAGGTTAGTATAGGCAACTTAATCGCTTAATCTGAAAGATACCCTAAACAGAAAGAAAAATTTAAAAATGAAAACAAAAAAAGAAACATGTCTAACACACTATACACAGTTTAAAAACTATGTAAGGCGCAATTTCATACACTTAACTAATAGCGACAACTAAATTGTTATCAAACGAGAGTTTATCACTTTTATTAGTTTCTGGAAAATCCTAGAACTTTCCAGAATAATGTAGAATGCAATGAGATAGACTCAGTTAGAGCAGGAATTTTTAAATTACTATAAAACGAATAAAACAATACGAACACTCTCGTAGAAGGAATTAGATTGCTTTTTAAAAAGGATTTGCCATCTTTGAGGTAGGTTTAAATTATAAGTTTAATTTAAAAAATAAAAAGATACTTAATGCAGTCGGTAATTGTTATTGCCCGCAATTTTTTTAATTACAAAAATAGCTATTACTAAGAGTAAACAGCTATATTGAAAGAAAAACAAGGCTATAAACGTTAAAGAAAGCGCTTTTGAATGCATAATATTAAGTAAGAATGTTGCCCATAAAACTATGATAAAAGTTATGGCTATGAAATTACTACGCCGTAGCGTCGTAGCGACTACAGTTTTGCGTAGATTGAATTAACTTTTCACTTTTTTAGTTTTGCATCACTACCTTTTTGAACTAAAAATAAACATAGAAATAATAAAACCTAAATAATGAAACCCGTGATTCGCAAACGCAATAAACTACAATGTAATTACACCCCTCGCCACGCCGGACGCACAGAAAAAGCGTTTTTTCAAATAAACAAAAAAAAACTCCTTTTGTCAATACCCAATCGAAATTCAATTAAAACATGGCAACACTGTGGAATGAAAAAAACAACGTTGATAATAAATCGCATTGGACGAGAGGCGTGTTTTAACAATTTTGGATACGGACAAACAGACAGACAAGCAGGGATGATATATATGCGTATTGAGAGAACGGGGTGCAAAAACACGGGGGTGTAAATAAAAAGTCGTTTATGAAGCAATGGCTGTTAACACTGTTTACTGGGGACAGTACAATTGTATAGCAAAAAAATGGACGAAGGGTCCAACCTTGTTGACTTTAACCAATTTAGAAAATCATTACATGGTATAAATCCAAGTTGCTAATTCTGTCTGTTTGTATGTTTGTTCGCTAACTCCTCCTAAACCAGTTGAGGGATTTTAATGCAGTTTTCACCATCCTTTAGGTAATTTTTCATTTAAATTTGTAAATAAAGAACATTCAGAAAAAGTTTTTTAAAGTTAGCCTTTGCGAAGCGAGGGCGGGTCGCTCGTGTTTTATAAGTTTGAAACTATTCTCATAGAAGCCGAAATCTTTTACATCAGAGAGATTGTGAAATTAAACGTAAATCCATTGTTTCTCTGAATGGTACAACGTGTATAGACTCGTGCAGCATGCAGCTACACTTACTGTGTCGACTTAACACAATTTAGATACTAAATCGATTATTTATCTTACTAATGTTATAAACGTGAAAATTTGTAAGTATGTTTGGATGTAAATGTTTGTTACTCTTTCACGTAAAAACTACTGGACGGATATAGATGAAACTTAACAGTAATATAGGTTATACATCTAAATAACACATAAGGTACTTTTTACCGCGGGAAAACTTCTCATCCCCACGGGAGACCTACTTCCACGCGAATGGAGTCGCGGGCGTCCACTAGTTTGTCTATAAAAGTTTTCTGGCAAACGTGAACTCCAAACCATATTTTTCCTGTAGTAATTTCATGAATAATTATCCTAAATATGCAAGAAAAACCGCTTTATATTATTTACATCGATATAACAACTATCAGACATAATAAACTGAACATCGAACAGTCTGTTATGTTTCATCGTTTAATAAACGAATTCCTCCCGAAGGTTTTGTACAGCGTTATAGATAAAAGCATTCGCTCATTGATTCTAGTTAACATTTGTATATTCGGAGGATAGGGACACTTATTTTTTATGAGACTTTTATTTGGAAAGTGCACTTTGGTTTTCTTTGTCATAGGTTGAGAATAGGTCACTCAGTATACGAATTGGAAAATCATTTTTTACTATACTCTATGTAGACGTCAAACATCTCAGTCTACCCGTGACCACGGCATTTGTAAAAATGACGAAACTTCGGATAATCAAAAATAATATAATAAACCGTTATAATGAGTTTAATTTCAAGATAAAAACACATTGAAGGTAAACTTAGTTATCTCGGAATGGTCTTAGAAGCGTATTCAATTATGTATGTATATTTTCACGAACACAATAATAATATTAAGATGCCGCACTTTAGAGGTGTTGTTCGAAGGTAGTGTTCCATCTTGTTAGAGTGCGTGAAAACTAATTCTTAATATATGTAGTGTAGTGGGTATTGGGGTATTGGGAAATTGGGGTATTTAGGGTATTGGGGTTGATAGAGCAAAATAAAACTGTTAGATAGGGTTGGATTAAAAAAGTGTACCTTTATTTGGTCTTTTTAAAATTAGTAGTGTGAATTTACTATGAGAGAAATCATCATGAAAAAAAAACTTAGTTTTAGACATTCATGAAAATCTACAAAGCCAAAGGGCAAATCGCGATACCTTTCAATCCTGCGTATTTTCAATTTTGATTACAAATTTAAAGAACATCGCTGCGTTTTAATACAATTTTATACATTTTTCATTTTGTTAATTTGCTTATAATTCCATATAAAAAAGCTTTTAAGTCTTGAGTTTATAAATATAAACTTATTTATTAATGTGATAGTCTGCAAAGTCGATATTTCAACAATATACAATACAGGTGCAGCTCCAAGCTCTAGTGATGTACTGCGTCGATTTGTCGATATCGAAACTTCGCAGTCGGGACTAGTGATGTCATTTGTCGACGCTTAGCTACTGTCGTTAATCGAATTAAAAAGTTGAGTATACACTAGGGTGTAATGTAAGATGTTATTATTCGTTAACAAATTCTTATATTATTATTAAGATAAGAACTTTTAATTTTCTTCGCAAAGAGTTGCTTGCAAAAAGTCCAATCAATATTTTGTTTAAAATTTATAGTAACAACCTTTTTATCACCAATCCAAATTAACTCTTTCCATATCTGCATTCTTTAAAATGATAAACTAAATGTATTCTTTATCTCTGTCAATCTTATGAGACAGATATTGTAACTTACTTCAACAAAATACTTTTTTTATATTGTTTATCAATAAGATGGTTAGTATGTTCTCCTCTTTACAATCATGTTAAAGATTTGTCGCCGTCAGCTTTCTGAGGTGTCACGTTAGCTATCCAGATATAACCAGACATAACCGGATTTAGACAGATCTGGCTGGATGGTACACGATCATTTGATAACTTGAACCGGGGCTCGTTGTAGCGAAGTGTTGTGTTTGGAATTTATCATTTGTTTGTATTATATAATAATAAATAAATAATAAATCTCCAGACTAACCCACCAATTATGTGGCCCTATGGTAAGCGCATTAAGCGCTTGTGTTACAGGTACCACACAATAGACTAGGGGAGAACCTAGTTACACCCAGACACGAGCCAATGTCGAAAAACCATTTTGACGAAATTGGCCCGACCCGGGGATCAAACCCGGAACCATCCGCTTTACAGTCCGGAATAGTTACCGCTGCGCCACAGAGGTCGTCATATAGTTAAATAAAGACAAATAACCATGATGTATCAAAAATATTTTACGTAGGATGCGCAAAGGGAAAGTACGAGACAGCAGAAAAGGTAAACATTGGGAATTTAATATGAATTAGTAAAAATAAAGCGAAATTGATCTGGAGCGTCCTGGCAGTATCATTTTGTTCCTCGAGAAATAAAATGGTTTTGGGGTATTTAATTTGGTTAATTAAAATCGAAAAGAACCACAACATGGAACTGAAGCCAAATCAATATTTTTGTAAATACTTAGCTATCTTTGCAATCTCTTTTCAGCTGCTCAAACTTTTGGTTCAATAAAATACAAATTCATATGTAACATATACTTAATGAACGTCAATGTTTCAAACTTCGACTTTACCTAACCGTAGGCCGAGAAAAAAAAGGTCGGCGGAAAAAACTCCCAGCACTCTTTTTTTCAAATAAAAATACAAAATAAAAACAAGTAGGCATACAACTAGACTAGGACACGACAAACACGTAAAATCTTAATTATAAATAACAATAAATCACTAGATTACCACACAAACGTCGTGGCCCTAAACTAACCTAGCTTGTGGTGTAGTCACCACACAATTAACTAGAGGAGAGTCCTATTGCACAAGCTAATTTCGTAAATATAAAAACACCAATTGGTCCGACCCAGAAATCGAACATGGAACCTACCTCTTAACAGTCTAGTAAACATAAATCAGTCGTTAAATATAATATTCTTACAAAATCCCACGACAAAGCACAATTAAATTCAACTTAACAATCTAGAGACCTCACAATAAAGTCAACTACCCTCAAACGCGAACAATTCCTAAACCATTCAAACAGGGAAAAGGTATTAAAGTGTAAACTCATAAAGCTGACGAAACATACACACAGACAAACATATACACAAGTTATAATCCCGGGAACTAAAGGCGGATTTAACCGGTTATTACCAGTGGTTTCGAATAACCTTTTTATATTTTTGTATATCAAAACTAAGCTTTAGTCTATAGTAAAAGCTTTTTATCGATATGAAACAGAAATACGAGAATGTTTTTTTAATCTTTTAGATATACCTCTATTAAAAATGAAAAAAATATGACTATTTTTGTAAATCTATAGAAGTGAACGGTGGGCGGGTAATGAGCCTTTGAGTGTATTTTACACATTTTTCAAGCCAATACATTTGAAAAGTTGACAGTTTAATTTAGTTTTACAGAGTTTGAACACAACATTGAAAAACATTTCTCCATTCTCTTAGTAACCTTTTCAAGAATAAATGAGTACCGAAACTATTCCAGACAATCCAGTCGAGTTGCACCAAAAATAGAAATCTGTTAGTAGGGGACACCACAAACAGAAAGTTTGGATATTCACAGTTTTCACTTTTCAGTCACTGTTTAGTGTTGCTGAATTACTAGAACTCGAAAACATTATGCGGAATTTATATTTTGTTCTCAACTGGAACATATTTTGCAGTTTATGGCAACGTTTTACTATTTGTTTGGTTTTAAAAAGGATGTCATAAAAGTTAAACATAGAGTAATGTTCCATACATATTAAAATGTATATATATTCTCCTTATTCATGTGATAATTTGAGAACGACTTTACCGATTTTATTCATATCTGTTTATTCACTTATGTAATAAAAAGTTCTTATTACATATAAGTATATTATCATAATTATAGTAGATCAGTTTTTTCTTTTTTTCTTAGACTAATATTAATACTACTAATTGCTCACTTACATGAACCTGTTTGCTAAGATTATATCAAGCCTTAATATTGTAAAACACGGTGTCAATCGATTTATCTTCATTGAAGGTAAAAGGTGACATTTCGATACTAGGGTTAGAGTTCAGTATTTAATTAAGACGAATCTGCCGAAAACCACTCGATCATATTCTAAAGAGATGCTTGTTTAACACCAAAATATGAGGCTAAAACAAATATCCTTTAGGAAAAGAAATGAATGAAATCCTGAAAACAAAATGTAAGGAATTATCATTCCTTTCCTGTTTTTGTGTTTCGGTAAAGGCGAAGAGTTAAAAAGTTATGTTTAATTGAAAAAAGTGTAGTAAGACACTCTGTTTATATTCGTTCTAGATCATCTTATTAATCTTATAAGTGCCAAAGGTTGTGAATGTGTATGAGTGTTTGTTTAGCATTAACGCAAAATCAACTGAACAGATTTGAATGAAACTAGATCTATGGACAAACTATTTCTTATAATACCCAATTATCACGGGAAAAAGCATTTAACTGCTAGTAAAATCCTTGTAATTTCTATTCACATTATCCTATCTAAAAATAACTACGCCAGTACGTCCCCACATAGATATCATAAAGTATATCCTACACAAAGCCACAACACACAGTTTGGGTTCCCGAGTATTTCATTGGATTCCTTCACAATGACGGGGATTCGTCGATAGAAGCCTTCTGTATAATGGAAGGTGATTTTATTTATCTTTGAAGCAGGGTAAATGAATGTAGTTTAAATTATTTATAATTTGTTATAGATAAAGTGATAATCAGCTTTAACAGGGATATGACCTGTATTTCGTGCATACAAAATCGTGTCTGTTCGTTTTTTTTTGCTAATTTTATATTCACACTTAAGAAGCTTTTCAAAATAAGGCCATAAGTACCTTTACGTATCTTAAGTTTAACTGATTTATTGTTAGATTTTTTTTATTGCGAAATAAATCTAAATAATATCAACCATTAACGTTTCCCCAAATCTTATCTTGCTCCTTCTTCAAAAAAACCTTCACAACCCGACCAACAACTACCTGAATCTCTATAATTAGAGTATCATCAACTCACAGGACAAAGTCATGCTCCCACAAAGCGAGGACCACAATAAAATATCTTCGCAAGTTTTAATGAACTACGCCACTAGTACGACTCGGTTTCTTTGCTACAAATTACGTTATTCCTAGAAAAGATGCTTCTTGAAGACTTCCGATGGTAATTATAAAGTGGGACATGTATTTTTGTGTAAAATTTTGTTTGTTCAATGATACTCCAAATATGGACCAGAATGCAGACAATATCCTTTGTTATTGGTTATAACAAGCAGGGAGGGGCGGGGTTATTGTGTTTTGTCGATGTTTTCAGTTTGGATCCAAGTTTGAATAATCACTACATAGTATAGAACAAAGTCGCTTTCCGTTGTCTGAGTGTCTGTATGCTTTGATGTTTAAAATTACGCAACAGTTTATGATGTTTTTTTATAGATAGTTGTTCAAGGTTTATATGTATAGTGACATAGTATAAGGAAAGGGGTTTTACTCCGAATTTAACACGTGCGAAGCCGCGGGCAGACGCTAGCGAATTTATAAAAGGAAGCAGTTTGTTGCCAGAGTATATATTTTTTGAGCTTGCTTGGTCCATAAATATTTTAATATTTTTTAACTTTAAATATAAAAATGTAGGTATCAATTATATTTCGCACACAATGACTAAATACCAGCTTTTATTCGTCCAGACTATAAGAATTTTAAATAAGGTTTAAAAATATGTACAATAGGAAATTCAATAATAAATATTACTTCAGAAACAAAAGTATTTTAGTACATCTGTAATTACATATGTTCCTGTATCTAAAATGTGTTTTTCATTCGTGTATTTTCTTATTGACGTATTTTTATCGATGTTTTAAGATGTGTTTCCCCTCCCTACCGCCCGAGGCTCGCGATACAGGATTATAAAAGAAAACCTGCTACAATAAAGTGCGGTGGTTGTGGCCTCGGCCGCGGTCACACTCACGGAAAACATTTGAAGATTTTTTATACTAACATTTTTTTGGGCCATAAGTCGTGGACTGTATTCAAAATCGAAAACTAACTAACTAATACGATAGTGAGACGATAAAATATATACGCTGTGTGGCCAAATAAAATTATGCTTTGATTAGCTGGACTCATCTGAGTGTGGATGGAGATGTGTATGCACCGCCCCAAGTACAAATATCTTCGGATTGATTTCGGCTGATCTAGACTTACCTTGATCGCTCCTACGGTTTGGTGATGTATCTGCCAATTCAGAATCCAGTTCTCTCCACTTCACAAAAGTAACACACACAAACATATACTAATTAGCTAATACTAACTAACTAACTAACTAACTAAAACTACGAAAAAAGCGATAAATATACGACAACGAAAAACGATAAGGTGCTACTACACAGCGGGTGAATTTTAAAACTCAGTATTGCCAGAAGGGCAACCGAAAAACGTACAAAATTGAATGACAAGTGTTGCCAATTTATCGACTAGGGAGCTGTTCAGAGCGAACAGTAGTTTTTAGACAATTTGTCAAAACTTATAATACGAGTATGTATTGCTAAAAAAGGGTTTTTTTTTTTTAATGTATGCGTACGAGGTTACGGGTACCTATATTATTTTAATGTGTTCCTATTTCAAAAGAGTTTTGCTCTATATTACTCGTATTAACAATAAACAACAGACGAAATATATTTTTTGGTAACAACTCTTTAAGATTAAAAAAATACTATAATAATATGATGTGCCTGCGATACTAAATTTAAATAAAAAATATAGTAGTATAGCCAATAAATTCCAAAATCAATAAATTACAACGATGACTAAAAATGATGTTTGCAAAAATCCCTCATAGCACCCTGATCTTTCTCTCCATACATTGTGTTGTTAGAAGCCACATGGCTCGAGACAGGAAAATTAAAATTTCATCCAAACAAACTGGAAGAAAGTTATTGTTGTTACTACTACAGAATAGCTATTGGCTCGCGATCAGTTACTAATAATAATCGTTCTCGACAAGGAAAAACTATCTTTCCGTCTTGCGGTCTTGCCGGTTATATTAATTTTACCGTGGGAATGGGGTGATTTCCCGCGGTAAGAAGTACCGGGTGTGTAATTCTAGGATAAAGTATAGCATTCGAAATTTAGTCCAAATCGGTTGAGCCGTTTTTACGTGGATCAGTTGCACTCCATCACCTGAATATCGAAGCCAACTTCCACGATTTTGATATTAGTGTAAATAGTTGATAGATTGGTTATTAATAAATTAATAAATAAATCTAGTGTTCTAGTATATTATATTGATAACGTAAATGCTCCTATTAACGACCTACTAAAATTTGTACTCTATTAACGATCTATTTTTTCAATCAGTCATATTAGACTAAATATATATTCTATAAAAAAATTAATTTAAAAATTAGATAGGTAGATTAGTTGGTCAACAAACAGAGTAAATTTGTCATGTCTAAATAGCCAGTGTTAGCAATAATTTGTAATTGATTGAGTGCCGCTCGATACCGACGCACTTTCCATAGTGTCGCGTCTCCAGCCTCGTAAGCACACCGAAATATTACTTAAGGTAAACAACAAACTTAAAGTTGATTTATCTGCTTGCTATCACATAACAACTATAATACATATATTAGTTTTCGAAATTACATTAAATTTAATCATTTTTATTGGTTTTTATGGCATAAAATCATATCTTAATTAAGGGCGGTAATAGGATCCAAATTTCATAACTTGACTCTATTAACGATCCGTGGCGTTATTAGAACTTTGTAATTTTTATATTTGATTCTATTACCGACTCACAGCAGAAAAGAAATAACAAGAACCATTTTTATAGAAACATGTAACAAGAGGTATACTGCTTGCATAGGTGCATAGGTGCAAGCAGTATACCTCTGCTCAACTAGAAGCTTAGCTGATAGCTGTAAATGAAGGAAGCAGGATATACGAAGCTTGAAGACCTATGGTATACCGAAAAAAACTACCGTGACAAGACAAATAATAAATATACAAATGAACATTGTGGAAAACAATATTGTTCAACGAAGGACAAAGAAAAAAGACTTGTGGACTGGATTTTCTATGTCGGAAAGTCAGGTTTTCCTGTGACAAAAGACCAACTGTTAGAAACAGTTGCAAAATTGGTGGAAAACTTAGAGCGCTCTTATCCTTTCAATGATGGTGTTCCAGCTGTTTCTTAAGGCTATGTCTAGGCATCCTACCATTTCAAGGCGAATTGAATAAGCCAACAAGCCGATTTTTAATTGCGATGAGACGGGTTTTTTTATGTCTCAAAGAAAAACAGGTTTTCGTTCGAAAGGGCAGCAAGGAAGTATATTATGTACGACTAGTGGCCGCCCGCCACTTTTTTCGCGTGGAAGTCGGTTTCCTGTGGGAATGAGAAGTTTTCCCGCGGTAAAAAGTACCCTATGTGTTATTCTAATGTATAACCTATATGACTGTTAAGTTTCATCTCGTCCAGTAGTTTTTACGTGAAAAAGTAACATACATACATCCACACATCCATACATACTCACAAACTTTCACGATAATAATATAAGTAGGATTGCAATATTAAGATGTTGATTTCTAACTGTAATAATGTCTTAATATACTTTTAACAGCACTTTTTAATTTTTTCGTTTAGATGAAGGGGCAAATTTTAGGGGTCGGTAATAGAATCAGAAAAAACGGTAATAGAATCAAATCACATCTTTAGGACGGTAATAGAATCAATTGCTCTTTCGGATTAAACAATTATTTATTAATTACTGTGTAATAAAATACTAAATTGAAGTACCGAACCTATCTGAACACTTTACAAAGATTGATATTAAATTAAAACACCTTAACTAACCTATCATTATCTACCCTTATACTCAAAGTTATTCCTAAGACAGCTTAAAGGGGCGGTAATAGGAGCATTTACGTTATATCATACCACTGCCTCATTAATTTTACTACTACACCATATCCATTAACGGCCGAAACCAATACTCGTAATTGGAAACTGCTAGTTTTGTTTTTTTGTGACGTTTTTCTATCATTTCCATATCAACAGCTGACTGAAAAATTCAACCCGGTGATGACGCTGGGTCATTTTGACCGGAGGCAATTTTTGATGTTATATTTTATTTTATGTTAATTCGCGAAATTAGGCGAGAAAACTGCGAAACAGTTGGTGCTGCTGGTAGCTAAAAGTGCCGTGGAGCCTTAGGACAAAAACTTAAATGTAACATGACTACAAATTCTTAACTGAACAAGTCGACCCTAAAATTAACATCGATTCATTTGGCTACCACGATGTCAGAATTTATCTGAAAACTTAAAAATCAGCCCCACGTCGCGTCGTGTAAAATCTCCACTTGACTACTGAAATCTGCAGTCAGCATTACCACCATACATTAGAGTAGAGGACTATAATAACCTAGAAACAATGTTAAACACACAACTACATACATTCAGGCACCTTTAATGCAACTATTAAAATAGCGCACACATTTCCGAGAAGTCGTTATCGCGCGCTCGATACTAAATTACTGTTGACCCTGATCACCGGATTTATCCGGACTTAGCCGCTCCCGGGCAGTTTAAACTGGATTTTTGCAGTCGCATCTGGATTTCAGCGGACCGATTAGTGGCGAGGCATACGGCGTTATGACTAGTGTGGTGACACTATCGATATTATTGGTTGCACGTTTCAAAGTGTTTATTTGTTAGTCGGCATTGTTATATTTGTTTTTACACCAAGTGTTGGTAATGTTTTTTGTTTGCGAATCAACTGGAAATGGTTTTATTTATTATAAAAATTGAAAAGGATAACTATATAGGAGTTGTTGGATAGTAGTTGTGACGGGAAATAAATAGAAATAGTAGGGAAATAACCTAACCTAATGTTTGTATATTTTATAGGCTTTATATTTTCGATTATAACGGATTTAGATTAATAATAACCATACCAGGGTCGTAAAAAAAAAAACTGGACTGAATATTTTTAAGACAACCCACTCGCAATATATTTAACATACTTTATTTGATAAAAAATATCTTTCATCCATTATCGGTGATGGTCGTTCTATAGCGGGATCCTAGACTGTAGTCTGTCATTGGAAACTATCGAATCTTTAGTATCGATAGTTTCCAATGACACCGCAAACGCACATCACTAGCAAGGACAGTTTTAATTAAATTCTTCTTCCTGTAGCGGGAAAAGAAAAAAAGTGGTTTTGCATGGTTTGTGGGTGTGGTAATATTGGTTTTTATTGCCGTTATTAATTGTGGAATGGGGTAAAATAGATACTTCTATAAATTTGAGAAAACTTGGTTTGGGTAGTAAAATATTTTCATACTAGTGGCCGCCCGCGACATCATTCGCGTGGAAGTCGGTTTCCCGTGGGAAATTTGAGAAGTTTTCCCGCGGTAAAAAGTACCCTATGTGTTATTCTGATGTATAACCTGTATTACTGCAAAGTTTCATCCAAATCCATCCAGTAGTTTTTACGTGAAAGAGTAAAAAACATCTATATCATACATACTCACAAACTTTCACATTTATAATATTAGTAGGATATATTACTGCAATTTTCGGCGATCAAATGTAATTTCATTAAATATAAAATGACTTAATCATAAATAAAAATTAATTTTCAGCAGAATCGATAAATTTGGTTACCCCAAGCTAGGAAATAAGTGATAATTGCAAAAAAAATCAAGAAACATGGAATGCATTTTAAAAGTGACTTGCAATAGTGTTCATAGTAAATTCATCTTCATTATTCGTAGGTATAACGAATGTGTATGTACAGATAAGGTGAGAAAGGTCCCAATGTCTGAATGTCCGGTTTATTGTCACACGTGCAGCTAGCCGGGACAAGAAGGGGGTAGAGTCGGTCAAAACATAATATTTTGTTGTTGTTTTATACTTAGACATTTTTGATTAAGACATACGGTCAAGAATCCTAATCTTACCTATATATAAAATTCCCGTGTTATAATGTTCGTTCCCGTACTCCTCCGAAACGGCTTGACCGATTCTCATGAAATTTTGTGAGCATATTGAGTAGGTCTGAGAATCAGCCAACATTTATTTTTCATACCTCTAAGTGATAAACATTTTTTTTAATATGGCAAAACAACGTTTGCGGGTTCAGCTAGTGATTTTATAAATGAGAAAGTATATATGTTTGTTACTTAATGCACTTCTAACTGGAAAAAAGAAATTGGAAAGCTGTAGTAATAGACAGGACTCTGCTACTGCTATTTTTACAATTGGCTTTTGACTTGCGACTTTCCGTAATTGAATATCCGAACTTACAGTTTTTACTTCTGCATAATATAAGTATGGATGGGTTTGCACTTGTCTTAAAATTGCCTCTGAATAATCCTACTAATATTATAAACGTGAAAGTTTGTAAGTATGTCTGGATATTTTTTACTCTTTCACGTAAAAACTACTGGACGTATTTGGATGAAACTTAACAGTAATAAAGGTTATACATCAAAATAACACATAGGGTACTTTTTACCGCGGCAAAACTTCTCATTCCCACGGAAGCCGACTTATACGCGAACGGAGTCACCGGCGGCCACAGTATTTAATATTCCTCGAAAGAGAACTAAACCTAAGTATACTACCGACTACTCCACTGCACTCCTGTTTGTTTAGACGTGAAGTAAGCAACAACTGCCCCCTACTGCGAACTGCCGTACATTTGCTTCAAACTTCTCTATCTCCAGTACTGTGATACAATATATCGAACAATACACACGATGTTCGCAGGTACTACACAGATATGTGATCGATATGACATATCATATTGCCCAGAATCGGTCACGTGCGAGTCGGACAGAAAATCGTGGAGTAAACAATATTTAGTGCCAGGAGATATAGAGTTCGTAGGTATCTGGGATAGAAAGAGAATACTGGATTCGCAATATCATTCCTAATTTTATATCGCATACCTAACAAGGTTTTTATGTAGGGGGCTAAATAGCAGCCTATTTATACCGGTATCTATACTTGAGCACAGGTCTTCTAGGAAAGCGAGAACTATTGAACCGTAATCTACCACACTGGCTCAGTGTAGGATGGATAATCATCAAGTCGGTTGCCTCACAGTGTTTTCCCTCACTGTAAGTGTGTGATAAATTTTCAGAAAAATGGAAAATACCTGATTACTTCGTACATATCCTTACAAATTTGGAAATTGCGGTATGGTATTCTTCTAGTCAAGTCTACCAAAGACTTGTTAGGTAAGTAAATCTGGGGGCACGACAGAGCCGTATAAAATATACAAATAACGGAAACGGTTTAATAAAAATATCGGTATTTATCATCTTTCTTTTTTTCTTATAAACTAACATTATATTTATAAATAGTTTGAGAGTCTGGATGCTTCAGGAATTATTGGAATGATTAAAAAAAACTTTCCTTTTCACTTTAACCCGCTGTTAAAAACCTAATGAAACATTAAAATAATCAAAAGCCTTAAAATTTCACGCACTTTACTTTAAGATACATTCTCAATACTCAATACTCAATACTTTATTGCAACTTATGGTAGGTACATGGGTTGACAGATATATATTTAGTTTCACATAAGAACCCTTTCGGGCATAGCAAAGGATGGAGACAGTCCGAGGTTTTTTATATGTAAGTAGGTATTGGAAAATGTCAAACTCTCAAACGCAACATGCATAGGTATACCTACATTTAGCTAATCAGTTACCTAATTTATGATAAAGTTGCATTATTTTACTTATTATTATTAAAATTTGTCAATAGTATTTTAGTCTTTAAAATGTCAGGCTATGTATTGTATGTCTAGTATTTATTATATTTTATTAATTTAAGAGTTCGTGTTATCTATTTCAAAATGATAATTAAGATTTCTATGTCAAAAATTCTTTTAGGTCATAATAACATTTGTTAATAAGATGGTCTTTTAATTTTTGTACAAATTTAATATATTTTTGTTCTGTTTTTATGTCAGCGGGTAGGTTATTGTATACTTTAATCGACATTGAATATGGTCCGGTATTGTGTAGCATTAATTTTGAAACTGGTGTTATTAGCTTATTTCTTCCCGGTCTCAGGGCAAATCGTCGCGGTTCCTCGTCCATATGTTTATATTTTTGTGGATATTTCCGGACGAATTTGCATAGTTCTAATATATACAAACATGTCAGCGTTAATATTTTAAATTGCCTAAAGAACGGTTTGCAACTATCGGTGCTATCAATGTTTGCGAGAATGCGAACACATTTTTTCTGCATAATAAATAGGTGTGGTGCGTCGGTACTATTGCCCCACAGGATCAAGCCATACGACAGTCGGGAGTGTGCGTATGCATAGTAGGCCGACAGTGCAGTTTCAAGGTCAGTCGTTTTTTTGAGTTCTCGGAGCGCGTACGTGAAGCTAGATAATTTTGATTTAGTTTTTTCAATGTGTTGTTTGAAGTTTAAATGTGAGTCGATGGTTATACCAAGGAGATTAAAAGTATTTACGCAATCTATTTTTGTATCGTTTTGTGTTATTTGTGGATAAATTGGTGATTTTTGGTGCGGTCTGAAAATCATAGTTACCGTTTTTAAATAATTGAGACCTAAGCTGTGATTTGTCATCCAGTGTTCAGTGCTGTTTAATACAGATTGTACTGAATTCTGTGCACTTACAGTATCATTGCATGGCATTATGAAGGATACGTCATCAGCAAAAAGGACACACGGTGTCTGTACGTAATTGGGTAAGTCATTAATGTAGATTAAAAAAAGTACACATCCTAGTACGGATCCTTGGGGGATCGAGCCAGTCATGTTAAGCGCGTCTGAGCGGATATTTGATATGTCCCCGGTTTCGTGGTCAAAAAACATTCATTTAGCCTCACTACAAAATGTAACATTAGACGATAGTTTAGGTCGTGTGTTTTCTACTATACAGGATCCGCTTCAAAGGCCTTAAATGGCAGTTTCCAAAACTACATACCAGATTCATAATATGTGCTGCTACGGCATATTCATCAACGAAAAGAAGATGAAGACCCAATACTGTAACTACACACAAAAGAACATCACTTTTTATCACCTAAACTTTTTCCAACCTTAAAACTAAATACAATTTAAAAATCCCCATTTCCCAGCTAAAGCCAGACTACCTTAAATACCTCTATTTGATCTCGCCGTGGTCAAAGCCGTTTAAGCTCTATTCCCATGCTATTAGGGTCTATAACGCTATTAGCATATAAAAGGGCCTCTGAATCTTGTCACTAGAGTTGCCTTCTATCGAGTTAATGTTATTTATGACCCGCCGTGGACGTGCGAATGTAGGATATGGCAGTTTAACTATTATGAACGAGATCGTGTAGTGGGGATTTATTTAATAAAAATGTGGGTATGATAGCCTTATGTGAACGACAATATAAATTAGTGGAAACCATTATACATGGAGACACAAGTCGATTTTGAAAATATTTAATTGAATGAGACCTGAATTTCAACTTTTAAACCAGTTATCGTGTGTCTAATGTCAGTTTAATGCCTGGGACTGCTACATACAATTCGTTCTTACTAAAGATTATTTTAGTAGGTTATGTATACGTGTTTCTGTAATGATATTTACAGCAGGCTAACTTACCCCAAATTCCGACAAAATTTGCTTACCTTTTAATATCCAAAATTTTATATTATATCAAACTAGTCACCTCTTCGCGCTCTGCAATGGTGTAATTAATGAATTTACGAGTCTATATATTAAAAAAAGTTTTAAAACTCATTACACGCAATATGTTCACAGTCAGGAAGGAGTTAGGAAACAAACTTACAAATACGCTCGAAAAGATTCATTTATTAATTATACGTAACACCTAGCTTTCCCTGCGGCTTCACCCGCAACTAAATGGTTTTTCCCGTGGCAATATCTTAGGGAACTTTATTTTTCCAAAATAAAATATAGCCTATGTTACTCGTGGATAATGTAGCTTTCGAATGGTGAAATATTTTTTTTAAAACGGTCCAGTAGTTTCGGAGCTTATTCATTTCAAACAAACAAACAAACAAAAAATATAATAATATTATTATAGTTCATTAAAATGTAGGTCGACTATAAAAACTGATCCAAAAAAATACCGCAGTAACATCGTTGCATTTCTGGACTAGAGACAATATAAACAAGGGCAGCTCTACTCTACTTCAAGTGTGTTATTCTATACTTTATTGCCACTTGACCGCCCGTAGAATTACAGGAGAAATATAGAAAACGCTTGCGACGCCTACTCACAAATGTGAAAACACTTGGAGAAATGCTATTACACTTAGAGAATATTACAGCTTATTTTTTAATACACCTGACAAATATTAAAATTTTAAGGAAATATATGTCTGGTGTAAGGCAGGTAAGTTTAGCCCTAACTCATAGGACAAAATTTCATTACGGAAAAGATTGTGTGTTTGTGGTCGATTAACTCTAAAACTACTAAATCTATTCTAAAAAATCATCTTTAAGGAACTGTGTTAGTATGTGGTAAGTAACATAGGCTCTTTTTTAGTAAAGTACGATTTGAGCTTACAAAAATGGTACTTATTAGTAAAACAAGTCACAAGAAAAAGCGCTACCATGTCCCGTGTACCGCAAAAACTATTTTTATAAGCAACTGTAATCATTACAACACGTGTCAACAAAAACCTAGCAATTTCCCAGCGAACGATCTTTTCCTACTAGAATCTAATTCGCCCGAACCCGAGCGTTCCCACGGGACGGCCCGCGTCCGATAGCAGCATTCTGTAAATATTTAACGAAGAAACGAATACCGATTGAAGAAACAGATTTCAAGGGCCTTTCAACGGTTCAATCATATGAATCTGGACGAGAATCCTACTAATATTATAAACGTGAAAGTTTGTGAGTATGTATGGATGTTTGTTACTCTTTCTCGTAAAAACTACTGGACGTATTTATATGAAACTTTACAGTAATATAGGTTATACATCAGAATAACGGCCACTAGTATGAAATAAAGTTTTGAAATTTAAGTTAAGATTTATAATTGTGTCCTTAAATGGACATGACATGCTTTAGTCTAAATAAGGTGGTCATTTTCGTTTCCATGAATATTTTTGAACCAAGCAGTTTTATATAACTGAAATACGTATAGCCTAATTAAATTAATAACACAGACAACTTTTCAGCTGTATAATTGACTGACGACTTCCTCACTTTTTTTTAAAGCCATAGTTTCAAATGCTGACTTTCTTCAAGCACAATAAACGCTGCGAATCATTAGTGGTTTTCGACCCAAAAGATATCGTATGGTATGTGTCCGACATTTCCTTTGTATACTCCAAGAATAGCTAATCTGTGAAGATATTTCTGAGGAAATAATTAATATATCAAAAATCATGAATGATCATGTAGGTACTGTAAGACCAACGTAACTGCCCATCATTCCATTCCAATTGACCACAGCTTTGACCTCATCTCTTATTTTCTAATTCCACATACGCATCACATCAAAGACCCCATACCGCCCCCCCTTCACCACCTCACCTCGCCGCGGGATTTCAGCACACAGTGTGTATATTTCATTGGGTGCCTCAAAAACGTCGAGTGAAGTTAATCACGGTATGGACTCCTAGAGGTCTGTGGACGTTTGTCGGTGGCGCAAGCTGTAAGAGACTGCGGAAATTAAAAAACACATTGCTTTACTTGAAATTAAACTCATTTTAACGGGTTTTACGCGTTTATTTTATTATTTTTTATTTTCCGACGTTTTGGCATTTTTACAAATGTCACGGGTAGACTGAGATGATTAAAAAACCCGTTAAAATGAGTATAATTTCAAGTAATAATAATCGCGTAAATCTAAGAAGTTACATTGCTTTTATTTTATTTTATTTTTTTTTATTTTTTTTTATTTTTTTATTTTTTACAGTTAGGTACAATAACAGATAACAGGATTAGAACTTAATACTAACTTAACAGTCATAGAAAAAAACATTTTGTTACCCTGAAATCCAATTAAAATTGTACACATCATTTTCCAAACTAATAATTAATTAATATAAAAATAGACACTTATGAGCTACTTACATAAACATATTTTATGAAACCGTATGTACTTAATTAAACATCGTCATACTAGATTTTATAAACCTGGTTCTTAAATAATTTTATGTTACGGTTAAATAGGTCGATAACATCGCACACTTCATTAAATTCCCTACAGATTCTTAAGATCGGATTGTTGTGAGATATGTTATTATTTGAGGAGCTTATAGAAAAGAGTTTTAGAATGCGTACAGATCTTGTAGGTACTTTAAGGTTAATTTTATTAATTAGGTCACAGTCCATATCACCGTTTATGACTTTATGCAAAATACACATATCTGAAACCCACCTTCGCTTTTCGAGAGTGTGTAAACCAAATTTACTAAGACGATCGTTGTATTCGGGTATTTTTCTCCGAACTCCTAACCTGCTGCAAAGGACTCTAACAAACCGACGTTGGATAGACTCTATTCTGTCACAATGGACGTGATAGATTGGTGACCATATCACTGAACAATATTCCAAGATACTTCTTACCAGGCCACTGTAGAGCAATATCCATGTTTCTTTTTGCTTGAAAGGTTTAGCAGTTCTGAGTACAAATTTTAGCATCCTATTTGCCTTAGAGCATAATTATATAATCATAATGATCTCTGAACGATAATGCAGAGTCAAACATTACCCCTAAATCCCTTATCACACTCACACGATTTAGAACAATGCCGTTTATGTCATAATTGTGTATCAACGGGTTTTTCAGTCTGGTAAATGTGATAACTTGACATTTTGCTGTGTTTAACATCATTTTGTTCCTGTCACACCACTCGCAAATAGTGATGATATCTCTTTGGAGCAATATGCAGTCTTCTAGTGATTTTATTCTTCTAAATATTTTTATGTCATCTGCATACGCCAAGCACTCACAGCGAAGTCTAAGGATCAGGTCATTAATAAAAGCCAAAAACAGCAAAGGACCGAGATTTGAGCCCTGAGGGACACCTGAGCTGGCAAGGAATGGTACAGACTCAAGGCCACTCAAAGCGACAAGCTGTGTACGATAAGCTAAGTAGGATGTGAACCATCTGTGAAGATTGCCATGAATTCCGAGGTGATTTAACTTGTCCAGAAGCACCGAATGATGGACGTAATCAAAGGCCTTCGAAAAATCTGTGTATATAGAGTCCACTTGACTTTTGTTGTTGAATGAGTCACACAGATATGTACTATACACAAGAAGGTTGGAAACCGTTGAACGACCAGGAGCAAATCCATGTTGATGGGGGCTTAAAATTGGCTTTAGATGGCTAAATATATATACGTACACAAGACTTTCGAATATTTTAGCAAACCAACTAAGTATCGTTATCGGACGGTAATTGGTTACATCTGTTTTGTCGCCACTTTTGTATATAGGCGTCACTTTAGCAATCTTCCACAACGCAGGAAAGTTTCCGCTAGTAAGTGACTTGTTAAAAATAAGGACTAGCGGTGTAGCAAGACTCATAGCACACATACGAATAAATAATGGTGGTATACCATCAGGCCCAGCACTTTTAGATAAGTCGACTTTTTTAAGATGCTGCAATACATTTTCGCGTGCCACAGTAATCTGATTAATACAAAATGTAGATGCAGGGAAGTCAGGGTTATAGTTGACGTTACTATTAGCATTCATGCTGTAAACGGAAGAAAAATGATCAGCAAATAAATTTACGATGTCGGGACCATGGTTAGCGTATCGTTGATCGTAATGCATTTGTCGAGGGTAAGTATTAGTAACCCTTTTGTTCTTAGTGTAACGCCAAAATGATTTTAAATTCAGTGTTAGATCAGACTCTATGCGACTAATATAAGTACGAAAACATTGATCAAAGAGTCCTTAGCTCTACATCGTAAAGTTGCAAAAGTATCATAGTCACGAGGATTACCGTAAGTTTTGAACCTATTATGAAATTTAAACTTAGATTTGAGCAGTTTTATTAGACTGGCTGAAAACCATACCGGATAAGAATTTTGGCGCACTTTAGTTTTGGGTGTATATTTCTCTATTATCGCATACACATTGTTATAAAAAAAGTGAACGAAATCATCACAATCTAAATTTTCGGCCGATTGCTCCCAATTAATTTCCTGGATTGCTTTATTACAGCTTTCGTAGTCTGTCTTATGAAAGCAGAGTTTCTCCGTTATAGAGTTGTTGAGTTCTAACAACGGAGCCTGACCTTTTAATAAGGAAAGCTCGAAGGGGGGGTGATGTGAGTCAAGACGACTTACTGCTATGGCTGGATTGAGAGAAATGGAATCAGAAGAATCAGTAATCGCCAAGTCCAGGATTCTTTTTAAGTGATTTTGGTTAAAGTTAAGTTGTTTGCTCGATGTGAGCTGAAATAACTCATACAAAGCTCTAGACTTATCACAAAAATGGTTAAGTGGAACACCAGTTTCCTGTGACCACAACATATCACCCATGTTGAAGTCTCCAACGATACAATATTTATGATTCACATTGTTGTTAAATATGTTTTGACATTTAGTTATGAATTCTACATACAAGTTTGTGGGCAAGTAATCTGGTAAATATACAGTACAAATATTTAAAACAGTGTTACGATCAACTTTTACCTGAATCCACAAGTCTTCAACAATATTTGATTGCCAATCTGGTCTTAACACATATTCCATCTTTTTAGATATGGCAATGAGAACACCACCACCATGACTCTTTTTGAATTGTTTACGAAATTGTTCACTTTAATCGTTGCGCACTACGAAATACCGATCGTCGAACAATTCAGAAGAGTTAATATTGTCGTCTAACCACGTTTCACATTAACATACAATATCAAAATTATTACACAAAAAAGCGTTAAATAATTCAATAGTTTTAGATTTTATACCTCTAACGTTCTGATAGTACAGAGATATTGCCATTTTTAAAACTAAACTTATATTAATACCACTTTCGAAAAAATAACAGTAATTTTAAGAAAGTCCACACATTAACTTATAAGTTCTAGACTTTTTTCGTTTTTAATCATAATGTACTTCGAGTCAGCAGATTTGTGAGCATAGATCTTTCCGTTCCGAACCCAAACAAACGAGTATTTGAATTCCTTAGCTCTTCTATGTGCTGCAGCGTGAAGAAATTTGTTTTGAGGAGATAGATGTTCCGAAACATATATTGGTTTTTTTTTTCCGCCAATACCGAGTAACGCTGTATTAAGTTTATTATTGAGGTTGAGTTTATTAAACCTATATACAGCAGAGTAAAATTCATCTCTAGATATTGCACTTTTGAATTTAACCACAATTGCACGAGGCATCTTGCTCTCTTTATCTTTTTTAGCGACTCTCGTGCAGTGTACAATATCGCCATCATTGAGTTTATGTCCTATAACATTTGCACATTGTTGCATTAGATTTGACAGGATTTCTGAGCGATTTTCAGGTACACCATTCAATTCCAAGTTATTCTCTCTCAGATTTTGTTCGAGGTTGTTCATTCTTTCGGATAGATTTAATACAGTAGAGTTCAATGACGCGTTTTCCTTTTTAAGCTGAGTATTTTCTGAGCTAAGACGCTCCACAGCCTTTATCAAGTCGTCGTGAGAGTTGCTTAAAAAATCAATTGACTTACGGTATTCCAGTAATTCGTGTTTGATTTCTGAAAGTTCACAATTCAGCACGTTGGTAAGCATTCGTGGCAACTCAGACCGAATCGCAGTAAGAACTCGATCACTTATCGCAGATATTAGTTTTTCACTATCTTCGTCAGATTCCAGCGATGGTAGAGTCCGTTTACGTAAAGTCACGTTGGTATCTCTATCAACACTATCCTTCGCTGCGCCTGGTTCGGGTTCATTTCCGTGGCTGCGCACAGGTGTATTCAGGTTACCACTTTTAGGACGAGTGCTGATACATTGAGGACACCTCCACTGTTTCTTATTTTCTTCGGTCATAATAGAACTAAAACGCTTTTCGCTGACATTTGCGCATAATGTGTCATATAATTGCTTGCAACTACAACAGATAAGATATTTTCGATCCTTTATTCCCTGCTTGCAACCAGCACAAATTTCTTTAGGTGGCGCCATCTAGTTGTATTATTGATTTGGTAGATGCAGTTTCTGATCGGCAGGATAGGTGTCGCTGGTTGCCTAATTAATATCACTTGCTATTTCACTTCAGTGCGTCCACTAACTTTGGCTCAGTTGGAACAGTGTCGGACTTCCAAACAGTGAGCGTGGGTTCGAATCCCAGCTCGGCACAAAAAGTTTAAGTTTGTTTTCTCACCACAATGGGATGTCCGTGATGACAAGTACCAATCCCGCGTTGATGATATTGTCTATCTTGCCTCCACCGCCCACTGGGAGGAGTTCTTCATAAAAATTGTTAAAGAAGAAACGAGAGGCGCCGATATTCACACACTGACCAATAACAAATTTAGTTTAAGAATTAATGAAATGTTTAGAAAAAATCAGTAACACACGTCCGCTCACAGTCGTGTCTGAGAGGTGACCTTTACTCAATGTTAAGATATTTTTCGTAGATTTTAGAATATTTTTATAAACATACCAATTGTATGGCTCTAAAGTAAGCGCAGAAAGCGCTTGTGTTATAGGTACCACACAATGGACTAGGGGAGAACCTAGTTACACTCAGACACGAGCCAATATCGAAAAACCATTTTTACGAAATTGGCCCGACCCGGGGATCGTACCCGGAACCATCCGCTTAGGATTCCGGTACATATACCGCTGCACCACAGAGGTCGTCAATAGAGTTCAAGTTACACTGTTTATGATATCTAAGTTATATGGTCTACTTAAGTAGTGGCCATTTAAATTCTTAATTAAGAGCTGACTTATTTCTTTTTTGCGTAGTGATTGTAAAATGATGATGTATCATACCCCAAACGGTCACGATAGTAATATTGAGGTTAATTTTTCTCGTTCCCATTATCGTGTGGGGTGAGTGGTTACACTCTCTTACAAAAACGCACAGACAGACATTAATGGCTTTTCAAAAGTCGAATTTATTCGTCACATAGTGACATATGCAAAGCCATGTCTAGACACATTAATCTCTATGTGTATTGTATTCAAATTTTAGTAAATATGATGAACAAATATTGATTTAAATAATAACAGATAACATTAATTATAACGAATGTATTTTCAGAAACATATAGTAGCTGCATTTTCCTATAACTTGTACCAAACTTCAGTATTCATCGATGCGTCGCTTCAATCTTAATATTGCGACAATATGAGTATATCTGTCTCGTTTTGTCGTACCGGTAATTGTGCTCCATTGTTTTTTATCTCCCTCACACAGGTGTAATTAAGGCTACGGGAAAAATGCTCACAATTGGATTGATAGATATATAAAAGGAAGTAGATTTTATCTGTTTGTTTACACTTCATTTTGATTCATATAAAATTCGAGAGAAGATTAATTAAATTGTTTTATTCGTTCTGATAGTTTTTCATTTTAAGCTTTTATTATCGATTTTTGCAACTTCTTATTTAAGCAATATAATGAATATTCTGTTAAACTGAAATTCTTTCATTTGTAAGTTGCCCGCGTTGGACGATAGTCGGCATTGCAAGATGGCCGAAAAATTCCAAAAAAAAATTTTTTTTTTGGTACATTTATTCCATAAAAGAAAAGGCAAAGAAAATTTTATCCATACAGCAAAGATGTTTTAAAGGTTTGGTCTTTTGATGGGCTGTGACTTTTGATTGAAATATTTACTAAAAGGTACGTAGTAAAATAATAACATAGCGAATTATTTTAGGTTGGTAAAGGGAGGAATGAATAGCGTTGAAGTCAAATGTATACGTTTAAACTCTACATTTTTTTAACTAGTAAAGTGCTTATTGCTTATTAAAGTAGTTAAAGTAAAGGCAGTAGGATCAATATATTCATAGAAAAGAAAATCTAACTATAATATACAAACTCCTTTCATCAAACCGTGATTTTGTGAGAAAAAAAGAATATACCCAATTCGGAAAAATAACCTCAAAATATTCGGGGGGATAAGCTGTAATACAACGGAAAAGGAATAAAAATGGTTACAATACATCTTTGTCAAAGGTCACAGTTGATAAAAGGTTACACGAAACTAAAAAAATATTGCCGTCCCTTTCTCATGCTCGATGATGGAGAAAGACGGGTATACTGAACTATATAAATATAGTTTTATCTTATGCTGTGTGAATAAAACTAAACTTGCTTGAGTTGTGTCATAATACAAGGAAAAATTTGGTTAGTTGATTTCCTATCTCTCACACAAACAAACTATCGGTTAAAAACAAGAAAACTATAGTAATCCTACTAATATTATAAATGTGAAAGTTTATGAGTATGGATGTATGTATGGATGTTTGTTACTCTTTCACGTAAAAACTACTGGATGGATTTGGATGAAACTTTGCAGTAATATTGGTTATACATCAGAATAACACATAGGGTACTTTTTACCGCGGGAATACTTCTCATTCCCACGGGAAACCGACTTCTACGCGAACGGAGTCGCGGGCGGCCACTAGTACCTTATAAATGTTAAGTATATGTCTGTATGAATATAGGTCATAATATTACGGACATAATTCAAAACAAAATATAATACATTCTCGTTTGGTTAAGAAAACGAAACTAGCGCCTACTGTTTGAATCATTAAGTAAGTACTTTTAATTATATCACGTGAATAAAATTATTAATTTAGAAGTGATAAATGCTTTATAACAAATCAAAAACTAATTTCAAACTTTCGGCGATTTAAAATAATTTATGAAACTCCAAGAAAAACGTAATTTCATACAAACTAAGAACTAATTAATAACAAAAAGCGCTCTGTCCGTCCGTCCCGCGATGTTTGATAGATTAGTTGCGTAATTAAGATCATTTTGAATTTAAAACTTTTCTCTCGTGACGTCATTAATCTTACATTTAGAAGGTAGGTGCCGACTAGGAATGGTACAGAAAAAAAAATTTATTAGAAGATTTGGGTGACAATTTTTATTTAAATTACTTAGATAAAGTTGTGTGTGCTATGTTACTAAAATCTTTTAACCTAAAGTTTTGAAATACATACATTTAGCCGGAAAAAAAACATTTAGTTCAGTATACACAACCTACATCTAAATCAACTATACAACTGCATTATTCCTATTATTCCTATCCAACACACCTACAATACCCACCTATCTACAAAACCCGAATATTTCCTACTCGTCACCAGAAATCCACTATAACTCTGCCATATAAAAAGCCTATAGGTATTCAACGCGTTTCTACTTCTCATGAATTTTGATACCCGAGTTCGTACCCCCCCCCGTACCGCTGTGGGGGGGGGTGTAGAATAGTAAAAGTAAGGTAGTGACGCCTTGGATTGTCACTCGTAAAGTTTAGTAATACGCTCGCACTTGTCAAATTTTGCTTCGGTTTGCGCGCTCGCGTTGGCACACGATAGTCTTTTTTATAATTTATTTATTTGTTTTTGCTTACAATAAATAACTTTACAGTCATTAATGACGTTATAATTTTAAAACTATGACAATTAAAATATGAAGGAAATAAAATAGTAAGGATTTTGTTAAAATATGAAGGAAATAAAATAGTAAGAAATAGTTGATTCCTTAAATTAAATGTGTTGACACTCAGTTATAGCCAGAACTTAACCAAATATGTTTTTGTGATGAATTGATTGATTGATCGTTTGCTATACATGTGCATTTCAATACCATCTATCACATAACGTGTCAAATATTATCACAAAATCGTATCGTTCCTGTAAGTGGAAACGCGACTAACCCTCTCACGGGCCGGCCATGAAAATAAAAAGGGCAGGTCACAAGTTTACGTAAGCCCTCGCAATCGTTACGGTAAAAGGACCCTAGTGTAGGGCTGACCCTACGGTGTAAGGGAAATCAGGGACTTGTTCTAGAATTTTAGTTCAATCGAAAAAAACTTTAATTTTAACAATTCAAAAATGTTAAACATTTAAAAAATATATTTTCTTAACTGAAGTACGTGTCTGAGTTAGGTATATTTCAATTCAAGTTTTTTCTATTGTTTTCTAATTTTTATCCAAATTTGACAAAACCAAACATATTTTACAATAGTCCAATGAATAAGAAATAACAAGTAGCATTTTGATCTTTATCCCACTATTAATAAGAAACAGTATCAAGAACTGTTTCTAAATCTGTCGTGGATTGAACACCGGACATTTAGTGAAGAGCCCGTATGGCCTCTGATGGATTACGGCTTAAGCGGCTCAGATGTAAGAGGGCTTACCTATAGAGTGACGAAAGTGTTCTTAATCTGTGTAGGAATGTTTATCTGTAGTTGTTGAAAGGTAAATAGTAAAGTGTTTATTTTCTTTAATGTTTGTTGTTTTTTTTATTAAAGGCACTAGATTTCGTTTGCGGTTGCGTTATTAGGTACTTTCCAGTGGAGCATATAGTCTATCTATATACTAAGTTTCATTAAAATCCATTCTGTGGTTTTTGTGTGAACGAGTAATAAATATATGACAAACTTTCGAATTAATTATATTAGTTAGACCAGTTTTTGCCCTTTTCCTATTCATGTTATAATAAATATAAAGCTTTCTCTTGAATCACTATATCTATTAAAAAAACCGCAACCAAATCCGTTACGTAGTTTTAAAGATTTAAGCATACATAGAGACATAGGGACAGAGAAAGCGACTTTGTTTTATACTATGTAGTGATATGGCTCTTATTTAAAAGGAAGTTTGAAGGTTGTTTTGATTCAAATAAAAGAGCTTTTACAATTGCTACGTATATTTCTTATTGCTAATTTCGAAATATATCTTTTCCGTTAGGTATGATAAATCTCAGTTTATGTTATTTGCATATTATTTAACGGTCTTTCGATTCAAATTTAAATATTTCTTGCAAATGAATTTCAATAATTTTCCACTCAAGCCTACATTTTATATTTACTCATCGATTTAAATAACTTCGAATGGAACCGACATATTAACCACCTTTTCATGGAATATTTCAAACCTAAATAAGTTTATAATAACCCAAGATTAGTCTGTATAAATTGTATGTAACACCTTTCGTTTCCGACAAACACAAAACATATTTTTAACTAAAATTAGTTTAAAACCATTTTGACGGCTAAAACGTGACGCGCAAGCTCATAAAAATACTATATTTCACTCAATAAAATTTGCGTTATGATTAAAATATGTATTCCTATTAATAAACCCACAGCCCTGGTTCAAAGGTCACGATGATATGAAGGCTATCTCGTTTGGGACCCGCGGAAATGCTGATCAAACCATTTCTCGTGAAATTGCCGTGTAGATGATACCCTACAGTGAATTCTGAGGGCGTTGTTAAACGGTGATGGTTTATTATTGAAATATTGAGAAATATTATAGGTTTTGTCTACTAGAAACATATTAATAATAATAATAAATCTCCAGACTGACACACCAACTGTGTGGCCCTAAACTAAGCAAAGCTTGTACTATAGGTACCACACAATGGACTAGGGGATAACCTAGTTACACCCAGACACGAGCCAATATCAAAAAACATTTTTTACGAAACTGGCCCGACCCGGGGATCGAACCCGGAACCATCCGCTTAGCAGTCCGGTATATATACCGCTGCACCACAGATGTCGTCAATTAATGGTGGTGTTAAGCTATTTGAAGAGTTAGAACGTTATATAATTTGAAGAGTTTTGTGACGCAGTAGAAATACTGTATTGCTAAGTTGTAGTTCCCGGGTTTGATACTCGGGTCGGGCCATTTTAGTTACCAATGTCTGTGTAAGTCCCTATGTTTTATTGTTTGTTTATTAATTTATTTTAAAATTTTATAAAAATAATTGCAAGAGACAATACATTATGTAGAGACAATATATACTAGCGAATAAGTAAGAATGGAGAAAAAACCATCAATTTTTTTTTCAATTCATATTCATTTCAAACTTGCTTTATGTCGTTTCATGCAGTATCTATATAAAATCAAAAATTGTTTATTTATATAGTGAAGAGTTGACAGTTATTGTACAAAAATTAACATAATTTCTACGCCGGCCGTAGCTTTGCTGCTACGCCGTAGATGGAAACTCAAATTGATATCAAGTTACATTTTGTTATGTTTCTGAACTCAACTAAAATTAAAATAGTTAACTCATATAGTGGGTTGGGTTTTGAAATCGGTCGCCTGATTTAAGGGTTGTGGGGGGTGGGGGGAGGTGGAGGGGAGGGGTCTGAACCCCCTACAAGTAATTTTGGCTGCCGGAGTCGCGTCTAAATATTTTTAAAAAAAATTCAAAATTTCCTAAATACTTTTAGCACAATTGCGTGAATCGGAACGCATTTAGCATCTTGGATGAATGATATTGTGGTTTTTCTTCAATCTTAATTTTAAATACAATCGAGGTAATCAGATTGTATTTATTAAGTGTGTTTACATAATTCTTAGGTAATTAATAGCAATGTCTTACTCCGAGTTGACACAATCCGACATCAATGGGTTAGGTTAGTTAGGTTACTATTTTTAAACTGCCAGAAAAAGGAGTCCCGCGAAGCGGGACTCCGTTGACTCATGATTGAAGCGAGTTTTTATACATATAAATTGGCTACTAAAGGTCGCCATATTGAGGGGTTTAAAAAAAAAATTTTTTTGGCGCCCCCTTTTTTTTCCGGCAGCTGAAAATGGTCAGGGGGGGTTCAGGAATTTTCATGACTAAATAGCTGAATTAATGATATAATTTTGCAGTTTGATTTGAAATGAAATGAAGATATATTAATCATGAGTAGCGATTGAACATTCCATAAACGTCAGTATTTAACAACTTCGACTTTAATTAAGATTAAGTAGGAAGCTAGCAGGTGCACCGAGAGAAAAAAAAGCCGGCGGAAAAACTCTCAGCACTCTTTTGTCAAAAGTTTTGTAGATACAAGAATGTTATTTGTGATTTTTCTTACAACCAACTAATTTACAACTATAACATGTCTTCAACAGTTAAGCCTATGGCAGGATTATAAATAACATGAAACACAATTAAACTAAGTAACTACGAAATAGAAAACCAAATGAAATATGAATAATTTCTCGTCGCATCGAGATGTCGACGTTTGTGTCCGGATTGATCCGGTATCACGGAACCGGTTTGAACCGGCTCGAGCCGGACCGATCGCTTTATAAACAGACACTTTGAAGCATTATATTACTGAGTTTGTAGAACGAACAATACAAATATATTCGATTTCACCATGGCCAAAGAAGAAAGAAAAAAAAAAAAATATATTCGATGTCGGCTAGATTATTTTCTTTGGTCGTGATCTTTGTTTTGATAATACGATTTGTTGTTCAGTTGTTTTGTACTGGAGGTCACAACATACCTAATATTTAAAAAGTAAAAATCTTGGTTTAGCCAACATCTGTGTTTGTATGTTTATCCGCTTTAAATTAATATGGCATGAAAATGTTTGAAGTGGACCAAATTGTATTATTTTATAACACTTGTATATCTAAGATTATTGAGTAGGCATTATAATTACTTTCTTTATCAAATATTTTTTCGAGTTCTTTAATTAAACATTTCTATCAAAGCTTACTTTTACTGGAAAAACTCGATCTACCGTTTGTTAAGGGCGATAGAACTTCTCATAGGAAGTCACTAATTAATCAATGGGTATCCTGCTTAAATAAAGAACATATTTATAATGTTAAATAACAAAATATACAAATTTATCTGCACAAAAAACTATATCGTGCCACACCGAGTTTTCAAACAGAACAACGCAGTGAAAACATAATTTAAATAACTTCACCGCAGAATATAAAAGAAAAATGATCCAAAACGCCACTTGCAGGCCCTAAGACAATACCCTGAGACTACATAAATATCTTAGGAATAATAGGAACAATGCACAAGAAAGTACGCGAAATAAAACCTTATGGCGCAGGAAATAAGGGTGCAGGGTCGGATGGAAATGACTTGTTTAATGGTAGAGGAAATACTGGCTTTTGAATGAGATGGGTATGAAGTTTGGATGTGGCTTTTTTAAACAATTAACTTTGAATAACAAAAAACGTTTTTTTATACTAGTAAATAATGTAAAATGACTGAATTATTATTTACCATATATTTCTGAATGTTTCGATAAGTAATAATACTGCATTAGTTTTGTATGAAAATTTCAAAACTTGTATGTTTGTTACCAGTCAATGCTAAGAAAAACGGCTAGTCGGGTTAAGAATCACACACAAACTAAGACATTGGTGTGGAACCACATACAAACTGAGTTTAGGAAGCCCATTAGACTAAATTTAATGGAAATTGGCTCTAATACAAACACCTTGAGATCAGTCAATTATAAAAACGTTCCCAAATGGTCCCGTTCTTACGCTGTGCATCGGATATTTTTTCCTACTGGAAAACACTGCATTGAAATGAAATGAAATTACTTTATTGTACGTAGGATTAAAAACTAATCTCTTATACATTGTCAAAAGCATGAAAACAAAAATAAAATAAAAAGATGTCACGGGACACCCCTACATTCATCAGCAATGGCCGTAGTAGACCGAGAGAAAAAGCTGTCGGAAAAAACTCTCGGCACTCTTTTCGAAATTATACAATCATAATTTAGATTATACATACATTCAAAACGTGTACATTCAGTGAACATATAAATTATTTTCCCGCTCAGCATTAAAATACCATATCCACAAGATTTCCTCTTTCATGCCTCAACTGTCTATTACGAAATGAGATGTCACCCCGCATTCAGAAATTAATACCAGACATTTGTATAGTAATTAGCTAGTTCATAATGCACATTATATTATGTTTATTATATTATATAGGGAATTGTGTATAGTCATTGTTATATAGTGTTGTGTGTTAATGGGTTTTAGATCGTGTTGGAAGATAGCAGAGGTGATTTGTTATATCTTTGGATTTAGTCAATACAGCTTTGTTTGGGTAATTTAAAAGATATTTTCAGGAGTGCTGAGAGTATTTTTCCGCCTGCTTTTCTCTCGGTCTACGAATAGGTAAAGTCCAGGTTCGAAACATTGACGTTTATTAAGTATATGTAACACATCTATGACGAATAAAATAATTTTGAATTAATTTGAATTTCGCTTTGTTTCGATTAGTTCGATCAGCCTATTGCTGTCCACTGGTGGACTGCGCCCCCCCCCCCCCAGCTGAGCGCCATCTATCTTAGCCTTAGAAAACATATGTATGAAACTGTCAATTTTGTCAAGCTTGCAATCCGACAGTTCCATACATTTTAATTCTATTCACTCGCTAACGCAAATTTCTACTGTCACCTTCTTTAAGTCGTCGGTCCATCGTGCTGCAGGCGTCTTACACTACATGATACTACCAACCCTTTATATTATAATATGATATTGCTGAGTTATTAATCTCTTATCATATTGAAAAAGGAAATGTGCCTCATTGGAACAAAGAAGAAACATCCTTACCGCTCAAATCTAACAATAACACAAAAGTAGAAATTAACACCGCATAAGCTTGACTTTGACTTTTCAATCAACCCATACAAATGGACGGGAGCAAACACAATAGAGCCACTTGCAGCTCGATGACCCAAATGAAGAGCTTCATAACTGATGCTGTTTGTTGTCATTTGTATAAACAGGAGGGGATGGAAGTGTGCCGGGTGCATTAGTAACTAAACAATTATTAGATTTATTAAGAATACAAGTTAAACAGAGCTTGAAGGAACGTGCGATGTAAAAAAACCTAAGTCTGAAAAAATCGACAAGTATTGAAAAAAACAGTCTTAACTCATTCATCGTTTAGGAAAGTAAAAAAAATAATCCTGGTAAGACTTTTTGCAAAATAATAAAATAGAACTTAACGACACTAATAACGCTTTAAAAACGACCCAACAACCTGAATAAATCATCCGAATTTCCAACAGCGCATAACCTCAAACATATCAATAACAATAATGAACCACCGCCCACAAAAACATATAAATTATAAGCCTGACGTAATAAAATCAACGACACAAAACCGTAAAATAAATTGTTTCATCTAGCCGTACCTAGACTAAATAAATGGTGTGACCACAATTTAAATTAACTGCATAGCTGTATACGGCTTGCGACCGTCCATATACGTCGGTATAATGTTTGTAGCTCTTGTGTAAACTATCGGTATGTGTTGTTTCAATTCTACGAACGGACAAATGCGTTTTGATGTTACGTATGCTGTTGTTTATCAATTTATTGGGTCCTAGTGACCCGGGTGCATTTTAGATTAGTTTAGAAATGTTAAAATTAAGCTAGAAAATGTGTTTGGGAAGATTCTTGTTTTTAAGCTTTTCGATAAAGAGGCTGGATTAAAAGACAAGGCATTAAAATTCGTTCCGTGTTTTAATAAGAGTTAGCAGATAAACACAGAAATATACGCAGTCGGTTTGTTGTTTTAATCTATAAATTAAGTAAAATAGAAAAGATGTAGAGCTTTCGTATGTTATTAAAAACTTAAATATAAAGTATAACACTCTGCTACTGCAGTTTGAATTCCAATAAAAAAAAAGAGAAAATTATCGAGCATTAGCCCTTTTCTTTACTACAAATTATTAAAACCAAATCATTTTACTCTACCCATTATCTCCTTCAATTATCACTCCCGAATCCAATCCTTCATTATCAAATTCATAATAACCAAAGATAAATGCTTTAAAACCGCGACTCATTAGCTTAAGGGGGTGTGTCCACTGCGCCATTAGGGTGCCTGGCGACCTGCCAATATAAAACGCAAGGCTTTTATTGGGATCTGCGAGTTTCATGAGTTATGGCGACTGATAGCCCGATATTTGGGATGGACAGAAGTGGGGTGGAGGCGAGTGGGGTTTTATTTATTCGATGATATGGTATTTTTATTTATCCGTCTTCTTTTCATAGTAGGTGTAAGGCAAGGACTTAATTTGTGCATGCTGTATGTAAGCATCTAAATGATTTTAATGTGTTAGTTACTTCAAACACAAAGTAAAATTTACATGTTTTCGATAATCCAAATTTTTCGATTTTCCAAAACTTTGAAATACTTACTAAATAAATAAAACCCTACTTGTAATAAATAAAACCCACGTTATTCTTTCTTAACGCCTATTACCTATAGGTCAGTACCTAACGTGCGAATCAAGAAACTAACTTCAATCAAATAACAAAATATCAAAAATATACCTACTCTTTTTTAAAGTATTACTTTTTTAAACGGTATCAAAATTTGAAAACCTGTATATCTATGTAGTAGTGAAACTATTTATCTTTAAAATGACGGAATAACTTTAGTATATCTGACTCCACGGCACTATAGTTCCATTGTTTGAAGTGTACGTAATTAAAATCGTTGCCTGATATTAGTTCTCACCTGGACGCAGCACAGAAAATCATGAGGGCTGTCTCCATATACATATTATTATAATAATTCAAATATCAGAAAATCCTACAAATATTAAAAACGTGAAAGTTTGTGAGTATGTATGGATGTTTGTCACTCTTCCACGTTAAAACTACTGGACGGATTTGTATGAAACTTTGCAGTAATATAGGTTATACATCAAAATAACACGTTGGGTACTTTTTACCGCGGGAAAACTTCTCATTCCCACGGGAAACAGACTTCCACGTGAACGGAGTCACGGCGGCCACTAGTTGTGAATGTGTACCACCAGCTGGGTACTGCCTTCTTCTACGACAGCTAAATTACCTTAAGGAATATTTTTAAATGTGAAGCACAAAACATAGTTTTCTTAAACCTAAAAAAATGACGTTTCAAGATTTTCTAACATACTCGTAACTCGCTTAAGTTGAAAACTAAACGCTGTTTTATAAAAATGATCATCGGAGTCTTACATAAAAAAACAGTGAGATATTCAAAATAATTGAAGCATTCCTCAGATATATTTATTGTTTTGCTTAATATTTTAAAAGCTTTTCAGTATGTTTTTATATTAAACTAACAATAGGTGCCACCCCTAAGTCGGGTATAGGAAGGGATCCATGACAAACGCATTGTTCCAGCGTTTAGCTCTAGTCGAGTACATATTATTAAACAGCACCATTTTCCAACCATTAGATCAATCTACGTACCAGCTATGTTTATTGTATTATATTTTAAAATTCATGTTTTTTTACTGAAAATGTCTACGTGGCAAGTCTATCATTTGCGGTGTGAACAATAAACTAAAACCAAGCTCAAAGTCCTTTGTGATATCGTAATTGATAATGAATGTAACTGAAGGGGGTTATTCCATTAACGTTAATCAAAGTCGCTATCAGTGTCTGTTTTTATATCTTCTCTATACGAACTCTATTTTAAACTATTCCAAGATGAAAAAAACAGTTGTCATTCAGAAAAACATTGTATTTATGATAGAGCGAATCGTTGGTCACTTTTATTTTGCAGTTAATTCATTATCTTTGACTGTGTTTGGACAAGAATCCAAGCTTCAAGTAGCTAGTTCTGAGACGTTCTCGAAAGTTCCACTTGTCACCTTCAAATAGGGAACTATCAAATCATGTCGCGCACTCAAATCACTAGGATATATTGAACTGCAGTGCGTTTCCAATGCATTACAATGGGATTAATGATTATCTTATTAATTTTACTAAAAATGTTTGCGAAGCGCCAAAAATTTACTTGCTACCGTTAAACAGTTTTGAAATAGGTGGCATTAATAATTATTTTTTTAAACGTATCTGCAGAGTAACCAAATTAGAAGCTAGTTTGAACAACTCTGTTGTGTCATTTATTATTATTTAAGAAGTTTACCTACTGCTTGAATGCATATTATAAATTTTGATGCTAAGAAATAGCCACCAGGCTGAGTTGTATTTCCCCCCCAAGGGATCGCGCCTTGCCGCGGCGGGGGGGCTTAGTACCCCGTAGCAAGCCAGCTACTGGGGGAAGCTAAGCGGTCCCACAAGGGGCTGGTCGTGAGGTAGACCGGCCCACGAGAGGGGGGCTGCTCCAGCTGGGCGTGAGCCCAGCGTGCTGATGCGCCCGGAGGGGAGGCTCTGGCCGGGTTCGTCCCGGTTGGTTGCACCCCAGGAGGGGAGGCTCCAGAAGGGCCTTTGGCCCTGTTCTGTTGAGCGCCCAGGGGGGTAATCGTGGGGGGTCGGGTGGTGCGGCGTGGCGGCCGCGGCATCCGATCCTCCGCGATTTGGATTGGAGGTGGGCTGAGGAAGGGGTGGTGGGGAAACCCCTCTCCTTGGCCCAGGGCGGATTCGGCGGCGCGCCACTGACCCCGCAGTGGCGCGTCGGCGACTCCAGCCGGTGCGGACCCAGGTCGGCAGAGGGCCGAAGACCCTGGGGTGGTTCCCAGGCTGCCGACACAGGGCTAGGTTTCCCAGGTGATAAGAAAATTATAATTTAATAAAATTAAAGAGTACTATTCTTGGCATGATTGGGTAACAAATAACGAAACATCTACTTTTACTTTCAATACTTCCATACAATAATTAAAAATAAAACGATTAGTAGATTTTGTTAAGACCCTGTTAAAAACCCTTCTTCTATTTTCTATCATGACTTAGGTACTACTATTTTATCGGTAATCTGGTTTGTGGAAACTTGCAGCAAGTTAGACAAAGCCATTGAGAACTCGAGGAGTTAACCACCGCTCGAGTCAAAGATGCCATAAATTTCGGATTTAATTGCTACTTGTAAAAGTGTGGGTTTCATTACGCCATTCTTACATTATTATGGTTATTATTCTCAAAATATATAGGCGAAGTGTTGTAGTTTAAGTGTTGTAGTAAACACGTAACAACAAATGCTAAGAAACTTAAGGTATCTAAACAATGGAGAGAACGCTGACATATGGTTTTGTAGTATCAAATATAGAGGCTCACAACTATCCATAGAGGTCAATCTATATATAAAACTGACAAGAACCGTATTTAAAAATGAATTATAAATTGGCCAGACTTGGGAAGCCAACCCGTAACCTTCCGGCTAAAGTTTGGTGATTACCTATATCGCTACTTTTCAAAGAACATCATAATTATTATTATGCTCTACATAGTTAACATAACGTATTAAACAGACTGCAAATAAGCGTTAAAGATACCTAAATAAATAAAATCTTCAGACTGACACACCTTATGTGGCCCTAAAGTAAGTTGCAGTAAGCACTTGTGTTATAGGTACCACATAATGGACTAGGGGAGAACCTAATTACACCCAGTCATGAGCCAATATCGAAAAAACCACTTTACGAAATTGGCCTGACCCGGTGAACCCGGAACCACCCGCTTAGCGGTCCGGTATTCATACCGCTGCACCACAGAGGTCGTCAAATGACAGTCTAATAAAGCTGTTTTACAAAAACAGTCTAAATTATTTCGTCCCAACTTTTCTTTCCATCAAATATTTACTCCACAAACTCACGAACTAAATAATTGGGAAAGGGATGCTTAAAAAAGTTTTCTATCCCTGATTGATAGATCGAACCTTTTTATAAAACCTTTTTAAGGCGCTAGCAAATAAAGAAAAATATAAAATTTCTTCTTAGTTTTTATTTATGGATGGAATTGGCATTTTCTTGGGAAAATATTTATTTTTTAGGCTTACTCAATAGGCAATTTCACACTAAAATCCCGTTTGGTTCTACTAGTAATTGGTGGAGATAACTATTTTTCTGTGTATTTTATAAATATTTGACTTGGAAATCTTAATGTACCAAAATGGATCTCTAAAAAAGACCTTAAAGTTAAAAAGCTAGACGTAAGTATACAAACTCAATTAGAGGCCCTTTTTCTTTACTTAGAAGAAAAAAGTTTTAAAATTTGCTTAGCTCCTTTTAGATATTGAACTTATTTTTTATGAGTTGATCTTATGAACTAGCGGGTCACGTGATGGTAAGATTGGCCACAATCACATCGGTGTCGAGGGTGCGTTGGTGCCATATCTTTAACTGCATATTATCATTCTTAAAAAATGTACCAATGATGGACTGAGCAACTTACCGGCAAAAAGTAGCGCCATCACATACAGTGTGTAAAAAGACTGCTTCCGAAACCGAAAACTGGACATTGCTGGAGTTCCTATACTCGTTACGATAAAAGCAAAAAAAAGTTTTTTGATTAAAAAAAAACGTTTTTACCTTAATGTGCCAATTTTCATTTATTGTACCTACAAATTTCCGCACTATTTCAAAATGAATAGTGTTTTTGTTTTATTTTCCATGCAACCATCGCTCCTGATCCATTGGCTGATGTGTGAGCGATGACCTCAAGCGGCGAATATCACTATTCAAACCTTAATAATTTTTTTAAATTGAGTTTTCTGTTTATACTGTAAGTGAATTTAGTAATTATTGAGTCTCAAGAATACGTGGTTCAGGCTTCGGAAGTGGTCTTTTTACACCCGTTATTTATGAATGTACAAGAAAGGCTTTATTGGGACTGAGAGCGAGTTCCATTATCTTTATTATCAAATTTGATTTCGCAAACTCTTCATTGAAATTAATTCGATGCTATATGTCATATTATTAAAAACATTATACCCGTTTGAACAAAATCACGCGGTAGAGAAGAACGAAATTTGGCACCGTTTAAGTTTGTGTAGACATCTATCATATCTATACTTATAATAAATCTGTAGAGGGGTCAATTCTGTACATGAAATATATTTCCAAAATAACTATTAGGGGGTGATTAGGGATCGATACTGATGCCAAAAATGCGATCAGTAAAATTTTTGTCTGTCTGTCTGTCTCTCTGTGGAACCGTTATAGAAACAAAAACCACTCGACGGATTTTAACGAAACTTGATACAATTATTTTTCATACTCCTTAGCTAGTTATACTATACTTTTCATCACGCTACAATCAATAGGAGCAGAGCAGTGAAGGAAAATGTTGGGAAAACGGGAGAAGTTACTCCTTTTTTTAAGCTTCGGTCGCGTTGCACACCTTAATGGTTCAAGCTACAAAGAAGTCATGTATGGCGGATATGTTCTCCCTTAAATTATATAAAATATACCATAGCAGCATATGTCTATTTTTTATGGTTTACTCATGTGACAAAACATGTGTAACTCCCGATAGCTTAGCAGTTCGAAGCTTTCTTTAAATATATCGAATATTATATTTGTCTTCTCTTACGTTTATAACACTCTCAGTCATCCCTAATAAAAAAGTTAACATTATTAACTATTACATAAAAAAGAATCATAGAAATCGTTCCCACGGGAAACAGAATTCCACGCGAACAGAGTCGCGAGCGGCCACTAGTTTACCAAATAAAAAAACATAAGACAAACAACCATAAATTTGAAACAAACGCTGCTAAAGTCCACTTCGGCAAATTGTTAACTCGGCATACCTTTAAAGAACCTAAAATCTAGTTTTACATATACATGCAGATACGTCGGCAACTGCATGTACGGAGGCGTAATACCAATTTATGTTACAGTCAATAAAGATATTAAGTACATTGTTAAAATGGCCATTGTACGAAAATGGCTAAATAATTATTTCAACATCCGACGCGCGTAGTTGGCGAACAAAAGTTTTTGAATATCACATGATATCAACCGAGCACTGGGGCGGATTCAGGTATTACGAATTTATAAGCAGTTTTTTTTGTCGATCTGAAAGAATTAACAAATAATGTTTATATTGTTTAATACAAATCATAACATCATAGATTTTTAAAACAGTGTCTTACAATTACAATTATTTTTATATTATTGAGAACAGAAATACAATTAACCAATAATTCTTAAAACTGTAAGTAAAACCCAAAGACCTACAACTGACTCCGAGACTACTACTATTTCATTTAGTATTTTTGGATGGCAGGAACCCAGCCTAGGAACCAACTGTGTTGAAGTCGTAAAACCTGTTAATTAACTAACTACACCAAACTATTTATCACTAAAATTAAATTTTAAAATTGTCTTCCGAAACTTAAAATATCCGTAACTCAATGAAACCGTCCGCAACCTCTTTGTCCGTCCGCATGCCGCCATCAAACGGACCCACATCCTTGCGGAAAGTTCCGCAACTCTCCGTAATTGCCGACTGTCATACCGTCTCACGCTTCACCGATTTTTCAATTACAAAACCCGAGTCCGCCCCTGGACTAGTGATGTACGGCTTCATAGTAATATCGATGTTTAATAATATTAATTTATTAATATCGATATACTTTAAACCAGTGCAATATTAAACTTTTCTTGTATTGGGAAAATCTTTCTCATTATGATGATTTAGTATTTTTTCTTAAACAGACCACTTTTATCCAAATAATTGTATTTGCAATTTAATTTTTATTATAGAAAAGAAAACAGGGTTTTAAATTTAAATTGCAACTATCGATACCCAAACCAGTTGGACATCCTTGAACCATGGTTCGTTAGGTACCTAATAATTTTATATGGGCACCCATTTTCAAATAGTTTAAAACATTTTAGTATTGCACTAAAGGGTAGTATTTTGTGTTCATTATGAAAAGAGATCTTTGTATTGTAGTTATCATTGTCTTTGTTCAATGTTGCGAGGCTGTGAGTACCAATTATCGTTATTTAACTACTTCATGTCCTTAATTAAATTTTGAACCGATATTCACATTAATTTCAAGATATTTTTGATTAATGTTGAGATTCTGGTTCGCTTTGGAATATGAGGAATACGGGACACAAATGTGTGAGGACGCAAAACAGTTCCATATTGTTGTTAGGTCAGTGTCATAGGTTACCTAGGTTATAATTTATTATAACATTTATAAGTTACTTCTTTTTATTATTTCTGGCGGTTAAAATAAACAAACAGACCGGCTTTTGATATCAACGAAATAGTTTCTAAATATTGTTATTTTTGTGATGACTATGGTATTTGAAAAAATCACGGATTTTTTTTAGTCGCCTTAAACGATGATAAAGTAACATGGGTACATTTGCCATTGTGGTGTAAAGTAAATCATTAGCTCTGTACAAGATGCCATTTATCTAAAATTTAAAAATTGTTTAACCTAGTCAATCCATAGATTTTCTTTATCACAATTTTGGTTAAATCGGATATAACGCCATGATAATAGATTAAACTTTGATTTGACTTTAAAAAACGACGTTAAAATAGATTAAATAAGGTTCCAGCTTTAGGTAGCGTTTCAAAATACGGCCACTAAGTTTCCAACACTTGTCTGCCGCACTGACACCGCTCTCAAAGCTAAGTCTCCGAGTTGAGATCAATTTCCGGACAACTTGGCATGTAGCTATTTACAACCTGACTTCTTGTAAAGGTTAAATTGGCTTAAAGTTGGATAAAGTTATATAAAATAGCGCAGAGTAAACGAAAGTGGAACATTTAATTAAGGTACCTAAAAATTTTACATAGTCAAAATACCTACCACCTGGATCTCAAGTTTGTAACTTTTAAAACACAGTCACTGGCCCTATAAGCCAATATTGTTATGTACAAATTATCACTTTTAGAACTACCGACAAGCCACTCGCGCGTCACCAGTGAACACTTCTCCTACAGATAATAAGAGCGCAGGTGTATACGCACACAAAAAAATTAGTTATTGTAAAACTTTTATCAAGAACTGGGAACTTAAGCTCATGTCATCATGTGTAATTAGCTGCCGCTATTACAAGAGAGCGTGTGATTCGCAAGCCTCATAAAATAAAAACAAGATAGTGTATTGGTTAGGAACTGAAGCCTTATAGTTTAGGTCCAGATTCGATCTATTTAGCGAGCATCACTGATTTGTTTTTTGCCCGCATTTTGCATGCTTTGACGAATAGTTAAGCATAGTGCCATTTTCACACTTAAAATAACAATTAATTTATAATTGAATTAGCTTGTGTGTTATTCCAATTTCATCAAATTTTCATTCAAATTTCATCAAAATTTTGCATGATTGAGTACGAAACATACAGATCTTCACCCTGCGGTTTCGCTACCAGTTAAATGGATTTTCTCTTGGGAGTGAGGTAATTCCCTGAGGTGAAAAGTAGCCAATGTGTCTAATTCTAGATTAAAATCTATCTACATGCTAAGGTTAGACTAAAACAATCACACACACATACATACTGTCAAACTTTAACTGGAAAAGGACCCAACTGTTACTCTCTTTTAGCTAAGACAAAGGTTTAGGCAGCACTCTCTTCTTGTCCCTTTATCCTGACATCATCTACATATATCTCTATCTAATCTCTCTCAGAAAAGCAAGACCCGAGTCATCTCCATAGAGAAGTGCAAGATATCTGACAGCAAGTGGGACAAAGACAACATGCTGGAAGTCAGCTGGTCTACTAACAGAGTGACGCGACAGACTACGCTGGTCTATGGAAATATCACGGTGAAGCATAAAGTTGGGCCTGTTTCTGTGAGTTATATTGTCACTGTTTGGTTAAATATTCTTCGATTTCGATAGATACAACAGATGTTCTTGACTTCTGAAGTAAGAATGTCCTTTGTTTTCCATATATTGTGTTACCAGCGACTTTATTTTTCTATTGAACTTTGTAACAACCATTAACTGTACCATCAGTTAAGCACAGGCCTCCTTTTTGTATAGCTGGAGGGATTGTGACATGATCCAGCACAGAGGCTCAGTGCGGGTTGGTAGATGAACATGATGAATTTTAACATGTGGGTTTCCCTCACCATAAGTGCGTAAAAAACATGTACAGTTAGTTTTAATCACAGTTAGTATTAAACCTGGAACATTCGGTTTAGTAGTTCAGTTTCTGTATCTTGCACATCTCACCATTAATTTATTTCTTGAATTTTATCATAGACTCAAATAACGAAATGCAAATCAATTACAGATTGGTCTTCGAACTTACCTGGTGAAGCAGGACTCTTCTAGGAACCTGGTATTCAAGATTGAAAAGGTATCCTGCAAGAAACCCCTGGTGACTCAACTACTCAGGTCTTTGCAGTTAAATATCGATGATAAATGCTACTTTTTACCAGTGAGTATCCAATTTTCAGCGTTGTTTCAGTATATAAAATTCGAACTAAGGGTTATTTTTTGGATTTTACCAGCATGTCTCTTACAATTTTGCAGACTCTCTAGGGCCAGAAAAATTCAACAATATTCTACTACCTTAGATGATTAACAGTTTTTTTGAGCAGTGGATTAACCACAGGATGTGTTACGGTGTGGCTTTAAAAAAAAACTTATGCTTATTTCGGGACTAAGCTAACATAATATCGTAAATTCTTTGTAAAATGATATTTAGCAATTGACGCAAGTTTGTAAGGGTATGAAACGATACGGCAACATAATAACTAAAGTCTCAAATTATGTTACAGTCTTCAATAGTGCTATCGAATGGTATTAACGTGGACGACTACTCGTGGCTGCTAACCAACACAGCTACTACACCGGGGAAGTGAGTTGGCTAATGTTACACTTTCGGTCATAAGCTTGCCTGTGAAATTATTGTGTACCTACAAACTTTATTGCTATAAGTACAATAAGCTGGCTTGAAAACATACGGCTTATATAATGGAGGTACAAATTGTGTACCTATTTTGAAGTAAAGTTGCCCGTCTAAGTTGCATTTAGACACGAAATCCTGGTTTCTGTAAAGCTTGTTAGTTCATCATATTAAAAAGTTACGGTGACAACAATTTGAGTTGGACGAATTCTGTCGAGTAAAGTCTTTCTATTGACGCATCTTAAAGAAATCTAGGTCCGAGATTAGTTCTACGACAAAAATGGTAATTAATAAGGTGTGGTTTGTTTTCAGATACAATTTTGAAATGGACTTCACGACAGACAAAGGTTATATAGTTTGTGTGGATATTCTTTGTAACATTTTGGATTTAATGTAAAAAAAGCTTCTTTTAAAATATACAGTGAAGTACTTATCTACCTTTTCTTTCATTATACCTTTTTTACTTTTTAATCTATTTCCAAATTCGCACCACGCGTTTCGACCGGAGCCTAAAAGTAGAGATGGGGCGACTGCTCGTCTAATCATTTACGAAAAGGCCGAATAATCGGCAAACTAGACACGAATACGTTTATAGCTTTCAATTCAATGGGTGGCCAATTGCCTACTAGAAACATGTCGAAGGCCTTAATCAGTTATTTCTATAATGATACTAGATGCATATTTACTGTAAAGAAATCATTGTATAGGCAATATTTGAGGCGTTTAGTCACTTGCCCTTGCTGTAACATTCATTTTACTACCAAGTCTCCCTTAGTTGTTGTTTACATACATGCTAGAGTATAAAGTTTTCGGAATGTATTCTTGAAATTAAACTCATTTTAACGGGTTTTACGCGTTTATTTTATTATTTTTGATTTTCCGACGTTTCGACATTTTTACAAATGCCGTGGTCACGGGTAGACTGAGATGTTTGACGTCTTCATAGAGTTAAGTAAAAAACAATTTTTCGAATTCACCGCCATCTGTTTCGTAATTTTCTCGCATAGTCGCTCGGGTTCACGCAGTATACGCTGACAGTGTCTTTATTTTTCTGCTTATTGGTCTGCTGGTTGTTCTTTTTTATTTTGCTAAGTATTGGATCCCACGTTGGTGACAGCTTCCAACCATCTTCTCTATTGAAGTTAGGGTGTTTTTTAATTTCAATAGTTTCTCTTACCAGCCTAGGAATAAAATGTTTCTCTTTTGCTAGGATTTTAACGGTATCAAATCTTAGATAGTGGTTGGCCTTATCCATGAAATGCTCACAGACTGCAGATTTTGTATAGCGACGGTTTTTTACATCGGCGATATGTTCTTTTATTCGAGTAGACACGTTCCGTTTCGTTTGACCGATATATGAGAGCCCACAGTCACAGTCAATCTTGTATACGCCTGGGTCTTGTAAAGGTATGCTGCTTTTTACTGGACGAAGATGGTGGCTAATCTTGCTGTGTGGCTTGTATATGGTTTTTATTGAAGCCCGCTTCAGAATGCCCCCAATTTTGTCAGTAACACCCTTTATGTAAGGCATGTAAGCTGGTCTACGTTCAACTGTGAGTGGTTTCACGCGGTTTCTGCGACGACGACGTGGTGGTTTTAAGTCGTTGTCCCGAAGCACTTGTTTCAGGTGGTTGAGTTCTTTTTCAACGTGCTGGGCGTCGCAGATTCCACGTGCTCTCTGAAACAAAGAGGAGCCTACGGCAGATAATTGGCTCGGGTGGTGGTGGGATTTACCATTTAAATATCGGTCAGTATGAGTGGGTTTCCTATATACGGTATGACTAAGTGTACCATTAGGATTTCTTATTATTAATATATCTAAGAAAGCTAATTTATTGTCTTGCTTTAATTCTACAGTAAATTGAATTTTAGAATAAATTGAATTAAGATGGTTAAGGAAAGCAGTAACCTCATGTTTAGGAAGTATGGTGTAGGTGTCGTCAACATACCTTTTGTACATCTTCGGCATGACAGGTGCCAGTCGGAGCGCTTGCTCCTCAAACTCCTCCATGAAGATGTCAGCTATGAGAGGTGACACGGGCGAGCCCATGGCTACACCATCAACTTGGATGTAGAAGTTGTTGTTCCACATGAAGTAGCCAGATGTTAAACATAGCTCAAGTAGTTCTGCATATTCTTCAGGCAAGTTGCAATCAATTAGCTTCCTTTTCACTATGTCTATGCAGTCTTTCACAGGTATTGATGTGAATAAAGACTGAACATCAAAACTCACCATTGTGTCATTGTCGGTGAGTTGGAGGTCTTTGAGGTTCTCGACAAAGTGATAAGAATCCTTGACATATGCACTGGTTTTTCCTCTTAGTGGTGAGAGTACTTTAGCAAGATGTTTGGCTAGTTTGTAGGTTGGTGTGTCAAAATGTGTTTGTAAAAATGTCGAAACGTCGGAAAATCAAAAATAATAAAATAAACGCGTAAAACCCGTTAAAATGAGTTTAATTTCAAGTAATAATAATCGCGTAAATCTAAGAAGTTATGTATTCTTCTTTATTTTCTAAAATTTTCTGGTATCCACAATTTAATATTTTAAATAATGAAGTAGTTACTAGAAAACCACCTAACGGGATCTTTCATCGTTTTAATTATCAACTAGCCACCGACTACAAAACATTCGGCTATTTGGCCCCACAACTACACGTCCCATCTCTACCCGAAACATTTTAAAACCTATAGTCCTTTATTAAACTCATTGGATGGTTCGGCGTTAATTTCACGAAGATGGTGAATTATTGGAGCCAATGGAGGATATATTAGGCAGGGAGCCACGGAAAAGTGGTCCTGATTTATCCCGGGCGGATGTTTAAACGCGATAGTACGAGAGCTGACTGCTTTTTTTTAAAGAATAAAAAAGGTGAGGACTATTTAGTGTTTTGCAACTGGATGCGTTTTGTTTGATTTTGGTTAGGTAAAACGAAGGTAAAATAGTGTTCTAGGTGAATCTATTTAGAATACTGTTTGCTTTGTTCGGGGTTTCACTGTAAAATTTGTATGATTACAACTTCTTACAAGTAAATAATATAACTGTTTTGAGTAAGCATAGTAATTATTCCATCTATTATATTTACATAATACCTTTCTGACGGTACTAACTAAACGAAAACATTGAATTATGACGCCAATATACTTTAAGAAAGGTTAACAATAATATTTTAAAACTGCTTTGTTTTAAACTTGAAATGTTGATCTGTTTTCTATTTTCAGTATTATTTACATTTTTCTTAACAAAAATATTTTTTATTCATCTCATCATATTTATAACACTAGTGGCCATCCGCGACTCCGTTCGCGTGGAAGTTGGTTTCCCGTGGGAATGAAAAGTTTTCCCGCGGTAAAAAGTACCCTATGTATTATTATGATGTACAACCTATATAACTGTAAAGTTTCATCCAAATCCGTCCGGTTGTTTTAACGTGAAAGAGTAACAAACATCCATCCATACATCCATACTCACAAACTATCACATTTATAATATTAGTAGGATTATCTAATATCATAAATCATTACGTCAGCTCTCGGTGTATCATACTGGCTGGATCCAGTTTTGTCCGGTTCTATCTGGGATGTCGCTTCTTTACCGCGCGATGTAATTTACTCTCTATTGCGGCTGTCAGAAACAGAAGTGCACAGAAGTGGGAATTAAAAGGCTAAATCTAATCTTAAGAAACTTTAGAACGATAGTGATAATGCAAAAATATGTTTTTCTAGCGACCGTTCGCGGCTCCGTTCGCGTGGAAGTCGGTTTCCCGTGGGAATGAGAAGTTTTCTACCCTATGTGTTATTCTGATGTATAATCTATATAACTGTAAAGTTTCATCCAAATCCGTCCGTTAGTTTTTACGTGAACGTAACAAACATCCATACATTCATACATACTCACAAACTTTCACATTTATAATATTAGTAGGATGGGTTTTACTTAATTAATCAAATTTGCATAAAATATCAGATTTCAGATTTATTTCAAATCAATGGTGTTATAATTTTAATCTGCAATGTAAATAATCGCACTTTAACCTTCGACTGATGTGTTAGCTTTGACCTCACGTGAAAAGTGAATCGTCGGGAGAAAAACTTATACAAATAGTTTTTTGGACAGCTTGTCTTTGCGTTAATTAATATTACACTTCTATGAAATATATAATAAAGTTATTTAAGGACCCATCACAGATAGATCAAAGGAATTTTGAAAATACTTCTCTAACAAATTATGGGTTTTAACAATTAAGATGGATTTCTTGGAATAGACAGTGTACGACTTTAATAAAGCCATATTTCTAGAAGGAATTTGGTTCTGATGTAAGACCGTTAGACCTTCTAAGAAAAACAGTTTACTTGATGAAAATTAGCAGAATAGCTTAATTAATATGATTTTTCTGTTTCTAAAACAGTGAACTGTGTAACTAAATTATTATGTAGTAGACATGTGTAAGCACCAACCCACACTGAGCCAGCGTGGTGGATTACGGTAAAGCGGCCTCAACTAGTACGAAGCAGGGATGTTATGGGTATAAATCATAGTTGCCTGTGGAACCTTTGTTGTCTAAGTCACCTCTGAAATATTTTAATCTAAAACAGTATAATTTTAACAGTAAAAGTCAATCCCAGATAATTTAAAGTGCAGTGAATTGTGGAAAACATTGAATAGTGTTTTAAATTACGTATCTATTATTGTAGAATAGATTATTCGAAGATTTATCAATTCGTAATTTTTATAAACTACCCACAGTTTAGTTATATCACTGTTTTGACATTCTGTACGTGTGAGCAAAGAGTACCTGTGACAGAGGACTACACTACTTTATCAAAAAAAACCTGACAACGCCATCTGTCGATTAGAGATTGAACTACATTCTATACGTTTCAAGAATTCAGATACTATCTGATCTATAAGCTCGTGATCGATCGACTTTGTTCCGTTGCTCGGGTAAAGAGGTTGCTTTACAAAATATTGCTGTTTTGAATACAAATTGCAATGGCAACTAAAACATGCGCGGCCTGTCCCCATGTTATAAAAGATAAAAATTATCTTCAATGTCAGCTTTGTCAGTCTTATTACGATCTTCTATGCGCCAATGTAACGCCTAAATTGTACGCCAATATGACAAAGGAAGAACGTATCGAGTGGCAGTGTCAATGTTGCCGTGACAAACGTCCGAAGAGAGATAACCAAAACACACCAGTACGAACCTTGAGTACTTTTGGTAAAAATGATACAAATGATCAATCAAATGTTACAAAACGAGATAGGCGTCACTGTGGAACGAGTAAAACTTCAACAGAGGACGAGGCAGTAGACATGAAGTTGTTCAGTAGCAGTCAGGAGCGCAGACTTAGTGCATTGATAGTAGACGCATTGCAAAACGAATTGCCTAAGATATTAAAAAATGCACTCATTAAAGAACTAAAACCTGTGCTGGCCCAGATTGCCGACCTTAAAAAATCTGTGGAATTTATTAATTCAAAATACGATGAAATAAGTGAGCTATTGGTTACTCGGGAGAATGACGAATGAATACCTGCTGGGACAACTGCTTTATTTATTGCAAAAATGTGAATGAAACGGTGGATATTTATTATGCAAAGTTGCGTGAAATAATCTGTCAATTCGTACCTAGACGTAGACCGCGTAAATCTGTTTACCCAACTTGGTTCAATTTCGATCTCATTAAACTCTTGAAAGAGAAAAATAAAATCAGACGCAGGGTGAGAAAGTTCCACAATCCTCGCGACAAATATGAACTTGATATCATTAAGAACCGATGTGAAAAATTGCAAAAAAAATGTTACAATAAATACATTAGCAGTGTTGAAAGTAACGTCAAAAGATGTCCAAAAGCATTGTGGAATTACATTAAGCAAAAGAAAGGTTCTTACAATAGTGTACCTTCAGTCATGCATAGTGGCAGTGATAATTCCGTTTCTTGTGGTCCGGATATATCAAACCTATTTGCAACTCACTTTAGCTCTATGTATAAAATAACTCAGTCTAACAACTCGAATTGCGACATTAGGGACAACGCTAATAGTACATGTGGAAAACTAAGCTCTATTAAATTGAGTGAAAGTGAGGTATTGAAAGGACTAAAGCATTTAGACACCAACAAGGGTGCGGGTCCTGATGGTATTCCACCCTTACTCTTAAAACGTTGCGCTAAAGTTCTCTCTTACCCAATGAAAGAAATATTTAACTTTTCCCTTAGTACTGGGATCTTCCCATCTGAATGGAAACGAGCTCGTATAGTTCCAGTTTACAAAAAGGGGGAAAGTGATGACGTTCGCAACTATAGACCTATTTCTATAATTTCTTCGGTGTCAAAGTTGTTCGAAAGTTTGATATGCCCAATACTTACGAATCACACCATGTCACAAATTAGACCTGAGCAGCATGGTTTTCAGGCAGGAAAGTCTGTGGTTACAAATCTAATATCGTATTTGACACCAATAATAGATGCGGTGGACCAGAATCATCAAGTCGATGCCGTATATACGGACTTCTCAAGCGCATTCGATCTCGTCGATCATCGTCTATTGACAAACAAGCTTCAAGTACAATATGGAATTGATGGTGTTCTTGTCAAATGGTTTGCATCGTATTTGGCTGACAGAGAGCTCGTTGTTACTGTTAGGGGGTATCAATCTGAAAAATTCATTGCTTCCTCGGGAGTACCGCAGGGTTCACATTTGGGTCCTATTCTATTTGTACTTTTCATCAATGATATTGTATCATGTATTCACCACTGTAAATGCTCCTTATTCGCGGATGATATGAAAATTTATCGTAGTATCACTTCGATTGGTGACTCTATTTTGATGCAGGAAGATCTTGATCGGATTACCCAGTGGTGTATTGACAATAAAATGATCCTAAATTCATCTAAATGCCAGCATATTCAATTCACCAGAAGACTTAAACCACTGCAAACTAGATACCTCGTTAGCAATCAACTCATTTTCACTGTCTCAGAGGTGCGCGATCTCGGTGTTTTGATTGATTCTAAGTTAAAGTTTAACTCTCATTATAACAATGTTATAAAGAAAGCTTATATGATGTCTGGTTTTATTCGACGTAGTACTAAAGACTTCAGAGACCCAGCCACAAAAATTGTTTTATTTAATGGACTAGTTCGAAGTATTTTGGAGTTTTGTTGTATTATTTGGAACCCAGGATATGCTACACACTCGAATCGTATCGAGGCAGTTCAACGTTCTTTCACCAGACACTTAGCTTTTGGAGCTCCGGGAATAAGCCACCGAAGTTCGTACATGGATAGACTCTCTTATTTTGGACTAAATACCTTATCAAAGAGACGACTAGCCCACGAGTTATTGTTTTTACAAAAAATCGTAACAGGTGAATCCATGTGCCAAGAGTTATTGGATAAAATTCAAATAAATGTCCCTAAGTTGGGTTCTCGTCGAGCTTTAAAAAATGTTTTTTTCGCGGTTGTCTCAAATCGGACCAACTTGGGTTTACACGCACCGTTGTCGAGAATGCTGGTAACTTATAACAGCCTTTATAAGAATTTAGATCTGGACATATTTGATAATCACCCAAAACTATTTAAAAACAAAATTTTGGCCCAGTAAATTGCACAAACTTATATTATCTATTATTTAAATTTGTATTAATTATTATTTAAAATTGTATTGTATAAAACTTTTTGACAAAAAAAAAAAAATATGAAATTGAATGCTGTGCACGTCTGTAATTAATGTAAGCACTAGATTAGGTGTCACTTTGTACTATATATAAAAAGTTTGTGTTTGCATTGTTGATGTGCCTTAATAAATAAATAAATAAATAAATAAAATTTCGGATACCGCATAGGGATACGGATACGAATATGAAATAATTCCGGATTATCCGTTAGTTTCGGGTTTAAGAATTTTAAGAAAGATTAGATTATTAAGAAATTTTAATTTATTTTTCATCAAAATTCCTTTGTCATCCACCGCGCGGCAAAACAACTTGTCATAACTTGGCTCCAATAGGCTCCGTCCCTATCCGATACTATCCGAAACTTATTTCGGATTCGGTTACGGATACGGATATTTTTTTATATCGGATATCCGATAATTTCGGTTACGGTTACGGAGCTCCCTAACATCTCTGGTGGGAAGTATATAGGCTGATTACTTTATCTCCAGACTAACACACCAATATATATAAATTGTTATTATTATTTGATTTTAACTAAACGCTTTTCTTTTCTTCTGTGCAGTATACTACACGTTCTGCGGTCGACGAAGCCGCGACTGGATCGAGATTCGTTTTAACGTCGTAGAAACTTTTTTATATAATTTAATTTAATTTTGGACGCCATATTCGTTTAGGGGCTAGTTTTGTCTGTGCTTGGAAATGGAAAATAAAATTTAATTGCTATATGTCTGTTTGATTCAACCAAACATGATTCTTGATGCTTTTAAAGTAAGAAATGCATTATTGGTACAATTTGTATGAACCAGCATACTGAAAAATATAAAGCATCTAGCAATAAAAGTCCAATATTTTTTTTCAGTATTTTTGCAATTAATTATTTTTTGCGACGGTACCTAATATTATAAATATATAACAAGCTATTTAATATAAATCAATTATCAATTTATGAAGCTATGCCGTTATAATCAGACTATCGCTATAGAACCACAGTTTGATATAACGTTATCATATTCGGTTTAAACCGCATGTTTTAATTAGCTGGGATCAGTGCTACACAGTGTTATGACATTATGAATCTGTAAATAAACTGGTGTTTAAACAGGCCATTCGGGTGGAATGATATTTTTATTGTTTAGTTTTCGGGTGCTGCCGCATAAGGTATTAAAGGCTTTATACACTTTCTCCCACACTAAATCTAGTGACAAATTATAGGCAATACTTACTTCTCTTATTAGCACAAACATTTTATTTATTAAGTACCAGTTTTCCACCTAACAGTGCCAACTGCAGCTAGATGACTTTTTCCGTGGGAAATGACATTTTCATTGTACCAAATTATGTAGACATTACGAAACAAATTATACAATTATATAGTAGGTACAATATTATGAAAATAAACGGGAAAAAAATACCCTTCGTTTGTTTTTTATTGACAACAATAAATAAAATATCTCTCTTTCATTTCAAACTATCCTCCTTATACAAAATCGATGTTCTTTAAAATCCTCAATTATTAGTAAACACGCCACCGCTGGCAGAGGCTGTTTGTTTGTCAGTAGAATCACTAATATCTCTCAGTGGTTGTTGAAAATGTTGGTAAAACTGCTGGCGGAGTCGGGGCTGAAGCAGACGAGGGGAAAAACGGGTATTTGATTAATATAGTATTTAGTGATAGATTAGAAAAGTAATGGAGAGTTGGATTGGAATTTGAAAGATTTGATTTTTTTGAAGATTAACTATTAAGTATTTAACGAGTTAAATTTTTTCCAAATATTTTAAAACTTCGAAAATCCTGGCTCATTTTAAAACTTTGTATATAGAGTTTTCACTTTTTACATTTTCGATACAAACCATGTTCTCATAAAAAATGTTTTTTTTAAGTATGCGATAAGATAAGATAGTAAGGATGGCTCAATCTTAAACGTCTTTTACCTAAATAGGGTTTATAATACCTATGGCTATAACATTTTAGCCGTTTTGTTTCAAAGTGAATATTTTTTTGTGTTGTATAAGGAAAAAGGCAAGTATCATACAATAATAAGCCAACTATTTAAATATTAGTTACTGCAATTTAATTACTATTTTCAATCAAAACAAAAGGAAAGTTCTGTACTATTTTAGTTCGCTGCCTGCACGGCTCCAGCAAAGGATAGTTTAAAACCAAAATTTAGCATATCTCAACATTTAAAATTCATCTTATTCATCATAGTTAGAGTTCGCGGCTTGACACCGTTCGAATCCCGGAGTCGCTATGTTTGACTTTCAATTATGTATGCAGAAGGAATGGGAATAAAAAAATAGGGATTGAAGTCAAGTTTTGCAATGTAAATTTTTGTTATAGTTTGGAATTTTTTTAAAAGGATTGTGGGTTTTTTTAAGATTAAACTCGGTAAATAAATGTTAGATAATTTATAAAAAAAAGCCTATCAAGTTCTTTATATTTTTGTTTTATAAAGGAAGGACTGATTTTTAACTGACATGACATAGGTATAAACATTTATTGTGTGGTACTAATAGTCCAAGCTTTGCTTAGTTTATGGCTACACAGTTGGTGTGTTTGTCTAGCTAGGAGCCAATACGCACTGTCGACTTGTCGCCGGCGACTCAGTCTCTCGCCGACCGAAACGTAGGCCGCAACCGGCGACCGAGTGCGTGAACATTCATTAAATGAGTCTAAACTAAAGAAAGTCACAGTTGCCGGCGACTGAGTCGCCGGCGACAAGTCGACAGTGCGTATTGACTCTAGAGAAATAAATAAAATGAAGTTTAACCACCATAACGTGTGTAAAAAGACTACTTTCGAAGCCTAAGACTATTTTAAACACATCTTACGTGGAAGAGTAAAATATTTTTTTAGAATGTTACTTTAATATGCTTACAAAATATGACTTAATAATAATAATATTTATTTATTTCTCCTCATAAAAATAAAACAAAGAAAATACATTTTGCCTTAGTTCTAGGTACAATGAGGAGCTGGTGTCAGTTGTAGGATAAACCTGTAGTACTGATCACCAGGCCCTTTCCTTAGTTGGCTCTTGTAGGCATATGCTTTTAGTTAGCACTTAGATATTAATTTTTGACCCATTATGACGGAGTGGGAAAAGAAAAAAAAAGAAAACAAAATAAAAACTAATACAATGCAAAGGTAAAAATTAAAATTTAAAAATAATACATGCGTTTATAGAAAAAACCTAAGACTAATTAATTAGTAATAACCTGCCTCCTAAAGAGTGAAAAAAATAAAAAAACAAAACAAAATAAAACAAAATCAGAAGAGATAAAACAAATTAACCATAATTATACAAACTAAAATAATATTTAAAAAAAGGATTGAAAAGGAATTGAATTTGCCATAAATACTAGTGACTAATGCTTGTGAATGTGTGTATATTTGTGTACGGTATGTGTGTGTGTTTAGGTAGTAAAAATTTTATAGGTATATGATGGTAGTTCCATATCAAAGGATTACAGTATGAGACTTTCTGTGTAAGTGTAATCTAAAGTTTTTAGCCAGTTTTTTATGGCGCTCTGAGCTAACACTTTCAAATTTCTTATTTTCCTCAATATTAAGAACAGAGCTGTATAAGTTCGGAACACTTAAAAATTGTTATTGCACTAAAAATTGTTATGATGACACCCTGTATAAGTTTTATACGCTAAAGATAATATTAAGTATCTGCTGTTAAAAGCTGAAAACGATCACTTTTATAACAGAAATGTGTTTTATGTGTTTGTCAATAGACTAAAATTTGGTTTAATCTTGTTAACTTTTAACTTTGTCGGTCATTTGTTTAACTAACATTGCAATTTTAACACTAATAATGATTTTTATATTCACCTTAGCTCACTAAACTCTTTTAAATATTGCAAACTTGTAAAACCGAAATAAGCTTATTTACATATAAAAACCTTATCTAATAGATAATACCTTAATTTTTTTGACTAAGAAGCTTCCTTCTTTGATCCTATACCCTTTAATAATACATAGCTGACTTATTCCCATAACATAAAAGAGTAACATCCATACATCCATTCATACATACATACCCACAAACTTTCACGTTTATAATATTAGTAGGATATTGAGACAAAAATACACAGCTTAATTTTTCCGCCAGCTTTTTTCCCGCGGTCTACTCGGATTGACAAGCTGATGATCGATATTTTGTCTTTCATCGAATGTAATGAAATTATTTTATAATGAAATATTTTTTTTATTTTTATATTTATTTTAATGGTAACTGTACTACTGATTTCACATGGCGTCAATGGTTAGTAGACTGTTGAGATGCCGTAAACGAATCTTTAACTGTTTGACGTACAGCAGCGTCCTTCTGTGTGTACATTACACTGTGCTGCACAGGCATGGCTGTTAAGCAAAACAAGTATGGACTAACATCTTATATGTAAAGGCCTAGTAATTAATTATTAAAGATCCTATTGAAATTTGGGTACATTGAAATCATTTGTTTCAATAACAGTATTATATTCATTTAAAGAATAAATATACTTAACTATTCTAATTTGGTAGACATGCTTTTATTTTACCTAATAATCTGATAAATAGAAAAAAATAACTTCCTTGTGCGTTTTTTGTTTGCATTCGGGATAAAATAGTAGTAATTTTATTTTGTTAATTACGTAATTTACGTTCGTACAAAGCTATCTTGTAAAGCCATCTTACTGTTCATCAAATACGAATTAGAACAATAAAAATATTCTAGAAATTTCGAGAATTGTATTCTGCAAAAAAATCTAAACAAATGAGGGTAGATAACGTAATAAGCGTACGTGACTGATTAAGAATGAACCGAATTGACTAAAATGAATAAAAAATAAGCTATCCGCGTTTGTAAAGACCAGAAATAAAGGCGCTAGTTCGAAGGAAGGTTTTCAGAATGACCTTTGACACCTACAGTTAAAGTTAGCCTACCTAGCACAGCCTGGACGAGCGGTCGGTACATGTAGGGATAGAAAAGTAGGACTTACCCTATGCCCCTGCGCTCAATCCAAGAAAAAAGCCACTGAAATCCACTAGAGATATATCTTGTCACAATAACACTGAAATATTTGGATTTATATCAGTTTTTGGTAGTTAAAATGCGGAGGTCGAAGTAACATCAATCGCTGCCAGCGCGCAACTAACCCTAACTATGAGTGAAAGAGATAGACATATAGGTCGTTGGGGGTAGGAAAGAAAGGGATGAACATAGACTGACAAAGCTTTGTAGTAATAAACCTAACGAATAAATCAATAATTTTAAGATTATTAAAACATTCAGTAATAGGTATGAACAAAATAAATAAGGTATTTTTTTTTACATGTTTTAGTAGATTTTATTAATATAAATTATGACGATTCTAATGCGTCAGTTAAAAACAATTTAACGCTGAAGGTTTATGCCTCACACGGAAAAGGCTGCAAAGAAGAGAGTGGTAGAGTCTGGCTGTAGGCTCTGTTTGCAGCGATTACTGGGCTGACTCGACCGGTGAAATACCACCGTCGCACAGAAAACCGACGTGAAGTAGGGGCGATGTTCCCAATCCGGTGCCCAATTTTCTCAAAGGCTCAGCAACACACCCCCAACACCCACAGTGTTTCGGGTAGTCATGGGCGGCGGTGATCACTTACCATCAGGTGACCCGCATGATCGTTTGCTCCTTACGTTAATAAAAAAAAACCGTATGTGACTTATGAATAAAAACTAATCGAAAAGATAAAACCTCTAAATTTACCCTACATATCTTTGACCACTATTCATAATCCCGTTTATTTTGAACTAGTGACCGCCCGTGACTCCGTTCGCGTGGAAGTCGGTTTCCCGTGGGAATGAGAAATTTTCCCGCGGTAAAAAGTACCCTATGTCCTTTCCCAAGTTCAGTTCTTTCTCCATACCAAATTTCAACAAAATCGGTTCAGTGGTTTAGGCGTGAAAGCGTAACAGACAGACAGACAGACAGACAGACAGACAGACAGACAGACAGACCGACAGACAGACAGAGTTACTTTCGCATTTATAATATTAGTAGGGAAGTAGGGAAGTAGGGATATTGCACGTAAACAATAGATTGTAATCTGTACCGCATCCTTCTAAACAAATTGATGCTGATCTAAAAATATGTTTTTGTGCAAAAAGCTGATTTTGTTGCTCTCTCATATTGTTTCATATAAAGTGCTTTCCCAAATCTCAACTGAGGTATGAATGTAGAGATAGCACAAAAATTCTGAAAATATACAAATATAAAGCCTTTTTAATTGAAAGGTAGTTAATAATTAACTCGTAGTCTATCAAGATGTTGGTTGTGCTACCAAAAAAAGTTGAAATAGTGCCTTAGACACCATATGTCATATATCAAATTAGTGTTACCTAACAGTTAATGCAGTAGCTTGAGTCATTCCATGAATTCTTAAACGTTAAAAAATGAAGATTCAGGCATAAGACAGTAATAAAATAAAGAATAAAAATTACCAACAGATATAGACTTCGCAATCCCCTTTTCACTTAAAGGTCATCTTTATAATCCTGCGCTTGTCTGTCCGCTTGCTTATTAATTCAGCTCATTCCTTCATTTCAACCTTATCGACTTTTTCTGCTATCCCTCCTTCAATTTGAACGAAGGGCTCTCAGTACACAGAAATCACGTCTATACAGATACGAATCAAATCGGTCGGAAACGGCCGACGTTATTGCTTCCAAATATATATAAATATACATGCGATATTTACAAAAATACGTGCCCAATATTATTGAGTTATTATAAGTACGGTTTGCTTTTAAAGGGATCTCTGTAGTACGTATTAAAGTGAGGGAGTATTAGGTCTATTATAGAAATTGATTTTTTTGTAGGGTTGATAAAGGTTTACGATAGAACACCGTTTTAGGTTCTTCTGTGAAATGGTATCTAGATCTAACTTCGTGATTTTGTGATATCAATGATTTTATACGGATGTGTTTTTATAGAGCAAGAAGAGTTGGTCAACAATGGGGTCAATTTATTAGTTCAAAGTCTTCTTCTCGCTAGAGTGTTTAACTGTTACTTTTTTACCATCTAAAGTTTTTGTTTCGTAAACAAATCATATGCCTACCGTAACTTTGCATGTCGCAAGAAAATAGGATAATAACATTCTGCTTATATAAATATATTTTGTTTTTATCATACCTTCTATCAAGGGACTGCATGCGATCACTTCTACTTGGGTAGAGAGCGGAATTTAATAAACTTGCTTCAGGAACGTCTACCATCGATGTCACTTATGCAGAATACATATCAAACACTATCAAATACGCTGTTTAAGTAACTAGTATCAGTCAATTAGCTGGTGAAACCCTTCAGGATTTCAATCTACATTCAATAAGTGATATTCTACGCACAGGAACCAATAAATCTATACATAGACGTATAAAGACAGTGTTTTGAGTCCCATAGATCAGTTTCACTGCATATTTCATTTGCCAATCCATCAGGCTTCGCAGTTGATACAGGGTTCGGCTTTTAGCACGATTAATATGGACGACGTTGGTTGCCATGGCAACCGCATAACAATTATTGCGTACGAAGTCATACGCAAAGATCACTGTGGGCTTACGTCAAGGAGACCTACTTGATCCGAATAATTAGGTTTGATTTAGATTTAGTAATAAATTGTTGGTGAAAATGTTAGCGATCTTAGAAACTTATTTTTAGAAAAATTTATTGTGTTTATTTATTTAAATTTACCAGAACTTTCTTACACTTTATTATAAAATTAAATATAAACCATTTTTATTCCCATACTCGATTTATACAGTGAAGTTTCTTACTTACTGCTTTTTTCATTAAATAGTACATATTTTGAGCTGCCTTTGTAACAATCACTTCAATTCCCAATAACCTCTCTAAAGTTCTTCACATATGCTATGTGAAAGGAATGTATTATAAGAGGTTAGACGTCGCCTGATTCTATGCATTAATATTCGACTGGAGTCAGAAATCTGAATCTAAACCCGCTAAATACAGACCTACATGTCAACTACAGATAGCCTTGTGTTGCGCGGGGGACAAGCGACGAACTGAAGCGGGCGGTTTATGTTGCTAAAAGAAAAGTCATGATAATTTATGATAAAAGGTATAGGTATCATATAGATATGATACATATTTAGAACTCCACAAGGTAAATACTTTACGCATTTACAAAATAAAATAGAAAAACGCTAGCGGCCTAACGTTTTAGTCCAAAAAATTTTTAACATTGAAATTTGGGGATTGGACATCCAAACTCATAAAATAGACCATTTTAAAAATATACAACAGTGTGTAATTAATCTTATTTTTTATGAGTAATGTAGTTAATGTAACTTTCCTTTGTTCGACTTCATACGAGTTTTTGGGTTTGTTTATTATTGTTATTTTTCGTAGATGCAAACTTAAACTAGGTTTACATATACATTATCAGCAGCTGCCATCATTCATTCCAAAGTCAAATCAAGATTCAACAATAAACTGAAAAGTAGACCTACGTATTGAGTAATTTTTTTCTAGTTTTTAATCTTCCAATGAATTACTAAAACAGTGCTCTTACCTAACGGGTTTCATATATTATAATTAATATGAAACCCGCTATAACCTTATGCCATGCACCCCTCACAGCCATATGAGTTTGGTTCCATATTGATATGTTAATAGCGTTGAAACTCTGAGCCAACTACATCGAGTTTTGGTGCGAATTCAATGGCAAATATTCACGGTGACAGTCTTGATAAATGTTGATTTAGGAGCTATAGAAATGATTTTAAAACTATTGCATGAAGGGTTTATAGCATGGGATGGTAAAATCTGGTATTTTGCAGTTTTTAACTTTTGTTTGTGTTATTTGGTTAATTATATGTCATATAAAACTTGAACAGTTTAGTTAAGGTCAGTATTTTTGTTAGTAATTTTCGTTTGTTCTTCAATGGTGTGAGGAGAGCATTGTCATTAGTGTCAATTTATTAATTTATTTAATTATTAAATTATGGACAACTTTAGGAGGCGAATTCATTTTGTATTTTAAATTAAAGCAGCAACATCCTTATTTTAAAGGGTCTTCGGTATATGTTTTTAAAATTCGAAAATTTAGATTAAAGTGACAGTGACAGTTCATCCATCGATGTCACCCTGTTAATATACAAGTTAATTTTCCCTTTTCGTAGATTTTACTATTTTTTATAACAGAACTCACCTTGCTTACCATAGAATCGTACCCATTTCACTGCAATTGGGTCGCGCCTGTAGAATTTTATTAGTCAAGCCAGCATTGAACGCAAGTTATGTTACTATAAAATTGGGTAAAATAAACTACCCACTTATTGGCAGTTTCAGCAGTTCCAGGAAACTAACAATTGGTCGGGGACTTGCCTTATTTTAGTCAGATATTATAAGTTTTCCTTAAATGATTTTTTCTGCCTTAATATTTTTTTAATGAAAAATATTGCAATCGTGAAGAAATTGTTTAGTCACCGATGTTTTTATAGGATAAATATTGACCTGCCAGGGCAGTTGTTACGGGGTGTAAAAGAACTGCTTCCGAAAACAAAAACTGGGCATTGCTGGCGGGGTACTGGTTACGTTTTGAGCAAAAAAAATTTTTTTATGGTTAAAACATATATATATTTTTTTACGTATTTTTCCGAAATTGCATTAATACTATCAGACTTTGCGATGCTTTCAAATTAAAGAGGGTTTTAATTTAATTTGCAATGTAAATAATTGCACCTGAACTGACAGTTGATGTGTGAGCGATGATTTCAAGCGGCGAATATGACTTTTCAATCCTTAATAACTGTTTTAAAATGAGTTATGTTTACTGCTTGAAATTAAACTCATTTTAACGGGTTTTACGCGTTTATTTTATTATTTTTGATTTTCCGACGTTTCGACATTTTTACAAATGCCGTGGTCACGGGTAGACTGAGATGTTTGACGTCTTCATAGAGTTAAGTAAAAAACGATTTTTCGAATTCACCGCCATCTGTTTCGTAATTTTCTCGCGTAGTCGCTCGGGTTCACGCAGTATACGCTGACAGTGTCTTTATTTTTCTGCTTATTGGTCTGCTGGTTGTTCTTTTTTATTTTGCTAAGTATTGGATCCCACGTTGGTGACAGCTTCCAACCATCTTCTCTATTGAAGTTAGGGTGTTTTTTAATTTCAATAGTTTCTCTTACCAGCCTAGGAATAAAATGTTTCTCTTTTGCTAGGATTTTAACGGTATCAAATCTTAGATAGTGGTTGGGCTTATCCATGGAATGCTCACAGACTGCAGATTTTGTATAGCGACGGTTTTTTACATCGGCGATATGTTCTTTTATTCGAGTAGACACGTTCCGTTTCGTTTGACCGATATATGAGAGCCCACAGTCACAGTCAATCTTGTATACGCCTGGGTCTTGTAAAGGGATGCTGCTTTTTACTGGACGAAGATGGTGGCTAATCTTGCTGTGTGGCTTGTATATGGTTTTTATTGAAGCCCGCTTCAGAATGCCCCCAATTTTGTCAGTAACACCCTTTATGTAAGGCATGTAAGCTGGTCTACGTTCAACTGTGAGTGGTTTGACGCGGTTTCTGCGACGACGACGTGGTGGTTTTAAGTCGTTGTCCCGAAGCACTTGTTTCAGATGGTTGAGTTCTATTTCAACGTGCTGGGCGTCGCAGATTCCACGTGCTCTCTGAAACAAAGAGGAGCCTACGGCAGATAATTGGCTCGGGTGGTGGTGGGATTTACCATTTAAATATCGGTCAGTATGAGTGGGTTTTCTGTATACAGTATGACTGAGTGTACCATTAGGATTTCTTATTATTAATATATCTAAGAAAGCTAATTTATTGTCTTGCTCTAATTCTACAGTAAATTGAATTTTAGAATTAATTGAATTAAGATGGTTAAGGAAAGCAGTAACCTCATGTTTAGGAAGTATGGTGTAGGTGTCGTCAACATACCTTTTGTACATCTTCGGCATGACAGGTGCCAGTCGGAGCGCTTGCTCCTCAAACTCCTCCATGAAGATGTCAGCTATGAGAGGTGACACGGGTGAGCCCATGGATAGCTGACATCTTCATGGAGGAGTTTGAGGAGCAAGCGCTCCGACTGGCACCTGTCATGCCGAAGATGTACAAAAGGTATGTTGACGACACCTACACCATACTTCCTAAACATGAGGTTACTGCTTTCCTTAACCATCTTAATTCAATTAATTCTAAAATTCAATTTACTGTAGAATTAGAGCAAGACAATAAATTAGCTTTCTTAGATATATTAATAATAAGAAATCCTAATGGTACACTCAGTCATACTGTATACAGAAAACCCACTCATACTGACCGATATTTAAATGGTAAATCCCACCACCACCCGAGCCAATTATCTGCCGTAGGCTCCTCTTTGTTTCAGAGAGCACGTGGAATCTGCGACGCCCAGCACGTTGAAATAGAACTCAACCATCTGAAACAAGTGCTTCGGGACAACGACTTAAAACCACCACGTCGTCGTCGCAGAAACCGCGTCAAACCACTCACAGTTGAACGTAGACCAGCTTACATGCCTTACATAAAGGGTGTTACTGACAAAATTGGGGGCATTCTGAAGCGGGCTTCAATAAAAACCATATACAAGCCACACAGCAAGATTAGCCACCATCTTCGTCCAGTAAAAAGCAGCATCCCTTTACAAGACCCAGGCGTATACAAGATTGACTGTGACTGTGGGCTCTCATATATCGGTCAAACGAAACGGAACGTGTCTACTCGAATAAAAGAACATATCGCCGATGTAAAAAACCGTCGCTATACAAAATCTGCAGTCTGTGAGCATTCCATGGATAAGCCCAACCACTATCTAAGATTTGATACCGTTAAAATCCTAGCAAAAGAGAAACATTTTATTCCTAGGCTGGTAAGAGAAACTATTGAAATTAAAAAACACCCTAACTTCAATAGAGAAGATGGTTGGAAGCTGTCACCAACGTGGGATCCAATACTTAGCAAAATAAAAAAGAACAACCAGCAGACCAATAAGCAGAAAAATAAAGACACTGTCAGCGTATACTGCGTGAACCCGAGCGACTACGCGAGAAAATTACGAAACAGATGGCGGTGAATTCGAAAAATCGTTTTTTACTTAACTCTATGAAGACGTCAAACATCTCAGTCTACCCGTGACCACGGCATTTGTAAAAATGTCGAAACGTCGGAAAATCAAAAATAATAAAATAAACGCGTAAAACCCGTTAAAATGAGTTTAATTTCAAGTAATAATAATCGCGTAAATCTAAGAAGTTATATTATGTTTACTGTTTTAAAATTACCCAGAGGTATGCTTTTAGTGAATTTAGTTACTATTGAGGCTCAAGAATACATAGTTTCAGGCTTCGGAAGTGGTCTTTTTACACCCGTTATGTATTAATGTCAATAATAATCTATTAATGATAAACCGCCATAAAAAGGGATTAAAGAAAAATGCCATAATAACATACATGTACGCTTTAATTCAATTCAATTTTATGCTGATTACACAATAATGAACTTTATGTAGTTAATTCGAAAGTCGCATTTGAATTATCAAACTTTACAACCTTATTTATATAGTGACCTATTTTACAATGACAATGTAGATAATGGGACGTGTGTTATAATTAATTAAAAAATCTAAACTATAGAAAGATATTTTTACGAAACGGTTTTAAAAAAAAGTATTATTCGTTTAGCATTAGCTCTTACATACAAAAAAACATTAAAAAAAAGTAATGAAAAATAAAAAGGGCCCAATGAATATGAATAGGTAACATTGATTTATTTAATAATATTTTAGTTCTTACTTCCTATATTTTTATATGTTGTATTGACAACTGATTTTGAACGTTCGTTTTATTTACTTAATACTAAAGACAAGCTCGTATTTTAAAAAGGAAAAAAACAATTAAAGCAACAAATCTAAAACAAAATTACTGAAATTTCCGAAAAACTTTTTTTTTTTTTTAGAAAATGTAACTAATTAAGGATAAAAATATACATGAAAAAATTAAGAAACAATAGTTTTAAAATTTCAGTAATTTTGTAAATTAAGTCGAATGTTTTAATATTATTTCTTATACCTAACAAATAATTAAAATCTAATATTTGACAAATATTTAAGTGATATCTTCAAAATGGCGTTAAAGTATAAGGCACGGTTTTATTTTTTACTAAATTTACTTCAATTTAATGTAGAAAGGACGTATATAACGCAGCTACAACCATTATCTCTAACAATAATGAAAAAAAAATGCTTTTTTTTTTGTAATTTTAATTTATAAATCAGCAAAATAAAAAACTAACAATGATATGTTAATTTACGAAGGGGAAACAAAAATAAAACCAAAAAAAATGTTTAATCATTTATTTTTATTTCAAATTCAAAAATGTAACAGTAATTATTTACTTTTGTAAATATAAAATCGTATTTAGTCAGTGGATGGACTTTTCAACGTAATCATTTTTTGTCACATTTTTATTTAAATAAATGTTTGATATCAGTCAGTTTTCATTTCGATATTAATGATTTAAAATTAATTTTAAGTAGATTTATTAGTCCAAGAATTGACACAGATAAATGAAATAATTCAGTTTAAAAGAACTGTATAACTTAAATAACTTAAAAATTAAATTATAAAAGACTTTGGTATCTGTTGTATTAACCGATTAAATAGCATAAAAAGCGATAAAATTAATTTAAAAAATAAAGTTTTTTTTCAAATATTTACAATGAGTTTCAGATGTTTTCATATTGAAATTATATAAACTTATAAATTATTGTCAGTTCGCAATCGAGTATTATGATTATTTACAATCAGCCAAATTTCAGCAAATTAAAATTAAATTTAAAAACTTCGACAACTCTCAACACTTTCACGCTTAGAAATTTAAAATTTTATAAAAAAAAAAAAATCGCTGAGACAAAAGCGTATATATTATTTTTAATTGAAAAATCTTAACAATAAATGCACTTTAACATTATTGACAGAAAATCTTAAAAACAATCGACGAATCAACGCCGGGGCAAATTCATAATTTTCCCATAAATTTTGTTAATTATAGAAAATATTTAATAACATTATTACATATAAGAATATTTAAAAAACTAAAAAGAGATCCGTCACGGGAATCGTTCATTTCACTAAGCGAAGATTTGTACCTAAAATATTAATTAATTAATACAATTGGACAATCAAAGAGTTCAATTTCAACATTTTGCACAAATGTTTGGACGTTTCCTCGCCTTACGATATACATATTAAACTTTAGCTGATTTACACAAAGACTGTCAAAACTATCCTACCGCCAAAAACAGAACATTTCCTTCACTAGGAAACAAATAAAATTAATTTATTTGACAGACTTGTATAGACTCTAGCATCTTAAGTGATTTTTTACAATAATAGTTATACATTAGGTCAGTCGAACAATTTTATAAATTACAACCACGTAATAATTGCTAGCCTGAGTTAAATTAACAATGACTTTTAGGCTAACCTAGTCATTTTTACAATTAATTTCTATCTAATTGTCACCTAATAACACTCTCAATTCAATATTCGTCCGTTTATCACATTCAAATATTTTTATTCGTTCTATCTACATTTTTTGTAACTAGTCCTTTCTATTTACACTTCACGAATGTCACTTTCATTTCATTTTGACACTTAGAAACGTTTGGCACTTTTGCACGAATTGCAACACGTTCTGCACTAACCGCAACATGTTTTGCACTAAGTTCAACATGTTTTGCACTAAGTTCAACACGGTCTGCACTAATCACAACATGTTTTGCACTAACTCCAACATGTAACACTGACAGTTTACACGACATGCGTCTCACTCCTCTTGTTGTAGGACTCGTCTATCGTGACGTTTTGTTTTTTGTTTTCTTTCCGGATGGTTCCGTACTGTGGCATGTCTGACGTGAGGTTCTGAACCGTCAGTATTTGGCTGGTGTTGGAGTTCTGTGGAGTGCTGGACGACAGCGGGCTGCCGTAGCTAGTGTTGTATTTGTGTCGTGAAGGGTCTTTGAGGATTGACTGCGGCTGCTTCACGTGGCCCGGCGTCGGGGTTATGGGCTGGTGCTGCAAGAGAAGAGCGGGATTAGGTTTTGTTTTATTTTATTAAAATGATATTGAAGAATAGTCGCAGACGACCTCTATGGTGCAGCGGTATATATACCGGACTGTTAAGCAGATGTTGTCTGGGTGTAACTAGGTTCTCTCTTAGTCCATTGTGTCCACTTACTTTAGGGCCACATAATTGGCGTGTCAGTTAGATTTATTTATTTATTTATAATTATTTAGTCTTCAATGAAAATAAGACCAAGAAAGTTTATATATTATGAATTGATTTCAAAACCTCATGTCGCATTAACTATTATACATCGGTTTTTTATCCGTACACTAAGCACTTTAATTGAAACTCATCCGCAGCCAAATCATCTCCCTCACTCAACTTCCTCAACATCTTCCACAAACCACCTCTTCCATCTCGCTCTTACCCCCTTTCTCCATCTACCTCCGTCTCACACAACTTCTTCCACCAACAACTTCCATCTCGCTCGCACCTCTACCTCCGTCTCACTCACCTGCGCGCAGCCCGGGTGCAGCACGGTGACGTCGGGCGGGGGCACGGCCGCGAGCTTCTCCAGTCGCTGGCGACGGAGCGTGCCGCCGCCGGACTGACGGTCCATGCCTGGTGATAGAACTATTGTTAGACAAACTTGGTACGTTGATATTTTTTTATAATATAGGTAACAAACGAGCATGCGGGTCACCTGATGGTAAGTGATCACCGCCGCCCATGACTACCCGCAACACTGTGGGTGTTGGGGGTGTGTTGCTGAGCCTTTGAGAAAATTGGGCACCGGATACCGCACTCACCGAACGAAACGCAGGAACATCGTCCCTACTTCACGTCGGTTTTCTGTGCGACGGTGGTATTTCACCGGTCGCCGGTAGCCCACTGATCACTGCAGACAGAGCCTAAAGCTAGACTCTACCACTCTCGAAATGATATAATGTAAATGTAAATTTTTACGGTAATAATCATGTCATATCAACTTGGGAGACCTATTCTAATCTGATACAAGTAATACAAAATGTGACTTAGGATCATTGAACAGGCAGCTGTCATTCAGCTCACATTAACATTGACATCATTGAAATAAATGTTAACTAATGATATTGTTCCTTTATTATTATTATTGTTTAGTTATTAAGGATCACTAAAAGATAAACATAAAGTGCTTACTCAATGAAGCTGTTCAATAGCTATTTATGCAACACAAACTAGATGATCTATTTCCATAAACTCTAAGCTTGCTGCAGTACACCTTCAATAAAGTAAACACTAGCCATGTTTATTAATAATATCTGCCCCAGACTGCAAACCAACTTCACCGTGTCTCAGCGAATAAAAGCAATTTCATTCCAGATTGGGTCATTTTATAAATGAAATAATGGTATAATCATTGAAGTTCCTTACAAGAGCCCCCCAGTATGCAAGGCTAAAACTTACCATCAACAACATATCCCTGTGTGGCAGCGTGCGACGGGGAGGACCCAGCGCCGCCGTTCATGAGTTTCGGCAGCGTCTGTGTTGAATACTGTTGCGGGGGCGTGGGAGTGCGACCAGACTGGACATAGGGAATAGGCAGTTTTAAAAATATGTCAGGATGAGTCTATCATACAAGTATAAACCTTAATACAAGAGGCTAAGGTTCAGATGAGAAAAGCACCAGCTTTCTTACTTATAAAAAAAGTTAATAATTAGGTAGTCCTAATGAAACTTCGGTAAAAACGACTAAAACCTAGAATTCATTAAATTTGTACTAAGTGACGATACTTATAAGCCTCATATCTTCAAAGTCTTTTAATGTTCAAATTTTCTGGCTGAACAAATATATCTCATTAAAGTATGACTTTTTCGTAAAAGAACTAAAAATAAGCTCACGCAAGTTAGACATTAAGAAGTTAAGAAAACACATCTTCTTACTTTCCTATTTCTTCTTAAGAAACTTTTATAATATTATCCTAATTTCGTTTCTTGTTGAAGTTATAAAAAATCTGTTAAATCTCGTTACGATATTCAAGTTAATTAAGAAATATAGCAAACTTTTACAATGTTGTTTACTTTCTTTTAGAAGACTAATTGATTTCGATAACAATATTTACGTAGGAAATTTTTAAACGAAAGATTTTCCGATAAGTTATTAAATCAAAATGACAAATATTTGTATTGTCGAATTTTTTCACTTACAATACTTTTGGTTTACAAGATCAAATCACATTTTAATTAAAAAAAACTACTGACTAAAAAAATCATTTTTATTTATTGATCATATAAATGAAAACGTTTAAGTCCTTTTAAGTCTTAATATAGATGTAATAATACAAGAAAGTTTGAGCTTTGTTATTGATTTCTTACCTGCTGATGCATATATTCGCCAATGAGTGGCGGATATGATAGATATCTATCTGAAGCCATGTTGTAGTAGGAACCGTCTAGAGGAGGCATGGGGCTTGGAGCTGGAACGTAGTTCTGTTTACCTGTTGGAACATTGACTTTGTTATTTCGATGTCATAATCTCAAGGTAGATAAGTAAAATACCGATTATTTCAATAAAGCCTAAAAAGAATCAGACTAAGTAGCAAACCTTGAAGCATACCTAAATATTTTTTTTCGAAATGGTTTTATTTACGCTATCTTATTTGCTAAACGGTTGAACAGTCTGACTGTCGTACAGAAAAAAATACAAAACTTTACTTAAAATTACTCCGTGATTAGCTCAAAGGCCTGTGTTAGTTCAGATTTTACCCTACCATCTCTTAATCAAAATCTGCGCATTGCTTTGAATAGAAAAGACATTACATTTAATCACAAATTCTAAAACCGGCTATCTTCAAAACTATATAAAACCGTTGTCCAGTAAACAGTAGATCTCTTCCCACCTGTAAACTTCCTACTAATATTATACATGTGAAAGTTTGTGAGTATGGATGCATGTATGGATGTATGGATGTTTGTTACTCTTTCCCGTAAAAACTACCGGACGGATTTGGATGAAACTTTACAGTAATATAGGTTATACATCAGAATAACACATGGGGTACTTTTTACCACGGGCAAACTTCTCATTCCCACATGAAACCGACTTTCACGCGAACGGAGTCGCGGGCGGCCACTAGTACAAATATAAAGCCTTTTTTTTGAAAGGTAGTTAGTAATTGACTCCTAGTCTATCAAGATGTTGGATATGCTACCAAAAAAAGTTGAAATAGTGCTTTAGACGCCATATGTCATTTATCAAATTAGTGTAATCAGACTGTTAATGCTGTCTTCTAATAAAAAACTTCTACCAGCGGCCACTAGTCTATCATAAACTCACCGGCGCGCCGGCCCAGCGTGGCGTGTCCGCTGACGTCGGCGTGGCGGTGCTCGTCGTAGTGCGCGTAGTGCGGCGGCGGGTAGTCCAGCGGCGCCGGCGACACCAGGTACGAGTCCGATGGCTGGCGGGGGAGAGAGGCGGTTAGTATTGGCATCATCATTATCATTACATAGTATAAATCCAAGTCGCTAATTCTGTCTGTTTTTATGTTTGTCCGCTAACTCCTCCTAAAGTACGCAACGGATTTAAATGCGGTTGTCTCCATAGTTTAGGGTATTTATTCATTTAAATTTGTAAATAAAGAACGCTTAGAAAAAGTTTTTTTAAGTTAGCAAAAATGCAAGGGTTCGCGAGCAAGTCGGCAAAATTACACCATTGCGTAGCGTGGGAGGGTCGCTAGTCATTATTACATAGTATAAATCGAAGTCGCTAATTCTGTCTGTTTGTATGTTTGGCCGCTAACTCCGCTTAAACCAGTAGTCGGATTTTAATGTAGTTTACACCATTGTTTAGTGATTTTTTTCACTTAAAAATTAGTAAATAAATAAAATTCAGATATAGCTTTTTTAAATTAGCTAAAACTCAACGTAACTGCAAAAAGTCGCGCTGATTATACCATTGCGTAGCGTGGGCGGGTCCCTAGTATTTACTAAAATGAATTGTGATCGACATCATAAAAGTTTAGCGTGTGTAACTTGGTTTCTCCCTATTGGTCGACTCAGTTGGCGTTCTTGTTAAGCAAGATGATGAGATGTGGTCCTTATAATTTATTGGCTAAATACGGGTTGGTGAATTTATGTGATGACAATAAGAAGATTTTTTCTCTGAACGTTAGTGTCTGATAAATTAAAATAAAATCTAGTCAAGCCAAGTAAATAGATATACACTAATAGGAATTTAATAAATTTCTTTGAGAAAATTTATTGGTTCCTAGCAACTTATGCCCTATGGAAGAAAGTACACTTGTTTTCAAGATCTAAATAAAAATAACTTAAAAATAACAACATTTTTTTTAATCCTTACCTGTCCCATCATATGTCTATTAGGCATGACCGGCACCTCTGGTATCGGCGGCGGAGGTCTCTCATCAACATCGTCTTGCGAGTAGGTTTCAGATTTCTCCGAGACTGAGCTGAGAGTCTCTCCAGTCATTGTGTCGTTGTATGAAGATGGTGCGTACATTTCTATTGTAGCTGACTTTGAGGATTGCCCGGCTTGCTCTGCTAAAGGGATTGGGGTTTTAGGATCTACTTTGTGCTTTTTTGATTTAAAAAAGAACGTTTTTAAAAAAGTTCTGTTTCAGTTCTACAATAAATCGGATTTTGAAGATCTAATCATTAAGAAGCATAACAAAATTTACAAAATACCTAAATTAAAAGGCCTTAAAAAAATGGCAAAATAAAAGAAATCTTACCTTTCAACCTCCTAGCTCGTCGTTTCCAAACAAAACAAGCAACTAAAGCAGCGTTTATCAAAACTAACACAGCACCGGTTATAGACACATACACAATCACATTCTTTGACACTTCAGCCGATTCTACAAACTCAGTCGACACTACGTTTAGCTCGCCTATCTCTGATGAAGCTAAAAATAAACAAAATAAACAAAATGAAAATAAAGACAAACTCAAAGTTGGAACTTAACTAAATAAAGCTAGAGTTGGTTAAAATAACGCTGCGGTCAGAATACTGTAAATAACTCAAGTAAACGATGAAAAGGTAAAACATCCAAATACATCTACAACAGTAAGACATCTAATTTTAAATATCAAACCTCTTATCCTTTTATTAGTCCGTCTATGAAGACAAAATCCTATCAGCAGTACATTTAGTAGAATCAACGCGGTACCGACTATGGTACCGGTAATTATGAATACTCCCGGAGAGTAAGAATTGTATTCTTCAGAGCTAGATTGTACTGATGATGGAACAAAGTCTGAGGCAGCGTGGAAATTTTGAAAATCACAATAAGTTTACTTATTAGTTACAATTGAGTCATTGTGTTTATCTTTACAAGCTATGCTATTTATATTAAATTTTAAACCATATGTTATTTCTTCAACGATGTGTTTAGTTAAAAAGTATTTATAAAATATCCTAGAATATAAGTGATCATAAGGATACTTACTTAGTGTAGTTGCTTTGGTATAATCAGGTATGTATTTGCTTTGTCCAATTTTGTTTATGGCCATTATACTAAATACGTAATCGCTGTTCTTTTCAAGGCCTTGTATAGTAAACGTTGAGTTGTTACGTGGGGTCACATCTTCGTATTTGTAGGCATCATCATCTACTTGCCTAAATTGCAAAAATAAAAACTGTTTTAATTTTGAAGCAAGTATCTCTTCATCAGATTTTTATTTTTTTCGAGAGTTAACCAAAAAGGCTTAATAGAGATAAATCTATTGTGATCAAATACATATGTATAACTTACCTATATCTAATCCTGAACCATGTTTGCAGACCTCCATCAAATCCAGGAGACCATTGCAAAGTGACAGAATTGTACGTTACATTTGTCACTGAGAGTGATATTACTTGATCTAGAAGTGAAATAATAAAGTGAGAATAGATAAAAATTGTTATACAACAAAAAACCAGTAACCATACAAGCGGGTAAGATAACTTACCTGGTGCACTAGTAATATCCAACTTAACAGAGGTCGTACTAAATCCTAAATCGTTTCTAGCACCACAATCATAAGATCCATAATCCGAAGACGATACGTCATTGATCAACAAAACTGACATATACGTCACGGCATCGATTTTGTGATACTCAGCAAAATATTTAGTTGAGGTATTAACTGGTAATTTAGCTCCGTTTTTAGACCATGTGAAATTAGGGGCTGGTGCTGACTTGCATCTAAAACATGATTTAATATTAGAGTAATGAACACTACTTTAATAAAGAAATATAAGCCGCTACATTGTTGTACAACTTACTTGCAAGTCAATCGTCCAACTTGACCAACATTAGATGCAGATTTAGCTAGATTAGGGGCTGGATCTAATTCAGGTTTAAATTTAACTACTAGCATCACTTCTTCCCTGTTTTCTCCGCCGATACCATTATCAACTATACATTCAAAGCTACCAACGTCTTGTCTCGTGGCATCAGGAATGAGAAGATAGCTGGTAAGATTTTTGGGGTCGTAAGTAATAGTTTTGGTGTCCATGTTATATCCTTTTCGATGCCATTTAAAATTATCACTTGACAATGGATTGCCAGTTGCTGTACAAGCTAAAGTGGCATCTTCGTTGGGGTTTGCGATTCCAATTTGAGAAACGGATTTTATTGAGGCTGCATCTGTAAATTATTTATTTATTTAACGCATTGAAAATAAATCCACATTAATTTAATCTTTAAGCTGTACACTTTTAGCTGACACACTCCAATTTTCTATCTTGGTGGATTTACTTGATTCCAAAATAATGCTAAGTTACTTACAATGAACCGAGACAGTGATATTGATGGTCACAGCTCCCTGCGAGTTGACAGCTTCGCACGAGTAGATGCCTGCGTCGAAGCGGCTCAGGCGGGTTATGTTCAACATACTGCCTTCGGAGATTATACGGTCGTCTGCGAAGGTGATTGTAGTTTTAGAAGAAATGGTAAAAAGTAATAGAATGTTAAAGTGCGTGAAGAATTCAAATTCAATTGTAGGTTTCTTTGATAGAAAAATTAGAAATTAAACTTAGTAAACTAACTGCAAAGTTAACGAAGTTAATTAAGAGCTTAATCTAATTTTAAAAAAGTTTTCATGAATAGTTGTAAACATGTAGATAAAAATAAAAAAATAGTTTACCTATAACGAAATACCAGTAAAGACTTATGAATATTGTTGATTAAGAAGAAAAATGTATAACTTCAACTTACTACTCTCACTATAAGACGACTGAGTAATAGGCAGTCCATCTTTAGTCCAAGTGAATGTGACACTGGAGGGGTTTCCATCGGCGCGGACGAATATAGGCAGAGGCTCGTTTTCAACTCCCACGCGCGCTTGTAGCGTGGACTCGTCGAATATCGGCGGATCTATGGAGTATGATGGCGGTAAGCACAGTGGAAAAGCAATTAACGATGTTTATGATGATAAGAGAGTGGAGAGAGATGATAAAGAACAATTGAAACGGATTATAAAGAAAGACATAGTGTAATAAACAAACAAAACATGATATGTGTATAAAATTTAAGGTAGTTTCCATTATTTTTAACACAAAATTGCAGATTTAATCAAATAGAATGAACGAAACAATGAAATTCGATTGGTAACCATTATGAGCTAAGTCGATGCTTAAGCTTACTTACATAGTACTTTCAACGCTAAGGCATCGTGCACACTACGCTGCAGCGCTTCGTTCAGCGCCTGACAGGTGTAAACTGCGCCGTTCATTTCTTTAGAGATGTTCAGTTTCAGTTCGATGGTGGAGACGGTGCCTCCGTGAAGACCTTTTTTCTGCTGCATTGGAGACCCTAAGAAACAACATAAGTTTAAAATATAAATATTTATAATGTCTTTCACAATAAAGTCTAGTGGGTTTGGTTATGACTTGTAAAATATCATCAGCGTTGCAGTTTCTTTATTTATCAAGGTTGATTGTATATCTAAGCTTGAAATTGAAAATAAAATGTAACAAGTTTAAGGGACTAAATGATATTTTACAAGATCCGCGGAAGCAACTCCACCACACAAACACCTTCCTCTGTACTAATTCCACTAACTTAACCTAAAACCCTTTCGTCTTCCTCTATTTTCTAATTTTGTAAAAATAGTTTTTCGATATTGGCTCGTGTCTGGGTGTAACTAGGTTGTCCCCTAGTCCATTATGTGGTACCTATAACACAAGTGCTTACTGCAACATACTTTAGGGCCACATAATTGGTGTGTCAGTCTGGAGATTTATTTATTTATTATTATTATTTCCTACCAACCTTGCACCGGGATCCCGTCCCGCCACCAGCTCAGCACGGCGGGCGGGTTGCTGGAGGCGGCGTCGCAGAACAGCGTCGCCTCAGACCCCGGCTTGAGGTCCTCGGGGTCGGCGCGGACCTTCACTGCTTCGGGGGCGACTGGTGGGGAAGATGGTGGGATAGGAATATACCAAGAGAATTGCAAACCTTTTCTTTTTTCTTCGCTTAAAAGGAGTTGCAGCTATTGTTTTTTCAGAAGTTGAAAATTCAATAAATATAAAAAAATATATCTCAATGTTAGATTTTTAAGATAAATGACTTAAGTATGATTGACTAAAAGAAAACAGAAATGTCGCTATCCGTGTCTGTTTATTTGCGTATATATTTCATTCAATTTTTGAACACATTCGTGAATGAAAATTAAATTTGAATTCATACTCATATCTATAAGGAGACAAATGACTAAAATTCTCCTTCTTATCCTATCTCTAGCTTATAACACCTTCCACAACTAGAAACAATTGAAATACTCACAATGAACATTCAAGGTGACAGTCTCAAACAGCGGTATCTCGGTGGCGCTGTTGGTAGCCTCGCACCGGTACTGCGCCTGGTTGTCAGTCACGTTGGTCAGGATGGAGACCTCCGCGGAGACCAGCTTGTCCGTGGTCTTAGAGGTGGAGTGGATCTGACGGGGGGTTTCAATTAGTTGTCGAGGTAAGGTTTGTTGAGAAATTATTTTGTAAGAGTAAGCAGTGGGGCAAAATAAGTTGGTTAAGTGGTAACTCAACTTTTTAATTTATTATTGAAATGCTATTTGTGTCTGTTTGTAGGCTTGTCCTCTAACTCTGTAAAAGCCACGAAACGAATTTAAATGCGATGTTCACTACCGTTTAGACTTTTCGAATAATAAGTAAAGGTATTCAGTTTTATTTTAAGTAAGCCAAATTTAAAAGTAATTTAATATTACGTGAACAAGTCTGCTAAAAAACATTATTGCAAATGCAGGGGCTAGTTAATGACCCCACTATTATAATATAAATTTAACTTTGACGACCACGCCAAGTTTCCGATGAACACTCTACTTCGTGTTATAACATATTTCAAATATTTATAAACATACCCTCTTATCATTCTTGAACCAGGTGAGGGTGGCGAGGGGATTTCCCCCAGTCGACACGCAGGCCAGCTTCTGCACGGTGCCGGCCGCCAGCGTGGTGCCGGGGACGTAGCCGCTGATCATCGGGGCCGTGGGCGGGTCTGGGGAAGAGGGGGCGGTTAGGATATTGACTCTAGGTTTATATGAAAAGTATTATATTCAAGGTTCATTGATGCTGATCATTGAAGCCGTGGGCGGGTCTGGGGAAGAGGGGGGGATTTAGGATATTGACTCTAGGGTTATATGAAAAGTATTATATTCAAGGTTCATTGATGCTGATCATCGGAGCCGTGGGCGGGTCTGGAGAAGAGTGGGGGCGTTAGGATATTGACTCTAGGTTTATATGAAATTGGTAGAGAAGTATTATATTCAAGGTTCATTGATGGTTATCATTGGAGCCGTGGGCGGGTCTGGAGAAGTGGGGGTTTTAGGATATTGACTCTAGGGTTATATGAAACTGGTAGAAAAGTATTATATTCAAGGTTCATTGATGCTGATCATCGGAGCCGTGGGCGGGTCTGGAGAAGAGTGTCGGAATAAGGATATTGTGTGTACGAAAAACCATTCATTTTAGGCCCAATTTCTATAATAATAAATAATAATAATAAATCTCAAGACTGACACACCAATTATGTGGCCCTAAACTAAGTTGCAGTAAGCACTTGTGTTATAGGTACCACATAATGGACTAGGGGAGAACCTAGTTACACCCAGACACGAGCCAATGTCTAAAAACCGTTTTGATGAAATTGGCCCGACCCGGGGATCGAACCCGGAACCATCTGCTTAGCAGTCCGGTATATATACCGCTGCACAACAGAGGTCGTCAATTGGTAGAAAAGTATTATATTAAAGGTTCATTGATGCTTATCATTGGAGTCGTGGGTAGGTCTGGGGAAGAAGATAATTTGTAAACAAGGGAGAGTGAAATAAATGCATGAAGAGGAATTAGAAGAAGATTTCCAATAACACTCTTTCCGAAATTTTTTCTTTGACTCTCCGCTGAGACGATAAATAGATAAAAGGCCAAAAAAATTATGCGTTCATTTTACCAAAATCCGCATGTAGGATATTATGGCTTGTGTAGTATATAAATGATTAAATACTAACTGAAAAAAAGCTTTAATTACTTAAACCCCAAATGCAAAGCTCTTCAAATCAGCCGTCGAAGTAACACTTCCTTTAAGTAGACTATAACTATAAAGAAATTTTACTCCCAAATTTCAATATCAACAAGGGATAGTAAACAAATCACCTCCAACACAACTTAATCTTATCAAAACGACAAGAGATTTGATGTTCGCGGGCACCGTGCCTCCTGGGAGACATTTTGATTGATCTATCACGACGTAATATCATTACTATTATGATCACAACACAATTATAACTGAGACGGTGTTTATTAGCTAATTGGTACTAATGTGGTTGGGTTGTTAGCATTTGATGTATTATCGGTAGATTAATGATGGCTGCGGAAACTGATTTAGTTGAATTAGTTATGAGAAAATAAATCTTTAAGACGCTTTTACGTGATGGTTTGAAACGTCTAATATTCAAGACTGAGTAAATAAAAAATTAATGAAAAAATGACTTTGCGTTCTGAAAGATTCTTAATTCCTATCATACTTCAATACCCTACACATTTGAACCAAATTAATCATCTAAGCAATAATAATCACCCATCTTCATATAACACAAGAAATAATTAGATCCCCATGACTTGGCTGTATCCACCCTCTTAGCAACACCACAATAATTATTTCCCGAAACTTATGAAAAACCGAACATATTTGCCCGAAAATAATTACTATGTCCCTGTGATGAAACGGCCCTGTTATGTCATGATATTATGTCATTAATAGTAGTCGTGTCATGTAATATCGTCAATATTAATTAACAACAGCGTCGTTCTTTTGTTTATGATGGTTATTCGGACGTTAAATTAGACGCATTTGTTGTAAAGACCACTTTCATTTCAGCAAAAGCAATTTTTATGCCGCTTTGTGTCGGATGTTTTTCCTGAAATAGAAATTTTCCGGGAATATTGTAGTTTGGAAATGTATTTGCCGATCAAAAGGAAGTCATATTCTACCAGCTTCCTACGTAGGTTGTCATGGTAACTGAGCCTAGCAACACTTTGCCAATATATAACATTTTTCGTCCAACTCCAACAAAAATAGCTCTTAATCAGTTTCAAGGCCATCTTGTTCATGTATCTCTTAAATTTTTAGTCCAACAGTATTTTAAACTGCAATTTCATTATTTCCCTTGTTATTTTCAGTCCTGTTCATGTACAATAATAATTATAGTCATACATTGCGAGGCGGGAGTCCGACACTCTTCTAAATAGCGCGGGGCAGTGTCACGCGCTGTTATCTCATGGTTAGTTTCATTTTGGTCTGTTTTGTATCGTAGTTTTAGTATCATTTCGGTTTTATATTTATGATAATTTAATCTAAGAACTAATTTAACCAACAATCATTTATATTTTATGAAACAAAATCGGTTTAGATCTTTTTAAGGTTGGGAAGCAAATGTTCTGTCTTTAACGAAACTTGCAATACATTTATTTTGTCACTCTTCGTTGTTTGTGTTACTTTAGAACCTAGATCATTGTTTCATAATCTATTTCTAAATTATTTAACCAACTAAAAAGACCCAAATGCACAGAATCTTTCCCTCTCTGTAAAAAGCGTCAACTTGAGTTATCACATGCTATGACGAATGGTTTCACTAAGCGGGTCTGTAGGTTTATTTATATTTACTGTTAAACGAGGATTCACCCTTAAAATGGTAGATATACATACGTGGAGAGTTCAGGGTGTGATTTGAAATATACATACTTATATATCAAGTGATGAATAGAGGTCTGAGTGCTGGTTGTTTTAGTAGTGTGGTTTTCTGAGGGTTTGGCTATAAAAAACCTTTTTCAGAGACTTTTGGTAATAGTGATGTGACTAAGAAATCGAAACATGAATGCATATAGATGGACGTGAGTTAGCTAGTAAATTTCGTTAAAAAATTTGACGTAAACTTATTTGATATAAAGTGGTTTGGTAAAATCTTGTAAGCCATCATTTCTAGTTACAGTTTCATATTCAAGTAAAATTAATAGCTATTTGGTACCAGCAATGAATAATATACTCAGTTATCAAACACTAAAAAAATATCCCGAAAAGTAGCAAATATCTAATAAGTCTTTTCGAATCTAAATTGAGTTTACGGTAAATACTGAATATAAAATTATAACTCTATCAAAAACGGTCATTTCCAACCGTTACATTATATTTACTTTCATTTCACCGCAAAAAGACATCCAACACACTTTAAGCAACTATCAAATATCAATTTCCGACATTGAGTATAACGACTAGTGATGTAGCCATTTATTCGCATTCGAATATTTGTGGCTGTGTAAACATATGCGAAATAAGAGAGTTGCGAGCTTTTACTTTAAATTTCTCTCCTTTTACAAATTTAAGGTTTTAAAGTGCAATCTGATTGTTGGTCGGTAAATCTATTGACAAATTGTTTATTTGATATCATATTTAAAAATAAACGGCACAATGCTATTTAAGAGTAAAGAAATTAGAACATAGAACTGAACATAATTTGTTCAATCTATTTTTAGTTTATGAATATCGATTGTCATATTCTCTTTGGTTCGAATGCGAATTCATAAATATATTCGAATAGTCATCACGTCACTACGATACAGGTCTCATGTTGCAGTAAGAAATGGAATCAGGCAAAACGTAAACTGTCAGTAATGACGTTTGGAGGAGTGATCGATGGTTTTTGTCGAATTACGAGTAACTGATGTCGCTTCTAGGAAATGTGTGTTTGTGTGGCAGACAGTAAGAAAAGGGGTTTGATGTATTATATGTTTGTATTTGACGAACTCTGTGGCGCAGCAGTGTGTATACCTAAATGTTAAACTTTAGGTCCCGGGTTCGTTTTGCGTTTCGGGCAAAGTTACCTAAATGTGTTGCCGAAATTGTATCGAGTCTGTGTATATCTAGGTTATCCGCTAATCCATTGTGAAGTAGCTATAATAGAGGTTTATTTGTTTGGATATTTATTATAACATTATTATTATTCTTGTTATCGTAAAGTACCATGTTTGGTTTATTTTACTTATTTTAATTATACCTACCTATCGAATAGAATATAGTTGTATTGAACAAGTTTTCATCTACATTATACCGTTTAACAATATTTCCCTGCATTTCCAGCAATTTAAACCTAAGTAACAATACTCGTACACGAATATAATAACTACAGAATGTGGTCACATATTTCTTTGCCCAACGAAATTCCAATTACCCGGCGTTTTCGCGAAACGCCTGATATTGCCATCTGCCTGCAACATAACCAACGTAGCCTACATCTCTTCACATCCGTTAATGCGTTTTGATACAAATAGCGTTTTGTGGGAGAACCGACTACAATGGAGCATTTTACGTTGTGGCATCGCTGTATGTATGTAGTACACGTCATTTTGGTATACACTGGCTCTTTTGTGGAGGGAAAACATTGTAGAAGCAATTTTTCAATATACGAGCTATGATGGAATAGAGTTTTTAAGCTGTTTTTGGGATATGGTGACAATTAAGAAGATCTATTTAATGGTGAAGATACGTTTGAGTCGTCGACTCTACACACTTTATATGTTCGGTCTCCGTGACAGCCATTCATTACTCTGGCTATCCTGCACTTATAACTGGAACACAGGCTAAACTATTTAACTGTTGAAATACGCAGTTAGTTAGTGTCCACGTAGTTAAAAAAATGTTTAACCTTGTAACCTTGTTTGTAATTCAGAAACAAAATTACTCTTTACCAGTATTTCGTCTACGCAGCGACCAGTTTTTCCGCTTTTCTAACTGTGGCTGAATATAAAATGACCTTGACCCACATCTAAAGAGCTATACATGTACAAGACGACCCCAGACTAGTGTTTACACTAAAAAGAGATGGCGATATGAATAAACATGAGACAGGCTGTTACAGCTTCGTAGATCGCCCGGAATTATGAATGTGGACCTAAAGACTATTGCACAGAGGGTCTCTGAAAATAGAAATAATATCACACAAACTGTAAAGCCTTAAATAAAGCGCAAAATTGTATCAAAGGAACCACGCAATGAACAAAGTCCATTTCAAAAAATGACCTTTTCGGAAATGGATTCCGGAACTATCCACATAAGAGTATTTCCAGTATTTATACCACTGTGTCGCCAAGAACGTTGCCTATTACTTTTTACCTCCACTAGTCTCATTATGCAGTATCATGTGGGTTAAAAACGTCGCCTTATAAAATGCTAATAACATTCCAAAGATCGCAACGACGTCTAAACTTATTTTCCGCCACTATTAAAACCGTCCAATTTATTTCCATCTCAATTTTGCCGTACCCGAACTTCAAAGATTTAATTTTCCGCCTCGAAACACTGGGCTGTGTTTCCCGAAATTTGCGGGGCAGTGTCGTCGCGGCCTTATACCTAGGGTTGCCAGGAACAAGCACGTTCCACTCATTAAAGTAATGAGAGCGTGGACTCAGCAGGAATTAATTGTTTGAAGCGATGTACCAGGCTTGTACAGCCCTAATGTTGGCAGGAACTCTATGGAAGTTATTGTGTCCTGGTACTGTGGGATTCGGATGGATTAGTTTTTTAGTAAAATAAACGTGTCAAAACTTCACGACGGGTGCAAGAGTTACAAAAAGGATCTAAAGCTAATAATTAAACTGCTTTGTTTCGAATTCTCAAAGGTATTCGAATTTGTTGACCCTAAAAGGAAAGTCATCGTTTATAGTTCACCGTTAATTAAAAATATACACTACATGGAAGAACATATTCCAAACAAAATTTTAATAACCGACAAGTAGCGGTGTGTATTCACTAACGTTGTCTATAACCTTGCATCAACAAATGCTTTTGATCGTTCATGTAAGAAGCCATTCGCTTTGGTATTTCAGCGAACTTCACCTCAAATTTAATTATTTTCCACATCACATTCACATAGTTTCCTTTTTGAAGTGTATATACCTGTATATATGAGGTATAGTAAGTTTGGAGCAGTATTTATGTATCCCTCTTCTGATGCGAGTCAAATTAGCTTTTGGGTTGGATTTTGGTTAACTTTAAACTGTAAGGACATTATGTATATTTTAACAGCAATAGAATTAGAAAAGCAATGTAATTGCTGTAGATCTTTCGTCATACTTGATTAAATCTACGTTTTATTTTTTTATTATAATTATATACAAATCCAAAAGGTTTTTTTCATTCAAATTTATTCACATAAAAATTACCCATGTTTTGTTATCTCCAGAACTCCATTGATTTACCAAAAGATATACCAATCTGAGTAAAATTTACGCCATGAATTATATCATCTCGACGTACTTTAGCCGTACCCCGTAACTTATATTAGGTAAGCTGTCAACCCCCAAGGGATGTCTTTCATCCCTTTACTAATAAAGTTAGTTGTCTTGTTAACTTGTTACCTTATTATTTAACTATATAACACACTTGTAACTGCGGTGCGTGACTTTGAGTCGAAACTAAGTTTGGTGATGGTACTGAATAGGTTCTAAGACTTAGTTATTCTCATGTAGGTCTTTATTAATAACTAGTGGCCGCCCGCGCCTCCGTCCGCGTGGAAGTCGGTTTCCCGTGGGAATGATAGGTTTTCCCGCAGTAAAAAGTACCCTATGTGTTATTCTGATGTATAATCTATATTACTGTTAAGTTTCATCCAAATCCGTCCAGTAGTTTTTACGTGAAAGAGTAACAAACATACATCCATACATACTTACAAACTTTCACGTTTATAATATTAGTAGGAAGTTTAACTTTCTAAACTCGACAGTAATACTTACGCATTAAAACTACACACATGTAAAATATATAAATAAGAGGTGGTATGGATACCCATTTAGGATTATGACCTACTTAAACATTAAAATATTGCTTTGCGTAGTTTTTTGCTGTTCCAAGCATTCTGTGTATGATTCATAACTGTTTTTATATTTTTATAATATTTTCTATTTCTTGTCTGCTTTAAATTTGTCTAGCATTTTATATAAGCAAAATAACTTTCATAACTTAGTAAATACATGCAAAACACGATGGGTACTAATCAGATAAACTAACTGAAGAATATGTCTCTATAAAAGAGAATATTTTGAATAAACTCGTCAATACAAGTTTTTTAAGGATCCGCTTATATTTCCTTTATGCTAAGTTTTGTATAAGAGCTTTGACGGAAGATGCTCTCAAAAAGCTTTGATTAGAAATAATAAATATAAAGCAGAGGCTCCATACAAGCTGTTTGAATAGCGAGTTCTGGCTGCGTCACGCTATAGACCAGCGGGGTCAGGGCGAGGTTACAGCGTGGGAAGTAGCGGATAAGTTTATATTTCCTTCTGAAGGATATTTAGAAAGTTACAACTTCAATTAATTAGAAATGCTCAGTGTTATAAGCTTGACCATCTCTAATTTAGCAAGACATAATTTAGGATAATAATAATATAATATTAATCGCGTAGATCTAAGAAGTAACATAGTATAGAAACAAGTCAGCGTATGTTAAAGACAAAAGTCAAATATTAGTAGTCATCGTGCAGTCAAAAATACCAGTTACCTTTTCAATGAGTATATCGATTACTGTCCGTAGTATTCTATTAGTTATTGTATGGTATAAACTTATCTAACAAGTAAAAAATCAGCGCTAAGTTTTTGAAATATACTTAATAATCTTATGTTAATTTGAAACTAATCTAAAGTTAAAAAAATATTGACACAAAAAAATCTCACAAAAATATACCAAAATTTTCATAACGATAACTCCACAGCGCCCTCACCCGAATGACATGATTAATGCATTCAAGATAACAAGTTAGCTCTGCCCACCGACTTAAATAGCGGGTAAGACATACGGCACGGTGACGCGGAGCGTTATTAACTTATAAAATATGGCTCTAAGACGTCGGGCTGTAATTACTTATGTAAATGATATAATAATTAAACACAACACATCGTGATATTTAAAATACGGTTTTCGGAAGCTTATTTGAATTGAAATTGGTTAGGAAAGTATTTTTTTCTTCAACTATTGGGACATATATAGGTTATTATAATAAAAATAATTTGATAGTCTGAACATGGGTTCTTCCCATGGATTTTAACTATAAGTTTTAGCTTACACGTTTATTTTTAACCTTTAACAACACCCTTCAAGATGAAAAATAAATATACACAATACTAGATTTCTAAACAAAAATCTTCATATTTAAAAGCGTCCTCTTATTACACAGCTTTTGTCCAAATTCATTGAATATATTTATACTAAATCTACATATTGCGATACTTGGCGGTTGTCGACGCTACGTTTAATACATATATATGTGCAAATTATCGATGTATATGTATTTTAGGGTAATATTTACAAATAAAGATATTTAGAAAAGAGTTGGTAGCACTAACTGCACTAAATGTGGATATTATATTTTTAAAATAAGTAAATGTTTATGAAACATTATTTGTAAGTACTTTAAAATAAGTACCTAAATACGAAGGAAAAAAGGGTTAGTTATTGGTTAAACTATGATACGCTATAGTAGTTAAAAAACTATCTACTTTTATGCAAACATGTATTTTTTGGCTATCGTAACGCCATCGTTCACATTATTTTGTCGATGTTAAATTAATTGCTTAACACCTCGTTCAAAAAACAACTTTATTTTAAACAGCATAGAGTGCTATTTCGACTACGTTGAGTTTAACTTGCCGAGCACACGGCCATAATTCCACATTTCAGACATATTTTTTCAGACAGATAAAGCGACTTAAGCCTTTTTAAAAATACGGCCTCGATCCGCTATCTCCCTCTCGCTAATGGGCGGGCGGATGTTTTATCCCTTTTTACGTCAACTACATTTTAACTGCGGATTTCAAAAGTTTTATTTTAGCAAAGGTCTGTTTACACATGAGTTTACCCAACTTGTTATTTGAATAAATCCTTACGCAAATAAAAAACAAAACGAATAACATAAAAAGCGGTAAAGTTTGTAGAACCATTGTTCGGAAATCGAAGCAATACAACAAAAAGACCCATTCGCTTCTAATTTCAAAACTCAATTTATATTTATGCCTCCATTTGCGAGAAGTAAACACCGCAAAGGGTCGACTTCCGGTCCGCCATATTATCATATTTAGTGCCGGAAGTAGGTTGGCGGCCATTTTTGAAATGCAGTTTCAACGAAAATTCCGTTTGGAGCGTGTGCTGTTTGCTTTTTAATAAGTTTTCCGTTTTATTTGTTTTGGCAGTGACTGCCCGGATTAAAGCGGGAAGCAGGAATAAAAGTGCAAATGCTGAATTTGGTCATTATTGATATAAATATGCGGTGAGCTTCGTAAGCGAAGGTGGTTGCCAATTTCTAAATAAGAGATTTGTTCCGTTGTTTACTTTACTTATTTCATTTTCAATACTTTGTTGAATATCAAAAGATTTGAATTCCCTAGTACTTTTACTAGGCAGTACTTGGTACTCGAAATACAATAAACTATTTTTTTAAATCCTGGCAACACTAAAATAAAATTTCTAAAAACAGCAACAGAAAATTAATACCCATAAAACCATTTACAAAACAAAAGACTCAAGGATAAAGATAATAATAACTTTCTTCAACAACTTATGGTCAAATTAACCCCTCACGCTAACTGCAGCAAATTTCTTAACTGACCACAGAGACTCAAACTTTTTGCGACTACGTGCCACCGAAATTAGCTTAACAGTTTCCGGTCATCTAAGTCTGTTAACCCTTTATCGATTACCCCATTACCCCCCTATATGGGTCTATAATACCCAAGTACAACTATCCAATGACAAAAGTTACTCTTCAGTATACTAACTTACACATTGTCTTCAAAACTCGTTCTTGTAAGACGTGACCTGAAATTCAGAGGTTCTTACCAAGCGAATATGAACTTGAGTGTGTTTATACAGGGTGTGCGGGGTTTTAAATTGGATGGAATTGTGTTATTCTTATAACTGTAAATATTGAAAAGTTAATTGAGAAAAGATAGATTGGCATTCTAGATCCCGCAAGAGCAAGCCTGATAAAGTCAACTTCTAATGAAATAAAATGAAATCAAAATTGCTTTTTTTCGTGTAAATTCTGCGAAGCTAAAATATTAAAATCATTTTTAAGTGGAGGGACAGAAAAAACCAACTTAATTAGAATAATAAAGGAAGAGGAGTAAAAATGGTTACTTAAATATACCAACACCATACAAAAACAGTTACTAAAATTCACTAAAGTTTTTGTTCTCATCCAAATGCCTTTTTATAATTACATTTACAATTTAACCAACTTCGTACCTCGTTTTACTGCGTCGGCAAATAAAGACTTTAAGCGCTGAACTTTATTCTCAGTGCATTTCGAGACACCCTGTATCATATAGTTCATGTGGCGCGTCCTCTTCTAGTAAATTTTATGACTTTTTAAGATTTTATAGTTTAAGCTCGCTTCGTTAAATGTAAAACATGGAGAATGGCACTAAATAATAGCGGTTTCATGTTTAGAATTATAATTATATGGCCAAGTTTAGAAGAAGACTGTTAGTTTAGATGCAGGGTATTAGAATATCTTAATAAGATGTTTCTGAAGAAGAAAAAAGGTTATTTTGATACCATTTGATGCCATTGTAGATAGTGAAGCTTTACTTGTATTTTTAAATGAACTCAGTATTTATAAAAATATTCATAATTAAAATCATATTATAAAAAAAAGGTTTGTTTCCTGATGATTTCAATAGTAATTGACAAATTTACACTAGATTTTTTAGGCTGTATTTTGCCATCACCATTAGACCTATATAATCATAAGTAATGTGTTTTCTAAGTTAATCACTCCAAACATTGGTCCTTAAAATTTTAATATTGTGGTCAATCCAGAAATATGCTAACAAAACAGCAACATTCTTGAACATAATGCAAACAAACAGGACAACGTTATAGTCACATTAGTAATGGTATGTAACTTTGTAGTTGTTTCTCGTTTTTGTCTGTTATTTCGTTGTTGTGCTGTACCTAAGTGGGATTGTGAATGTGGTTGGAAGCTAAATGTACGGAGCTTGATAGCGTGTTGTTAAAAATTTAAAAGCCCATAATGAGCCGTGTTTTTAAGCTGGCCCAGTGTTATTTTAGTTGAGAGGTTTTTATTGCTAAGGTCAGTTTTGGGATTATTTAAATTGTTGGAGAATTTAATACTAGATATATTCAATAGAGCTTTAAATAGGTGAGTTAAAGAAGAAAAGTCTTAAAGACAATCGTGCACGGCTTTAAAACGCGGTGACTATAAGGAATATCACTTTTGTGTTTGTTTTAAACTGCACAATTAATCGGTTAATCTCTGACAATCTATTCCACTGCCAAACGAAAACCCTTCCATAAGCAACCTTACCCCCTCCCAATAAAGCTGATACTCACACAGCACGTTGATGGTGTGGGAAGCCACCACATTCTCCGGCAGTTGTCCGTTGATGCCGTGGCAGACCACGGGCACGGCAAGGCGGTTGGGCTCGATGGTCACCGTGATGTTCGACGTCGTGATCCAGCCACCTGGGAGAAGAAATAATAAATAAATAAATCTCCAGACTGACACACCAATTATGTGGCCCTAAAGTAAGTTGCAGTAAGCACTTGTGTTATAGGCACCACACAATGGACTAGGGGAGAACCTAGTTAGACACAGACACGAGCCAATATCGAAAAACCATTTTTACGAAATTGGCCCGACCCGGGGATCGAACCCGGAACCATCCGCGTAGCCGTCCGGTATATATGCCGCTGCAACACAGAGGTCGTGAATGGGGTTATCCCACTTCTGCCTCTTGGACTAAATTGATCAAAGTTATTTTCTTATTATAAAAGGTGATTGAAGAGTTAATTATACTATTACCTGCTATGAATTTTAGGGTGCAAAGATTTTTTGAAAATCTTTTTATGATTCGGAATAAAATATGGCATAATGATGTCAGATATATGTGTTGTTTTGAAGATAATTTTAATAAAATCTGCAATAGTGGAAAAAGATGAGAAATCTAAAGCTGTACTTAATTTTAACACTGTGGGGAATTTTCTGCTCAATACTTGAAAAGTGTCGAGATTTACTTTTAAACATTTTCTAGAGACTTTAAGCCTCTTACCACGACTATAAAGCCTTGATTTAGGTCAAAGATTTCTCACAAGTTTAAAAATTAACAATAACTTAACCTAAATATTAAAAACAAGAGAGGACTCATGAAAACTTGAGTAAATGCGTTTTTTATGCAAATCCCATAGTTCTTTTTCAATTCAGCACCAACTTTTTGCAACACAAGTATCTCCTTAACATTCCTCCTCCATACTAATTTAACCTAGAATCTGCACGCGAAACTGACCCCTATCACAAAGAGAAACAAACAGTTGAACAGAAGTTAAAAATTTGAACTGCATTTACGTTTCCCTAAACATACACAAAGGGGAGAGCCGGCCAGCACGGGCTGGTGCGTTTCACACCAAGTGAATATAAAAATATTGTGCACTGTAAAGGGGAAGTGAGGTGAAAAGAACGAACATGTGCTCCAATCAGAACGAGTGGGATTTTTAGTTTAGATTGAAAGAGATAGGATTTGAATGACAAATTTTAGATCGTGACTGGATTTTGCGTAGCTTTTTAATATTACATTTTTCAGCTGTGTTAGGACCAAAAGAATTCGTAACGATAAATAACGCCTGTTAAACAGTAAATGTCTGACTCATACGTTTGCTTCATGTTTAAGTAAGTAGGTAACTAAAGAAGTCCCTAATTTCGCTTTTGCAAGATGATACAAAAACTTTTATAATATTACTTACTTACTGACAGTCTTGTCGTATAACGTTGTCGTGAAAGATCTTGATCCTTGACAAAGATCTAATTAGGCTTTCCACAAGATTCTTATAATCCTCTATCAGATTCAGTATCAACATTCGACCTACCTTCAGGCGACACGACGGTCCTATTGGCCGCCTCGCGATGGTGGGTCCCGTAGACCAGCCAGCGCACCTCCGCGGCAGGGTTGGACGCCGCAGTGCTGCAGGTCAGAGGCACGGAGTCACCGACGCGCGCCTCGGTCGGGCCGGTGATGGTCACGTGGGAGGGGGCGACTGTGGGCAGAAGTGGGATTAGGTTAGAAGAAGTGACAGAAGTGGTTAGAAAAAAATGTGGGCAGAAATAGGGTTCGTATAGAAGATGTGACAGAAGTGGTGGTTAGAAAAAAATGATCTTCTTTTGTAGCTTGCTATAATTCAGATATTACGGAGGGAAACGTTATGGGGGCTGGATAGATTAAAAATGATTATTTATCAGTAGGAATTTTGTAAATGATTCTTCTTCTACTGTTGCTTGTTAGAATTCAGATAAAGAAGAAAAGATTGTAGATGCTGTTTGGATTAAACAAAAGCACCAGTAGCTTAGTAGCTTAGGGTATGTAATTCATTTTTTTCAGGGGCCCCAAAGGCGGCATCCAAAACTGAATGAATATGTGCTGGAAAAGCATATTCATCACTCGAAATTAAATAAAAGAATGATTGATTGATTTAAAAGTGAAGTTGCCGGCGGAAGGCTAGTCTATCAATTTTATTACATATCGTTCTAAGGTTTAATTCCTGGAAGATAAGTTCATATTTACTTAAAAATATTGACATCAAAGTTGCCTAGTTAAATTAAATTGGTCCTCTTGCTTTCGTAGTAAATTGACACTAATTAGCCCTTTTGAAACGTTTGATGTTACGAATATTACATTTAATTTATTACAGTATTTCCAGGTCATTCGATAATACCTTAAAATTTTACGTCATAGCATTCACATTGGATATCCTTGCTAAAGTAAGTTAAATTCTCGTCAATATTTAATTAATCATTCGGTTGGAAAGAAAAACGAGCAAAAGAAACAAGTTAATTTTATTGCGGTTCATGAATAAGGAAGGGAAGTTTTTAATTTCTTTTTTAAACCTCTTACACGCAGGAGTTACAAGTGTCATAAAATAAAAGAGTCATTACAGTTAGATTTGCTCAAAGTAAAATTAACTTTATGGGCATTAGTTAAGTGTCCTTTTGTTTTTTTTTTATCAGGGCATATAATATGTATTATTTGTAATATTTTTTGAGGGCCAAAACCAACATAAAAAATCCTATAATCCTGCTAAGAATTACCTTCCAAAATTCAGCAACTATTTACCCAAAAAAAAGTTGAACGTTTAAAAAGAATATAACAAAGATTAAAGCGTATAAAGGGCCTATTAAAAGCCACGGGGAGAAAAAGGGTCGATCTGGGATCATTTTCTAAAAGAGTTTTACATTTATTCCATGATACTACTCAGTGTAGGGTAAAGGGTCCCTAAATTGGTATCTACGTGGTCGAGTTGATGTTAAACTAGTATGTAATTCAAAACGTATTAATCCTTTTGACGGTAACTATTTCAGCCTGTAAGCCATCTCTTTGTGTTAAATTAGATTGTTGAAATTATATATATAAACCTTATTTGAGATATTTTTTTTATTATTATTTACATATCACAGGGTTCGTATAAGCTCGTAACTTTTTATACTATAGATTTACATTGTACTTTTTAAAACACAGAGTAAAATATTATTACAAAAACTTCCAAAATTGCTACTGCGCCATCTCTTATCAAACTAAAGGAACTAGCCTTTAAAAATCTGCTTCAATAGAACTCTACAGCGCCACAGATACAATCCGATTGTTTTTTGTTTCGCCCTGTTTGCTACAATACGTCGGCAATTCTCGCGTTCAACTACAATGGACTGGAACTTTATTGAATTCTTTTGAAACTGGTATTAACTAGTTCGAAAAGGAATAGGGAGGTCCATCTGTTGTCTGCTGTTGTGTTGATTTATTGTAGCGTGACTGTTAGGTGGAAAAGACTGGTTAATTGCATCTAGTGGATTAAAACTTAGATTTTTCAATTCTAAGTCTTCTTATAAATTTTTGACAGATGTCCTGTTCAAAATGACATTTTAGTTATTAGCTTTATGAATGAAATGACGATCAAAGCCATGTCGTTAAACTTTCTCGCGTGAATTGTCTAGACTTTCGTAACTTGACTAGTTTCAGCTCAAGTTACGACAGATTTATTTTATGTTATTAAAACCCGTCAAAGCCAGCGATAGGCTCGTACTGTTTGATCTCAAAATAGGATTCTTAAAAAATTTAAATCAAAGTTGAATGAAATATTTGCTCTTCTTGCCTTTGCTGACGACAGGTCGCTTATAAAACTTAAAAGGGGTCTTCGGACCCCACTTATTAATTCACCAATTCGCGAAATTACATCTTAGCCGCATTAAGGTTTGACTCTTCACTCATAAATTTTGAAGATTAATTTAATATTCTATTTCGGAGTCGTTTGCGATTCATTCGTAATTCGAAGCTGATAATTTTTTGTTTTGTTAATTCAATGACCTTAATTATCAAGTTTATTAGCTGGAGTTTTCAGTTTGAAAAGCTCAACTTCGGAGTTAATTAATTTGTTTTTCTTCCAAAGAGCGAGATCTTCTTTGTCAATGCTTTATCAATGGTCTTCAATTGCTTTAAAATTATATTTACTTGGGATAAGCAAAGATAACCTATCTACAAAGATTTAGGTACTTTGTCTTATTCAACAACTAATTCTACTAATGCTACAAATAAGAACCTTCAGCACGCTGTCAACATTTCAATAACCGGAAAATATGGTATTCCTATGTCTGTGATGTCATTAAATACATATACGATGCTACTAAAGTTTTGACAAATGAACTACCTAAGATATCTTCGTCACCTCAAACAATGATGTCTCATTAATTTTGATTGTATGATTTCGAAAAGAGTGTCGAGAGTTTTTTCCGCCAGCTTTTTCTCTCGGTCTACTACGGCCATTGCTGATGTATTTAGAGATGTCCCGTGACATCTTTTTTTATTTTTGATTTTATGCTTTTGGCAATGTATAAGTGATTAGTTTTTAATCCTGCATACAATAAAGTAATTTCATTTCATTTCATTTCAAATATCAATCAAGTCGTTTAGACCATCGTGCTACAGAATGATTCTTTAGTTTCTAAAATTTCCCAATCAACTTCGCAGTTATCGTATAGTGAAGTAATAAATAGCTGAATAATGAAGTTGTTTTCTGCTGTAGTAGATTAAATAATAAATAAATAAACAAGTCTCCAGACTGACATACTAACTGTGTGGCCCTAAACTAAGCAAAGCTTATATTTTGATTATTTCGGGTCGGGGCAGACTGCCCGCGACCACGATCGATGTAACTCGGTCGAAACGTCGGGAAATACAGGTACATAGAATTAATGTATCTTAAACATAATGACCGCGTGTAAGACCCGAAATAATCAAAATATAATAGTTCAAAAGCGCGAGAGTTTAAAAATAACATAAGCAAAGCTTGTACCAAAGGTACCACACAATGGACTAAGGGAAAACCTAGTTACACCCAGACACGAGCCAATATCGAAAAACCATTTTTACGAAATTGGGCCGACCCGGGGATCGAACCCGGAACCATCCGCTTAGCAGTCCGGTATATATACCACTGCACCACAGAGATCATCCATTAAAGTTAATAAAACAGTCATATACTTACAAAGCACAGTCAGATCGATCTCTGCCTTCAGTGTGTTGCTGATCATGACGTTTTTCGCCTCGCACGAGTACCGCGCCTTGTTGTCTGACGCATCAGCCTTAAACGTCAGAACGTTCTCCGACATACGACCCGCGGTCCTGTGGGAGAGAGAGAGATGACGTTAGAAGAGGAAGGGAAATAGTTCTACAGACTACACACCAATTATGTGGGACTAAACTAAGCACAGTCAGTGTCTGCTATTCGCTTACAGTCGGGTAAATGGAAGGCTGCACCACAGAGGTAATCAAGCATAGTTAACTTGATGTTATTTTATAAAATAAAACTTTACGTTAACAAAAATGGTGAATTTATCCAACTAACGCGTTCGCTATCTATCTACATGTGACTTAAGGCTTCGTAATAAACGTAAAGGTTTTTTTCTAATTATTTTATATCCCATTAAGATATATATTTAGAACTATCTCAGCCTAGTTTCTCATATTGCTAAACCTAAACTATTTACATGAACTCCAAGTAGCATATCTTCGAAATAGTTGTGAACTTGTGTTAACTCGTATAATTCTCACGTCCTTTAACCTGCAGGCTAAGGGCGGCGCAGAGCCCTAATCTTATTGCCCTCAAATTGACCCTAATACCAAGGGTTGGACCCGTTGTAATGTTTAAATGCGATTGACGGACGAAAATTTCAATTAAATTCGAAAATTTGGTGTTTTTCTGTTGGCAATACTGGATTAAGTTCGGTTTACAGAGAGGATGAAAATTAAAAAAATTGAGGAAATAACGATAAAAAATGTATTTCCTTTTTTAACTGTTCAAGCCTTTATAATGTTTTTCATCAATCACTGAAGTATTTCCATTTAAATAAAAAAAAAAACATAAAAAACTGTTTTTTTAATATTAGTTGCATTACTCTAAAAAAAACTTTTTAATCACAACTCAAACTTAGAACACCGAAACACTAAAAAGAAAATGTTTACTTCCAAAGAATACTTTAAAAATACTTGAGTCCAGGTAGAAGTGCTTAAACTCTTTGTAACTTTAAACTTTTTCAAAAATACTTGAGCAAATACTTGCGAATCTTTTTAAGTAAGCGGAGTATTAAATTTTGCGGTTTTGAACTTTGCGTCGATAGTTGAATGGCTGAAGTTAGTTTGTTGTTTATTTCATTGCTTTGTTTATCATTTTTTAATACAAAACATGAATTTGGCTTGCAAAATGTTTTTTAACACAACCCAATGAAATTCTCACTTACGTGGTTTATTACAACACAAAAACCCTACTATACTTGACCCGACACTTTTGAAGACTTTTATACACAGGTATTGCATTATTCATCTGATAATAACTTCCCAATAGATATCAATTACTAAACGCAACCACCATAACACTTGGGTCTCCTTTCAAATGATCTACGCATAGATTTATAAAAAGTCTCCCATTCAATAATATTGGTAACTCGATCCGTGGGAGTAACAAACCGCAAGAAGATGGTCCATTTTGTTTTGTGACACCTGATTGGCCATCATTAGATACCGTGGGATAAGTTTTTGATGAAGACGTTTTTGGTAATTGAAAACAAAGCGCGGTTTTGGGAGAAAGAATTCGGTTTTTGAACGTTAGTACCAGTAAAGCGGGTAGACTATACTTACAATATTGAAACAGAAAGCAAGTAAGTAGCTTTAATAATTAATATTTGATACGTATTGCCACAAACAAAAAAAAACACTATCTATTGAGGAGTAAAGTTTTGCCTCCATTTGCGAACTCCACAACACCAATATACTCGCAATGTTTTATTTGTTTTTATTTTTTATCAGTTTTAATATGATTTGTCAATCTTATGTAAGTCTATCCTACTGTTCTAACTTACTAACGACCGAAACCAATATTCTACTAACCATTGACGCCTTGTTATTTGTGTAACTATGATAACCATTATTCATGTTTTGCATCTCAAAAAACTATGGTAGATAGCTGTTGATATGGAAATGACAGAAATACGTTACAAAAAACAAAACAAACAATTTCCAATTACCAAGGTTTTAACTATATTACTATTGATTTCGGCCGTAAGACAGTACATAGTTTAACGTTATAAGTTAAAACTGTGCTTTTAAATAACGCGACAAACTATTAACTAATAACTTTATTGAGCATAAAACCAGTAGAGTAAGTTCCAGAAACTTCATACTTTGCTAATGAGCTACAACCACATACGGTATACTTTACAATAAGCCATTGAGAACTATGGCTGAGTTCAAGTAAGTGACCGATATTGAAAAAGTTATGTTATTATATTAACTGAGGTTCAAAAGGTTTACAGGGAGTGGTCGAGTGATGGTCCAGAAGTTATGTATTGATTTTCTTTGTAACATCATAATAAAGGAACTCTTTCTGACTTAAACCAAATGAGATTCCTTTTATCTTGGGATACCAATTTAAAAGTTTATTATATGGAAATATTTCTCAATCTAATTAACTTAGTTACATCAATATTCAAACTACTTAGCGGTATAGTGCAAATGCGAGTATATTCACACAGTCAATCGTGACATTTGAGCCAATTTTCATTGACATCTAATTTGATACTAAATTACTCAGTTGTCAAAGTTAATACACGCAGACCACAAAATGAGAGGGCAATTAGACGGCGCATGGTTGCTTAGTCTATATCGATCGAATTTGGAAATGAGTAGGGAAATCGAGCTGATATAATGTTAAAATACATATAATATTTAAAACCTATGCTAGGTGAGCAGGCACTATGAAAATGTATTTTTGTGAATATTGAATTAAATGAAAAAGAAATAAATAATCATATTTAACGAAGGTATAAATAGTATATGCAAAAAGGTAGCATTGTAAATATTAAAATGAATGTTCTATCTTTATGGCTTAAAGCCAGTGAAAATACACTATAAAGATTGAATTCATTATATTGCCAATAACATCAAAGATAAATTATTATTATTATAGACTAGTTTACTCCTAAAATATGATACTCAAACAAAGCGATATAGTTAAACATATGAAATCATGATTTCCAAAATGTTTAGACAAACTTAAATTGTATTTAAATAAGGTCTAATATTTATCTTTTCCTACTTACAGCCCCTTGAACCGAATACCCCAATTAAAACAATTACAAAACGAATTAAACATAATCGTCTGGAAGAAAGTGTGTTAAGCAAGATAACGATCTTCCCACGAAAGTTCCTGCGCGTTACTTGGACCGTGACGACAAACAAACTGTGGGATCTCTTTGTTTTTATATGCGTTTTCAATTGCGGCGTCTGACGTGTATGTGGGCAAAGACGGTTCAAGTCAAGTTTGTAAAATAGGAGATTATAAATGTTTGAAGCTTGATAACTATCTAAAACTAACTATGCTACTAAGGTTATAATTGTAAAAGTTTTAGTATGTGTAACTTGATCAGTTACAACGGGATTAGTTACTTAGCTATTTCATATGATACCATCAGTACTGAGATAACCTTAAAGTTAAATTTATCTGAAATCAGAACTAAATAAATCATAAAAATAGGTACCTCCCTAAGTATTTAACAAAGAGAACCTATCAGCCGACGTTCGACTTTTAAAATCCCCTTCCGGATCCGTCTTCGCGAAGATCCAATCTCGTTTTTTTTCCGTCGTCATAACAAAAAGTTTCGAGCAAAAAGTACCGATTCCAATATGACAAGGGGCGACCCAATTCCTCGTATTTATTCTTTGGTTTATTTAAGTTTACAGGAATTGATTTAAACCGAGCGTTGATAGAGAAAATATGTTAGATTGAAAAATGTGGAAAATAGAGTCTGCTTCCTGGTAATAGTCTTTATAGTGATATAAATAGCTTTTCATAAGTCTTAAGTACGATCTTAAAGATAAGTATTAATACGATAACTTTCAAGACAACGGAATTTTACCAAAAGATATAATATAATGGTAAAAATTAACATTTATTAAAGCCCAGAACACATTAAAAGAAATCCCATTAGGAAATAAGCGGTATTTTAGTGAGTTTCCTTTCAGTCCACAAATAAATAAAAAACGTGCACTAGATACTGGCCCGCTGATATCATATACCACAAGTCATGGGCGAAAGCGGAAACCATTCCAATTATACAAATTGCCGTTTTACGAGATTTTACTCTCAAAGAGTTTCATAGATGGACTCTATTTATCAACACTTTGATGATAAAGAAGAATTCAAACTAGAATTTTAATAAATAATAAATATCCAGACTGACACACCAACTGTGTGGCCCTAAACCTAAGCAAAGCTTATTGTACTATAGGTACTACACAAAGGGCTAGCAGATAACCTAGTTACAACCAGACACGAGCCAATATCGAAAAAAACATATTTACGAAAAAATGAAACCAAAAACGAAAAAAAAATATAATTCAGTTCGAAAATTCTAAGATTTATAATTAAGGCAGCCACACAAATACTACGACTGATTTCACATATTTTACTAGCGGTAAAAAAACCGTATCTTAGCTAGTTCTGCATATCCGTAATTGCTCATATAAAAACGAGAACTCATAACTAACCATGATATGACTCTTTTACATACAGCTAACTAAATGAATAACTAAGTCTTCCTTCTAATTTGTCGCCCCGCGCTCTTCTCCCGCCCCTTCCTTGCCCCGCGTCATTATAAATTTCCCGCCCCGGTTATTTATTGCTTAATCTCCTAGCTTGCACCAAACCGGTTTAAAGCTGTTTTCATAAAGGCATAATTCTTCGAAAGATGCTCCAGAATGAAAAATATGTACCGTATTTATCATTATTGTTTTTCCACACGATTAAATTTAAGAGCTTTGCAGTTTTATTACGTTCTAAATTTACGGGCTAAAATACGTGTTAGTTTCAGGAGTTTAATCTACTTCAAGTTGCGAAATATCTTTTGAAGTGTGGAAGCTAATTATACGAAGTTATAATTCTTCTTTTTCGCGAGCGAATCTTCAAAGGTCTTTTTAAACAGGCCAAATCTTTTATTGAACATCTCGGAGAAATTTGTGTAAAAAACTACGGCGTACAAGGTTATGTGGAGAGTTTCAAAATGGCGGTAATCAATCATGCTGTCTCGTTTCGACGTCTCGGCTACATGCGACGGACAAGGTTAGTCCTGCTTGCGCGTGACGTCACGCCTACCAGTGACAGATGACGTGACTTTGTTAAGTCGTATTGTTCTATTTCTATTATTCTTAGTTTCAGTGTACTTAATGCGATTTTTTCTCTGTATATTTCAATGTTGAATAAACTTTTACGATTAAATTGATCAACCCAAAACAATAAAATTGTTTTTGTAATAATACTAGATTTTTCTACATACAATTTAAAAAATAATTAATTTTTATTCTTTAAAAGTCGAATACCTCATTTATTTTAATGAATAACAAAAGACATCCAAGCCGTCTGTTACAAAACACTTTCCAGACACGTAATAGGTGATATTACAGTAGAAAAAATGGAAAACTCTTACAGGGTAACCTTACAAAGGGAAATACTTTTCTTTAATCATGTTTTTCTTGGGAACAGGAATAAAAAAGTAAATTGTGTTTTTTCCTGATGTTTTTTTTACTTTATACAAAAAAACGATTTAATGCAAATGTATTTGTACAGGTGGTGAAAAACTCAATTGAAGTATCGTAAAATATTATTTATCTGGTATTTTCAACGCTCTGCTTATGTTTAGGTACTTGTATGATTTTCTGATGAGTAAGTAACAATGTAAGCAAATTGTTTCAAAAGAGTTTACTCCTTATCGACTTAAAACAACAAACTTGCGTTAACTGAAGAAACCTTTCTTGGAACCCCAACTTATCATACCTAGAATTCTTTCCATAAAAAATCTCTTTCGAATAATCCTATCATCATCCAATTTTATCTTATAATATCCTTTTTATCAAAAGCTTCACAAAAACTGCTAGCCTAGGTGATAAATGACGGTGACAGATAACGGGGTCAAAGTTGGGGCCCCCACCCTATTGACTGAGAATGACTTTATTTTTGTTTAAAAAGATGTTTCAGATAAGTTTTTTGCTAGTAATTTGAGGGTTGGATGAGTCATTGAAAGAAGGAATGTGAGGGCAGAGTATAATTATTAACATAACATAGTATGGTAAAAATGAGGTAGGTACTCTCTTAGGTCAGCAAACTTTTTGAAAACATGCAGATATTAAATACATATTGACCAATGATTATAATATCATCCATCATTCTTCTAAGTAAAAGTATCATAATTCAGAACTATTTTTTTTATTTTTAAGGGTAGCTCTTGATATTTCTGGTAGACTCGATTTAAACATAATAACGTCGGTAAATTTAAAAGATAGGTCTGATGAAATTAAGACATCTTTCTACAGTAATATTTTCAGCAATATTAGTTTATTATATTGAACTATAGTTAAAATATAGTATTACATAAATTCTACCACAAATATAGTCCAAAAGATCGCTTCCAGGCAGGAAATGAGAACGTCCATACTACATATATTTTAACTGGAAAATATTGTATTTATTAGCGGATGGAGAACCAAACTTTGTAAGTGTTTATATAAATAAATTTACAAGGTTTTCTTATTTTAGACTACTATAGCAAAAAAATAACCTTTCAATCTCAACAATATCATATACAACCACACAAACAAACAAACAACAATCTTTTTTGTATATTCACCAAATCTTTTCCCTCTACTTCCCTGTAATAAGCCGCCATTTTCCTACCCCACAAACAACGCACAGAGAAAAGCTTAAAAAAACAATTTCGACAATAAAGGAGGTTCTACTACGCACCTACAATGAAAAAGGGTTGGTATACATACATTTGCCATTAATTCCCGAACATAACCTCATAATGGTTCGGTGGCACAAAGATGTGACATTTTTATGATCAGCCTATTGAAAATGTAGGCTGTATGGCTGGAGCTAAGATGGGGTACATAAATTGGCGTTATTACCAGTATTGGGGTAACAATGTATATGGGAAAGCAAAGTGGCAGTCAACAGCTTTAGAGTCGGAGGAAATAGTGCATAAATTAATAATAATAATAATAAATCTCCAGACTGACACACCAACTGTGTGGCCCTAAACTAAGCAAAGCTTGTACTATAGGTACCACACAATCGACTAGGGGAGAACCTAATTACACCCAGACACGAGCCAATATAGAAAAATCATTATTACGAAATTGGCCCGACCAGGAATTGAACCCGGAACCTTCCGCTTAGCAGTCCGGTATATACCGCTGCACCACAGAGGTCGTCAAGTATGTTGATCATGTATCTTAAATATTTTGTTATGTCAATTGACGTTGGTTACTGAACAGCCTTCAAGTTCAGCGCACTTTTTCATGTAAAGTCTAAAGGAAATTTACAAAATTTAATTACTTAAATTTTGTAAGAATACACAATAAATCGATTTACTGTCAAAGTTTAAAAATTTGTACAAATTGATCTTTCGCTCAATATCTATTAGTCTTTAGTTTATCTCCTTCGTCTTACAAAAACAAAATCATACACGTAAGTATCAAGAACACTTTACCGAAGTAATTTATTAAGATTTTCCTGAAAATCCAGATATTTTCCCATTTCTTTGACATACGTACGACATCTTGTTGATCCGGGAGAGACTCATCTAATGATACGTCACCAAAACAGACGTTGAAAATAACCGAAACATATACAGCGAGAAACGCAAAAAACGACAGGTAAAAGATACGCACAGAATAATAAAATATTAGCTACATTTTTCCCTTACAAGACCCATCTAGTGCCGGCCCGATATGAATTTTATCGATAAAACGATTTAACGCTACATTTGCCGCGCCGAATATAGAATTGAATCGTTAAAATCCAGATTTGTGCGATATGCATTTTGGGAATGGAAACGATGGGGTAAAATTGGATATTTTATGATTTATATGTACGATAAATCCATGAGTCGAGGATTCATTGAAAAAAGGGTCTATAAATTTGATGTATTATTCCTATTTGATAAGATAGAATCAGCTAGTTTCTGTAACTGTAAAAAACGCACATAACCTTATTTAATAACATAAAAGTCAATTTAATTTACGAAGTAACTTTTCCTATAAATCCAGCCTACGACAATCAAAACGTTACTTTCCCACCCGTCCGCAATTCCCCAAACTTTATCGATAAAATCTATCGACCTTTCCCCTCTCTATTTGCGATTGCAGCTTCCGAAGCCTCGTAAATCAGGCAGTGTCGCCTCAGGGCAAGTCTTAATACAATTTTATAAGTGACGGCCATATTCCGAAACTGAGACGTTATCGACTATGTTTGCTTGGACAAGATGGCGTCTTGTGTTCGATTCCCACTTGCGATAAGTTTAAAGGGTAATTTATTTGACGTAGATATATGAAATTTGGATACAAACAAGAGGGTTACCCGGGCCCTTGTCAAGATGTAAGTATTTGTTTATTCGTATTGTATAAACACGGAGTTTGTAATATAAACGTGTTTGCGAATAACATTACCGGGACCAAAACCTTTCAAGCCCATGCAAAATAATGTTGAAAATACAAATCAAATTCAAAAACTTTTGTAAAGAGTAAAAATGTTGAAATAATACACATTAGAATCGAAATAATTCAAAAAAGTTGTATGTTTATGAAAAAATATCACTATCTTTCCAATTATCAAATTCCATATTGGGTTTAGTTTCTACTTCTACCCAGATATCATCAAAAACATCGTTGAAAACAATCGACACCACCCCCTCCCTACTCTTTAGCCTACATAAATCAAAGTGACGTCGGCCCTATCTGTTCCCGGCTTAATACGATCCTGCGTCTTAGCAAGGTCTAGTTTTTTAACAATATCAGAGGGAAAGAGAGAAAAAATACGCATTTTAAAGAGACAGCGACATGTTGAGTGATGGTTCTTCTAAGATTATTGTGGAGTTATGTAAATAGATATATTTTTATGGTGCATTTGTTAGTAGAGTGTTTTGAATCATTATGTGTCGCTGTTTTATCTATTACCACTTTAGCCAATGATCTGTCAAAAGTTTAATAGGATATCTTTGCAAAATGATAAAGTTTTGCTCCGTATCTTTCTATTTTGACAAACTGACACCTAAGGAACAGCAACTGTCGGTCTGCCATTTTATTTTTGACAGCTGTCACTCGGAAACAGCGCGTCAGTCATTTCGGATTTCTTACCGCCTTAATATTATAATAATACCACGGTTCTTTACAGACGAATATGTTCCTTTAGAAAAATTAATAAATATCCAGACTAACACACCAATTGTGTGGCCCTAAACTGAGCAAAGCTTGTACTATAGGAACCACAATAATTGACTAGGGGAAATCTAGTTACATCCAGACACGAGCCAAGTTTCAAAAATAAATATAGCATTTTCCTGACCCAGATTACGAACCCGGGACCATTCGCTTTACAGACCGCTATATTTACCACAGAAACACAGAGGTCGTCGTTAATACCTCCAAACTAAAGTTAATCATCACCGTATCAAAAAACTCACCTGTAAGCCATTCGAATTTGCTCCCCGTTCTTGTACCAGATCAGCTGAGCTGGCGGGTTGCCTCCGCGACTCCGGCAGACCAGTTCAAGGTTCTGGCCTCGTCTGACCGTCTCGCCTTCCGCGTAGCCCTCGATGTAGGGCGCCCCGGGAGGATCTGAAATATCATCGGGGTTAAGAAGGGGTAGAAGAATCTATAGGTTGAAAAGGGGAAAAAAATTAGTTGTAATTTCTAGTCTTTTTTAAGGCAGATTTTTTTATTCTTCGATAAAAAAAGTATGACTGTAGAGAAGAATGTTTTCATTGTCAGTTCATAAATATGTCGAATGTTTATATTCGTCGTGCAACGATAACATACTGATTTCTGTCAGATGAAATCTCTCTGTCTATTGAAATAATAGCCCTTAGTATATTATATGCTTAGTCTGATTTATTCTTAGTGTTAATAGTAGTCAATGGTTGATAAGTCACAAAAATGGTAAGCAACTGTTGATCGCATAGGCTTATTAGGAGAGCAGAATGTATAAGGTAAGACGTGTTGCGAATCTCACATACACCACCTTAACAAAGATGGCATATTTACTTTTTATTTTAATGCCGTGTGACACTTTATCGAGATATATTTATATTCAAAGCTATAAATCAAAATATTTTTTTTATATTAGTGATATTGAGATTTTTATTCCTCTCATTAATTATCTTATATGTCAAAATAAATAAAAAAACATGACAATAAAACCCCACTGAACCTCCGGGCTACAAAAATGTACCTAAATACGAATTAGGCCACCGAAAACAGACCTCAAAGGAGATCAAAGCAAAAAATCATAAAGTTTCCGAAAAACGGAATTTTCCTTCCACTTTTTCTCCGGCGAAAAAATGAAATTGTCCGCCGACCAAAAGGTCTGGACCCCGTACCGTTGTATTAATAGGGTCTCCGGTTGAAATATTACAGCGATGAGAGACAAATAATTAGGTTGTCGTGGAAATAATGACGTAATCCGTCGAATTTTTGATTCATCAGAAGTGGGATAAAGGCGCGATGGTTTTATGTAGTCCTGGTACCTGGAATCTAATAATGGGATTTTATTGTGTTAGAGGGAGTTTCCTACTTTTTTGGTTTTAGGTAAAAATATGGGCACGTGTTAAACTGGTTAAGGAAATTTATTACATAAACTTACGCATTTATACAAAATGTTTATTATTTTTCTACGTCATCTTTGATAAAAATATTTAAAGACTGGTGATATTATTTCGAAAATAACAGATAAACATACTCTGAAATAAATTTATTGTTTAATCAAAACTATCAAGAGTCAAATCTTTATCATTCATCAAAATTCTTTACCAACCTTTAATATAAATACTTAAAAAGGGTTTGCAACGAGGGTCAACGTTGGTACATAATAAAACAGACCTTGTTAACCTGAAAATCGCCGAATCAGATACCTAACCAATCATAACTCTCCATTTTGACAGCTCTCATCACGCGATTGGAACCTACGTCACAGCGCCCTCTGTTGGCAGTTTGCGACATTACTTATTCATCTATTCGCTACAAGATTTCGCCACGGTTTCGGCTAAATAATCGATAAAGGTCCCTTTGGTCGGAATTTGTGGTGTCTTTGCGAATAATTCCTTGCTGGTGGCAACACAAAGGCCTTAGTTTTGGGTCTTAATGTTATTAACATCAGTATTAGCCACAGACTAAATTTTACGGTCAGTCTTCGCACTTCACTCATCCCCAAAAAATTTTTTTAATACAAACAATTTCTAATTCAAACTTTTTCGTACAAAACTAAAGTTATTAAATGGAGATTTTTTATAAATTGTGAAGTATTTATATAGCAGCCTTATTGATGGCTCATATAAAAACACGCTGGTCGTACAGTTGTACGCCTGACCGATTTTATTTTTATCGTCCATCTCAGGCCATCGTTATGGGGGTCACTTCGGTAACGAGCTCGGAGTGACGTAGACTAACTTATTGTTGAAATAAATAATAAATTTTTTTTTAAGACGAATAAAATTCTGTAATTTTTAGCTTTGGTAATATATTTTTTTGTAAAAACATCTTTTATCTTAGAAAAAAACAATAAAAGTTTTATTAAATGTTTTTTTTAAACTTTAGACGTCAATCAGATCTGCTTGTTCAGTTAGATTATGATTTAAAATGTGTCAGAAAAAAACATATGAGAAACATAAAAAATGACTTAACTCACTGCGTCCGCTAGCCTGTGTCCACTTTAATAATAAAATCCGTATTATGTCGTTACGGAGTCACTGACCCAAAATATTGGTATTGTTTTACTCGGGGACCTTTTAAACTGATTATTTTACTTACAATGCAAAATATATTGAAAGTCAGGTCGTTCGGGGTGGTTCGATTTTAATTAAATGATTTTCAATTGTTTAATTTATGACGGCGATATTCGAAAACCCTTTTATGGAGCACTTACTCATTCTTTTATTGAATTTCGTGTAATTCAAACTTACGAATAAAAAAGCATACAAGACTTATAAAAAAAATATAGGTATACAAATTAATTCACAGAGAATTTTAATCAATTTGACTGTTTGTAATATCTTTATTTCATATTGGTCAAATCCATTGCTATATCTTAGGTGCCTTTAAAAAACATAAATCAAGATATAAGGCACCTGGTTTTTTACTTATTTGCTTTTCCAATTTTTCATTGCGTACTTATATTTTTCTCATACCATTGAATTTCCTACATTTACATCCAAACCATATAAATTTATTACCAATTTAATTAATGCATAAATTACATACAACTATCAACTACCCATTTACTTCAGTTACCGCACTAAACACATACCTTGATGTAAGGTTAGCTGTACAAAGTTAACTGTATCTCCCGAATGCGCTTAACTGAAATAGTTAACATAACTGCACCGAATTACTGAAGCGGAGATGTCTGCGTTGCTCTGTTTATATTATAAAATGTTTGCATTAAGTTTTATCTAATTTACACTTTAGTTTCTCAGGAATGTAAACTTGTTTATGAAGAAATTGTAAGATTTAAACCGTAAGGTATTGAATAGGAAAAGGTATCCTATTAATATTATAAACGTGAAAGTTTGTAAGAATGGATGTTTGGATGGTTTGTTACTCTTTCACGTAAAAACATCAGAACAATACATAGGGTACTTTTTACCGCGGGAAAACTTCTCATTCCCACGGGAAACCGACTCCCACGCGAACGGAGTCGCGGGCGGTCACTAGTGAGTGACAAAGTAATATTTTGTATTGTAAGAAGACTGATGCGATTTGAATAACTTTGACGTTCTAAGAAACTCACCATCAGGTGACCCGCATGCTCGTTTGCTTTGCTATATTATAAAAAAAAGTATAAGAAAGTTTTTCTTCTTATCTTAGTTTAAATACAATTTTGGAATACTTATGCATGTTTTTTATTCCTTTGTTACTGTTCCAGAACCAGTTAAAACAAGCATTGGAACTCGATATCATGACATATCTTCCAATTCATTTGATTAATTACAACGCAGCACACAATATATGTAATAATGTTATTTAATTTACTAAAACGGGGATCCTTTCTAATTACAAATGCTTACAACTCCGAAATCCAGAGGAGTGGGATCATTTTCTTGTGTGACGTCACACGGTATATAATTATGGCTGGAGTGAAAATGGCGGGAGGAAATTACCGACCGTCACACCGGAGCGAATACTGAAACGAATATTGGCCCCGATTCTGAAAACACTCTCTAAACTAAATTAAAACTATAGCCGTCACTTACTCATCAATAGTATAAGACAGAGACAGGTAATCATTTTAGTCCTGTTGAACTAAAATGTACGTGCATTATGACACGGCGAAGGCAATTTTAGGCTAGTCCTTTGCGCATTTCGTTCAATTTTACAATGATTTAGACGAAATTTAGTGAAACTAAATTTAGTCTTTTTTTAATACAAAGCATGGGAAAGTGACAGTGGCATTTTTAATTTAGTATTAGAGAGTGTTTTCGGAATCAAGGCCATTATATATGTTTTTTGAGGTTTTAATGTGAATTAGAGTTGTGTAAATGATTGGCTGTTTGTTTATCAATCGAGGAAAAACGGATTATTAGATTTTGATGATATTTGGTAAGTATATATTTAGATAGCAAGAAATCTAGATTAAAACTAAAAGTTGCTTTGAAGAAAAAAGCACTTAATTCATGTAACTTAGTTACGGGTAAAATTGCTTCGGGAAATTTTTAGATTGCAGTAATGTGGGAGCCACAAAACTAGCATTTTTAATTAAATCTGTCAAAAAAATACTTTCAAGCTTAAAGTCTTAATTACAATATTGTATTCGTTTGTATGTTTGTCGCTTTAAAACGGACCCAGCGTTGAAACTCATTCGTTATCGTTTTGGCTTCTGTTGAATATTTAACTTCGGGTGACGAGCGGGGACTCACAGAAAAAACGTTGATTAATTCGACAAGAAATACATTGGACGCTTGTTTGCGTGGATTGAGGTATTATTTATAAATTACGTTTCATTTGAATCTGTAGAAAGTACGCTTCCTTTGTAATTTACGTTTAAAATCAGTGATGACTTGCCTTTAAATTAAAATAATAAAAAACTGACTCAAATTGTGCCTTATTACATATTTTTTTTAGTTTTTTACTTTGCTCTACCAATACATTTGACAATTTTATAAAACAGCTTTCTCGCAACTATCAACTAAACACTAAAGACCAACTAGTGCGGTGTGAATGCGTCCACGTCAAGACGTCGCCGGCAGCGCCCCTGTCGTGTTTGGGTGGAACTTCTCATATAATTGAACATAACTTACATTACATATAAACCTGTATGTATGTGTGTATACAAGGCAGTTTGTTCGCTAATGCGAGGCTTACATTTTAGCTGGGATTAAGATTATTACGATTATTCGTATATTTGGGAACATGATATTGTTGTATGTATTTTGCAGGTTTAAATATGGAATTGGTTGGAGATAGATGAAATGATTCTATCGATGAATTGGTAAAAAATGACTATAATTAAAAGACCGTAGTAAATATAAAATTTGACTACGTTTGTCTTTAAATTGAGGCTTTTTTTAGGAAATTTTCAATAATTTCAGCATCCAATATTTTAAAATCTTAACGCATACAATAAAACGAACCATATTCTAGTGTAAAATGCAATAAAAAAAGACGAAAAGGAAATGTGTATCTTATGCGGTGGCAGCACCACCAAATAAAAACAACGAAAACCCATTTTCTCTTTGTTGCCTTTACCCCCACTTACCCCTCACTTAGGGATGGGATTGATAGTAAATAAATTGCCTGTCGATGAAATTTGATACTTTTACCAATTATTTAAAAATACATTAATTAAAAATACGAGAAAAATTGACACAGTAATTTTAACTACACACGCGTTCAATTTGGTTTATATAACGTATAAAGTATGGCGTATACCTATCTTGAATACCGTTAAACTGCTTGACACAATAAAAAGGCTAAGGGAACAGAATACGCGTCTTCAAACATAATGAATTGAATATGAGGTTTTAATTTTAAGTAGCAACTTCTTTCAAACAAATACTTTTTTTATGTAGAACAGTGACGTACCATTAGAAGTATCGTCACCGTCTAAAGCAATTATAAATGTCCAAAGCCCGTAAAAGAATTAAATCCAACTTTAAGGTTACACCTGTAACATTCAGCCGAAGTTCCCGAAACTCCTAAGCCCTTTCATTTTAATATCTTGACCTTTTTAAACTTGAACAAATTTAGAGGAACCCGGTTACTCTGTCTCGTAGTAATTGTGAAAGTACATTTTAAAGGGGACGGTTAGCACAAAAAGGTTTTTAAAAATCCTCGACATTTCCCTTCATACAATTTTCTCAAGGGGAGGCTTGGTGTGTTCGTCTTTTTGGCGAATAAAATGGAAACTTGACTCGGGATTAGCAAAAATTAGGCTGAGCAGCTTATTAAGATTTTATGCGTCGTTGTTGTAAATTATAATTCGCTTTGGAAAGTATTAAATTGCTTGAGAAAGGGAAGGAAATTAAATGATGTTGGTTTTTTTCTTGTCTTTTTAATATAATTTTATGGTTTTCCGTATTATTATATTTTTGATGTTCTTAAGCAATATTAAGTTAATAGCTTTTATTAGCTAAAAAGCTAATTAAAAATAAGTAAATTTTATACTTTTTGTCACAATACACTTCAAAAGATATAATGTATATGTATACAACTGACGCTTTATAAATAACTAAATATCGACACACAACAACGAATAGTTTAAACACAAGTGATATTCTAATTTCAAGTCAATTTAAAGCAATTTCATAAATAAATCATAGCATTAAATACATTGATCGAGCAAAACTATCGATAAAAACTATCGATATACTCCCACCTCTACACCACACTTTGCGAAATTGCTCATTCCACGTGCATCCTGCACTGCCCCAAAAACACAAACACTCTGAAAACAGCCTCTTGTAAAGAATACAGCCTATTTATCTCTAGAAGGTTCTACAGCCTACTAATTTCAAAAGTTAGTATTTTCTTCAAGTTTTAAATGAAACAAACTTTAGTTTTTTGTAACTTATTAAGCTTTAAACAGGAGTTTCGTTATTTATTTGTATTGGAAAATAGACATGAAATTGTTACAGTAAGTAACGTAGCAATGGTTTAAAATATATTAATTTATCAAGTTACTAATGTAATTAATAAGTAAAGTGAAATTTGTGAACGGAAAACTTTGTTATTAGTTCAAAGATTTTATTTCATTAAATTCACTGTCAATTACATTAATTAATTTAAAAAGTAGATACTAAATTTTTGGTTTAAGTTAGAAACTTTGCTTTTACGTGTTTTTTCCCAATCTATTTAAAAATAACTTAGCAATTATAAAACAAATAATAATTTATTTATATATTGTTCACATTTAAAACAGCGATCACTACCGTAACCTCTAAACGCACTTGCACCAGCTTTCCCCGCGACCTCGGAACATCATCATAAAGAAACATCATTACTATGCCGTTATCAGAGCCCGGCACAGTCGAGCAAACCAAATACAGCCACACCGAGAGCCCTATGAATTATTAATTTCGTCATTTAAGTCCGTGTCAATATTTACCTACGCCGTCCTATTGACTTCCGGACGCGGGTGTGTGGGCGACGGAGTAGTCGCTGATTTGACCTTTGTCGGTGGGAGGATGCGAGTCAAATGAGAGAGGTTTCCGGTGTCAAGGCTGTGGTGTTGCAGAGTTGGTGAAAAGAAAATGGGGAATTATCTTACGTGTTTCGATGGAAGAAAAACCTTTTTTTTTATAAATGCAAAAGTTAAGACATAATTGCTTCCCTGATGATACATATTTCTTGACTTTACTTCTGTGATTGTTGAAAAATACCAATCACAATAAATCTTTTTTTCGCTTATATTTTTATACCAATTAACAGCAAAATAAAATACGATTGAAAAAAGAACGCAAGTCAAATCAATTACTCTTTTAACGCAAATAGCGTTAAATATTAAAACAATATCAAGACAGCTTCTTATTTCAAGAATTAAAGTTCTTCTCTCAACAAAGTTTATACGTTGTTTGTTAGAATATAAACTAAATAGTTATACATCTACGTTAGTATCTATTGGAAGTACGATCCAAGCTAAATGCTCGGTGTGGTCCGTTTTAATTAACTTTTGTGTTAGTTCAGCATAAATTAGTTTTTGGGCGTTTTAATGAACATTAAATTTAGAGTTGTATAAAGCTTTGGTAGCACTTTTGGCTGCAAATCTTTCTGATAAAATAATGATAGAAACATGACTTGATATTGAAAAAATATATATAAAAAAACACTTTAATGGTGTTGCTAAAGTGGTTAGTTTAGATCTCGTGGTGTGTACTGTACTCTTAGTCTGGAGATTATTATTACTTAATCTTCATAGAATTTTAAGTAGCTTTTCTTTCATTTCAGTTCAAATCTATATTTATTCCTAGTAAAAGCGTGAGCATTTGTGATGGATCATGACTAAATATAGCATCTCGATATATATACTCAAACGATTATATAAACAACAGTTATCATAATCTCCTTCAAATATTTGGAATAACTAGCGAGCTATATCCTAAATTAATACCTCAGCTATAAATTACCACATCTAAGCCCAGCCCCCCACTAGATCTATTTACTGCATCTTGAACATCACGCACCGTGGGAGACCGACCTAATTCCACCGCAACGTGGGGGAGGGTATTTTCGTGATGTTATGACAACTTGTATTGAATTAGATAATAAAATTTGGTGTGTGGAGATGGTTCTTTTATTGTAGATATACCTAATTTTATTGTCAGTTCGTTAAAAGTAACTATAGAACGCACCCACGTTGTAAATTTGATAAGAATATAGTAGTAAGTAATGCGTTTTGAATTGGTATATTGTTTTGGGCACTTTCTGCTATTGAAACTGTGTCTAACTGTGTCTAATGAGTCTCGTTGGAAACAGTGATTCAAATGAACTAAAACTAATGAATCCCTTTTTAATTTGTGACTCAACATGCAAACTTTCGTCGAAACGGAATCATATTTTTGAACACTCACTTAAATGCTTATAACTAGTTTTCATCGGAACTCAAAATAATTTTTTTGCAATTAATTTTTCAGCATTTTAAAACTGTCTTCTGCTAGACAGTACCTCTTCATCATATTTTTATGCATCGTCAAGGGGTTCCATTACAAAAAGTATGTTTCCTGAAATTCTTCTTTTAAATACTTATTAAGAATGTTTATGTACATTTTCCTCCGATCAGAGAACTACTGTAAGAGATTCCTCTAAGGGATATGTAGGACCTTTGCACAATGTTTTTTTTTACTGTTTTTTTTGTTTTACTGTGCATCTGTACATAAATTATTAATAAATAAATAATGGTATATAACTCACAGAGAACGCTCAGTTGCACAGTACTCCGCATCGGCGTGTCGCGCTGTAGTGCGTCGTGTCGCGCCTCGCAGGTGAAGTCGGCATAATCATCGTCTGATGACGCTTTGAAATGGACTCTGTAACAAAAACAATTGATAAGTTGTTATTAATCAGTTATTAGTGGCCGCCCGCGACTCCGATCGCGTGGAAGTCGGTTTCCCGTGGGAATGAGAAGTTTTCCCGGGGTTAAAAGTACCCTATGTGTTATTCTGATGTATAAGCTATATAACTGTAAAGTTTCATCCAAATCCATCCAGTAGTTTTTACGTGAAAGAGTAACAAACATGCATACATCCATACATAGTTAGTAAGATTTACTTACTTATTCAAAAATGCACTTAAAAGCTAAGCCAGTTAAAATATTTTTTGTTTTTGTCAGTTGTGCTTGATATTTACGAATGGACAGAGGTAAAACAAGATTTAATGAATAAATAAAAAATATGTTTATGGTAAAGAAAGTTAGATAGATTGTTGGTATCTATAGTCCGTTCGCGATAAGAAAATAGTGACAACTACAGGATAAGGGTGTATTCACAGTGGAGTAAAAGTACAAAAGAAAAATAATAATTTTATAAACAGTATTTTCGGACAAACCGCATGCACTTGCTGTTTCTATGACTATGCTCTCCACAGTTGCATTTAAATCACACAATTTAAATACTTATAAACATTGTAAATAATGCGTCTCTCTCTACTATGGATTATTAATCCACTTTTATTCTTTGGAATTGGTAAAGTATTCATTTTCAAAATTTATTGTTGGACGAGTCACGCAAAATACACAAAAGTTTTGTTCGAAGGTCAGACTTCAACTGGCCACTGTGAACTCGACTTTTTAATTTCTAGCATTTTAATTGGCTGGGGGGCGTTGTCATGCCGGCTGTCAACGATGAGTCACTATTTTCTTAACGCGAATGGACTATAGTAATATTACTGTTTGGACGTCAAAGACATATCTAATAAAAAAAATATGTAAAACAAACCAAAACCTCTTTCAACTAGAAATCTCTAAGTTATTTCTAAAAGTACTACAAAAGGCTTAAACAGACAGACAGACGGTAATTCAAAAAGACTTTTCAACTCGACAGGGAAACATTAAAAACTCACTGCTGTCGACTCGGATTCGAAATAAATTTCGCATTATTGCGGATTTAACCGCCTTAAACCGGATTAATGCGGATCATACTGGACGTATGTGTGTACAGATAGCAGGGTATTATTGTGCAATAAGCGACCTTGTGATCTTGGCGGGATTTGGGAGTAATTTTTAATCGTTTTTGGGAACGAATGTTTTCGAAATGAAAATTTCGTTTCGTATTGTCTTTGTAACAACCGGAGGGGATACTTTTCTGTTCTCGCAGGAGATTATCTGTCTACTAGGTATGTGTTGCAAATTTAACTCTAATAAACACAAAAAAAACATGGCATTAAATTGTGCAAATGATTTTGCAAACCTTACACTAAAACACATAAACTTACAAATTCTATGTGGACATGTGTTGATAAATAACAGAGTATAGAGTGTTTGCTTTGTATCAGATTGTCATAGAACTAATACATAGGGTTTAAAATACTGAACCAATGGTTGTAGAGAGGTAAATTGTGGACAAAGATGTTAGTCCCTGTGTTATTAGCTTTTCGCGCTTTTTTTTATTCATTTTAATTTAAGACATTGAAAAAGGATATATTTTAATTGTGAATCTTATTTACAATGCATTATTAATCATCAATTATATGGTTTAGATGGAATTAGTGAATATACATAAATGGGTGTAGCTAGGTTCTCTCCTAGTCCATTGTGTGGTACCTTTAACACAAGAGCTTACTGCAATCAGTTATTAGTGGCCGCCCGCGACTCCGATCGCGTGGAAGTCGGTTTCCCGTGGGAATGAGAAGTTTTCCCGGGGTTAAAAGTACCCTATGTGTTATTCTGATGTATAAGCTATATAACTGTAAAGTTTCATCCAAATCCATCCAGTAGTTTTTACGTGAAAGAGTAACAAACATGCATACATCCATACATAGTTAGTAAGATTTACTTACTTATTCAAAAATGCACTTAAAAGCTAAGCCAGTTAAAATATTTTTTGTTTTTGTCAGTTGTGCTTGATATTTACGAATGGACAGAGGTAAAACAAGATTTAATGAATAAATAAAAAATATGTTTATGGTAAAGAAAGTTAGATAGATTGTTGGTATCTATAGTCCGTTCGCGATAAGAAAATAGTGACAACTACAGGATAAGGGTGTATTCACAGTGGAGTAAAAGTACAAAAGAAAAATAATAATTTTATAAACAGTATTTTCGGACAAACCGCATGCACTTGCTGTTTCTATGACTATGCTCTCCACAGTTGCATTTAAATCACACAATTTAAATACTTATAAACATTGTAAATAATGCGTCTCTCTCTACTATGGATTATTAATCCACTTTTATTCTTTGGAATTGGTAAAGTATTCATTTTCAAAATTTATTGTTGGACGAGTCACGCAAAATACACAAAAGTTTTGTTCGAAGGTCAGACTTCAACTGGCCACTGTGAACTCGACTTTTTAATTTCTAGCATTTTAATTGGCTGGGGGGCGTTGTCATGCCGGCTGTCAACGATGAGTCACTATTTTCTTAACGCGAATGGACTATAGTAATATTACTGTTTGGACGTCAAAGACATATCTAATAAAAAAAATATGTAAAACAAACCAAAACCTCTTTCAACTAGAAATCTCTAAGTTATTTCTAAAAGTACTACAAAAGGCTTAAACAGACAGACAGACGGTAATTCAAAAAGACTTTTCAACTCGACAGGGAAACATTAAAAACTCACTGCTGTCGACTCGGATTCGAAATAAATTTCGCATTATTGCGGATTTAACCGCCTTAAACCGGATTAATGCGGATCATACTGGACGTATGTGTGTACAGATAGCAAGGTATTATTGTGCAATAAGCGACCTTGTGATCTTGGCGGGATTTGGGGATAATTTTTAATCGTTTTTGGGATGAAGCGAATGTTTTCGAAATGAAAATTTCGTTTCGTATTATCTTTGTAACAAACAACTGGAGGGGATACTTTTCTCTTCTCGCAGGAGATTATCTGTCTACTAGGTATGTGTTGCAAATTTAACTCTAATAAACACAAAAAAAACATGGCATTAAATTGTGCAAATGATTTTGCAAACCTTACACTAAAACACATAAACTTACAAATTCTATGTGGACATGTGTTGATAAATAACAGAGTATAGAGTGTTTGCTTTGTATCAGATTGTCATAAAACTAATACATAGGGTTTAAAATACTGAACCAATGGTTGTAGAGAGGTAAATTGTGGACAAAGATGTTAGTCCCTGTGTTATTAGCTTTTCGCGCTTCTTTTTATTCATTTTAATTTAAGACATTGAAAAAGGATATATTTTAATTGTGAATCTTATTTACAATGCATTATTAATCATCAATTATATGGTTTAGATGGAATTAGTGAATATACATAAATGGGTGTAGCTAGGTTCTCTCCTAGTCCATTGTGTGGTACCTTTAACACAAGAGCTTACTGCCACATAATTGGTGTGTTTAGTCTAGAGATTTATTTACCTTTTTATACGAAAAAACATGAATGGTGGCTACTTTCACAATAGACGTGCTTCAACTAAATATAAAGTAAAATCAACATAGAAAGTTTAATAACCAATATTTGAGCTTTTGAATTTCTACCAAAATTACATCATTACCAATTTACTATAATACGAATCAACTAAACCGATCCACAAGCGAAATTCGAGAAATCTACCACATTTCGCTCACACCCCACCATCCGGTCGGAACCTAACAAATCTAGTTTCATCCAGTTTCAACCGGCGCGATCTAGCTTAAACTTAACTCATTACTACAAAGCCCGGGTCTGCTGTTCAAATACAATTTTTCAATGAAAACTCTGTATTACATCGGTTTATGTTGAATTGAGGATGAAGATAAGATTGATTTCGAAACGGTAGCCTGATTTAACGTCGATTATAAAGGAAATAAATATGATATTTCACTCGTAGACCTTATTGAGGTTTTTGCCCAACTATAGGGCTAGTAAATTAATATTGAGAGTTGTTTTTAAGTTTTTATATAAAAAACCTAGGGGAAGAAAACTGATTAGAATAAAAACTTAAAGGATAACTGAGAAGATAGATATCTTGTTTTATAAATAGAGTTGTTTACTGTCCTATATAATAATTCAAATGAAATATCACCGTGATTTACTCATCAAACCTAATTACTTAAATTTTGTATCATCGCCAATTTCGTACAAATCCCATATATTTCGGTTCGGCAACCCTAAACCAGTTATATCCAGTTATGTCTAGTCTGGTCTGGTTCGTTCACACGAGTGAAATCCTCATTTATATGGGTACGGAGACAAAGGAATTTATATAATACGAGGTTTTTATTAAACCGTGTTTAAATTCAGTGTTGCTATTTGAGAAATTTTCATTGAATTTGTGAAAATGCATTTGGGTTATGGGCACTTGTGAGTGTTGGTTGTGATGTACGTTTTTTGATTAAATTTTGTTTTATCAGCTAGTGAGAGATTTGCATGTTTGTTTTAATAATGTAAAGTAAGTAATATTGAGACGGCTACAAAGATGAAATAGTCCAATACTAAAAACAATGAAAAAAAATATTTTAGCAATCCTTGGAATACTTTTGTACTTACCTGGAATACTAAACTAGCGCATATAGGCTATTGTAATTATTATTGTAAGCTTTTTAATCATAAGAATTTTCACATGATGACATTACTTTTAGGAAATAAAGTCATATATATCACACAAAAAGAAGAAGTGTTACCAAATTTACATAGTTAAAACAAACACCTATTTCAGCGGAATCATACATCATAAACAGGCAACACATAAGTCTAACTTCAGACAGGTTACAAAAAGTAATTTATGTTTTGTCATCTATCCGCATGGCAACACTGCGGAGTTTAATGACATTGTTTTTGAACTTTGTTAAACGTAAAAACTATGAACATTTATTGTGAAGGGTGTTTTGTTCGGTTTTCATAATTGTTCTGTTTCCTAAATTTTAATAATGGATTCATATGAGCTAGAAAGCAAAAGGTGTTATCACAGATGATATACTAAAAATATTGTAAGAGTAGGAACTTTAATAAATTTTTGAAAAAAATATTAAATTAATTAAATAAATGCAAAGGACTTACCTTGAGATAGTAGTGTATCGCGTACCCTTAGGGTTTCCATTCTGACTCTCAATCTCCTTAATTTCTTCTTTGGACACTGCAACAAGAAAAAAGATATTAAATATTAAATTAATTATACTATATGAAACATGGGTTCTACAGAAAGTCCACATTGGAAAACCCAATTCGCTTTTCCTTGAACTGAACTCAAAATAAGCTCGTAAATATTACGTTTCCCAAATTTATAAATGAAAACATGTATATTTTTGGGATAAATTATTATTTATTCAATGTTTTCGGAAATCATCGAGTTTTTTGCGAATCATTTAAATCGGATAAAAAAGGTAAAACAAGATATAAAACAGATGTTGATGGTTATTGCAATCACTTACACATGAATTAATATAATAATAATATTATGAATAACATGTAAGAAATTCAGACGACGTCTATCACTAAGGGCTGATTTTTCAATAGTCAGATAAATGCTAACTGACTGATAATAGGTATGTTTTTTTTGTCACTTCATACATATGTCAAGTATTTATGTTCGACGTGCATCAAAAACATACTGATTTTCTGTCAGATAACATTTAGTCAACTTATCTGACTATTGAAAAACCGGCCCTAAATCTTCAAGTCCTTTTTTTTGATTTATTGATTAAGCATTAAAACAAATTATAACTCAACTCATTAATTTTAAAGCTCCTGTAATATACATTTTTTACGAATAAACGTCAAACACTAAAAGTTAATGAGGTACTCGTAATCTGTATCAGAACAGAGAATACAAAATAAACTTTCAAAGCATGTCTCAACGAAATAAACACGTTATAAAAATGAAAATTGTGTCCGATATTGTTTATTTTCGTGTTTTGTGTTACGACATTGCCCGGGGGAAGGATTTAGCCTAATTTTCAGTATTTTCGGCAATTATATGAGCAGAATTGGTCCTTGGGGGCCGCTTCCATATTTTAATTGCTAAACGAGAATTTGAGTTTTTGTAAACGCTTTTTGCTGTACTTTTAGAGAATAGGTAATTTTATATCATATGTATTTAACGTTTAGATAAATGTTGTATATGTTATTTTGGTTGCGTATATTTAGTAGCTGCTAGAACCTAATACAGCTGGATATCCTACGGGATTTTGATGAAACTTTACAGTAATATAGGTTGTACATCCGAATAATACATAGGGTACTTTTTACCGCGGGAAAACTTTTCATTCCCACGGGAAACCGACTTCCACGCGGACGGAGTCAGTTCAGTAGATATTTCTATATGATTGCAGATAAATACAAAGACGACAAAGTGATATATTTGCTATTCGCTATAATTTTTTATCAACCTAGATAAAGCTGTACGCTACTTTTGAAAATTCAAATATATCGAATGCTATAACAACCCTCACATTGAAATTAATAAAAAACATTTCCTGAGCTATTTTCGAAAATCCAACTGACAACATCTGTCACACGTCCACTACAGACGCGTTAAACTTAATTAATAAAACAATATTATCTTCATTTCAAAATCAATAAACTTTATCAAAATAAAGTTTATCGAAATTCAAAAACATGAGTTAACCTCGTTCCTTCCGGAATCGATTATTGAAAAAGTTTTGACGTCTGCTTGTGACGTCTCTATGAGGTATTTTCGAGTTCTCATTGGCTGATGCGAGCCAATCAGCGATTGACAGCCTCTGATTGGCTGCGTAATTGATCGTTGGAGTACAAGAGATTTGGATTGGTTGGTGGAGAGCTGTTTTCAACTTGAATTTTCTTCGTCGTTTTTTAATTAATATTTTCTAACTAAAAATAAAGGAAAAATACATTTTTGGAAGAATAAAAATGTACCTATTTTCATCCCCCTTTTTTAACTATAATCGTTTTCTACTTACTTTCATAATAACATCATAAAATTTTTTTAAATCATTTTTTTTAATGTAGTAAAGAAGTTTCCTATTTGTCGGTTCGAGCAAAGTAAAAATGTATGAATACAGAAATATTGTGTATTCCAAGCTCAGTCAATGTCGTTCAGAGTTATTAAAGTCGAGTAAAGCCGCGCGTGAGGTGCATAGTTCACTAGAAGTGACAATAATAATAATAAAAAAACTTTGACATGAATTGAAACTAAAAGAACTTGTTCCTCCATTTTGATTTGGAATTGTATTATTTGAAAACACTGTCCATAAATGAAATTTTTATTAAAATTTTATAATTTAATATCGCTCAAAAACAGTATCTAGAGACTAAAGAAATATTCTTTACGCAACACAAAATAAAAACAAAGACAGTTGCAAAAAAACCAGCCTATAAAAGCCTCCCCAATCATTTCTTATCCTTCGTACCAAGATTATGCCAAATTGAAATTTGTTACCAAAGACATTGGAGTTTTTTTCGCTTGTCACCTCCCATCTCCATACATCCTTGTTACTAGTGATGTACACTAACGCACTTCGACAGGTAATATTTTTTGCGCGAAAATTCTGCATGCGTATGATCCGGAAAATACCGGTATTATATTAATATCGCTTTCGGCCGTTATTTTAGCGCGTAGAATTGGAAAATTGGGCGAATATTTCCATGATACGGCAGTATTTTTTTGCTTCAGTTTTTTGGTGTGAGGTTTTTATACGTCTTCAATATGAATATATTTAGGAACAAAAATGACTTGTTTCAGTTTTTAAACTATGATATTGGCGTTTATGTAAAAAGGCTAAGCAAGGAATTACAAAATAGACCTTATTAATTTTTTAAGTGTAATTATTTTTTTTATGCTAAATACTGACTTGGCTTGTTTTAAACAAGAGTGTAAAAAGCCATGGCGTTACGTATAAACGTTAATTAAACGATTTTCCTTAACAAGAAAACACATTTAATTAAAGAAACCAGTGTTTGGAAAAACAAATAGGGACAAATTAATTAACTTCATCTTCTCTTCACTGAACTATGAATACTAATCTACTTATTATGAAATGCAAAATAGAAACATTACAATGGCGTTGTCCATCCATAAAATACCATATTTGTATCACGTCCCAAATCCATGGTGTTATCCCCCAAACAGCTTTAAAATACCGGTATTTAGTCGCATTAAATCGCTAAATTGGTCAATTAATACGTGCCCAATGAAGTAATTACCGATAACTATGGATATAGAAGCACAACACTAATCGATTGTGCTGCAATTGTGTTGTAATTGAAATCGAAAACTTGCCTAATTAATGAATGTATGTCGATTTTGTGTGATACCCAATTAATGTGTTTAATGCGGATTCCAATGGTTGAGCTGTTTGTTGGTAATATGGTGTTTTATGAACTCGATGTAAGGAGTATATTTCATTAGGTTTTTCACACTTAGTATTGTTCAAATTTATTAAGCAAATATGATACGAGAGGCAGACAGACATACACATACTGTAATAGATTAATTGCATAAAATAAGTTTTCACACATTAACTTACTCCCTTAGTAATTCTAAAAAAAAAAAAAATAGTTTCAAAAAACTAAAAAAAACTCGTTCGAAATGGAGCCATGGGCTTAGGATTAGGAGCGCTGCACGCTTCGGCCTACACTGGGAGGCGAATCATTGAGGGTACCAGGATGGAGTTTTCATAATATTACATTATCATGGGTCCTTAATAAATGCGCAAAATTTCTCAGCTATCTTAAGTTCCAAAGTATGTCTTAATTAAGATCAAAGTTTCCATTACTAACATACTATAACGTAAATGCTCCTATTAACGACCTACTAAAATTTGTACTCTATTACCGACCTATTTTTTCAATCACTCATATTAGACTTAATATAGATTCCATAAAAAAATTAACTTAAAAATTTGGTTGGTAGTTTTAGTGGTCAACAAACAGAGTAAATTTGTCTTGTCTAAATAACCAGTGTTAGCAATAATTTGACATTAAATGAGTGCCGCTCGACACCGACGCACTTTCCATAGTGACGCGTCTCCAGCCTCGTAAGCACACCGAAATATTAGGTACTTAAGGTAAATAACAAACTTAAAGTTGATTTATCTGCTTGCTATCACATAAAAACTATAATACATATATTCGTTTTCGAAATATCATTGAATTTAAACATTTTTGTTGGTTTTTTTGGCATAAAATCATATCTTAATGAAGGGCGGTAATAGGATCCAAATTTCATAACTTGACTCTATTAACGATCCGTGGCGTTATTAGAAGTTTGTAATTTTCATATTTGATTCTATTACCGACTCACAGCTGAAAAACCATGTAACCGCATAGGCGCAAGCACTATACCTCTGCTCAACTAGAAGCTGCGCTGCTAGCTGTAAATGAAGGAAGCAGGATATACGAAGCTTGAAGACCTATGGCATACCGAGAAAAACTACCGTGACAAGACAGTTAATAAATATAAAAATGAACATTGTGGAAAACAATATTGTTCAACGAAGGACGACTAAAAAAGACTTATGGACTGGATTTTCTATGTCGGAAAGTCAGGTTTTCCTGTAACAAAAGACCAACTGTTAGAAACAATTGCAAAATTGTTTAATTAAATTGAAAACTTAGAGCGCTCTTATCCTTTCAATGATGGTGTTCCAGGGAGAGGATGGTATCTTAAGGTTATGTCTAGACATCAAGGCGAATTGAATTAGCCTACAAGCCGATTTTAATTGCGATGAGACGGGATTCTTTTATGTCAAAATAAAAACAGGTTTTCGTCCGAAAGGGCAGCAAGGAAGTATATTATGTACGACTAGTGGCCGCCCGCGACTCCGTTCGCGTGAAAGTCGGTTTCCCGTGGGGATGAAAAGTTATCCCGCGGTAAAAAGTACCCTATGTGTTATTCTAATGTATAACCTATATTACTGTAAAGTTTCATCCCGTCCTGTAGTTTTTACGTGAAAAAGTAACATCCTCACATACTCACATACATCCACACATCCATACATACTCACAATCTTTTACTTTTATAATATTAGTAGGATTATAATATTAAGATGTTGATTTTAAAACTGTAATAATGTCTTAATATACTTTTAACTGCATTTTTTTTATTTTTTCGTTTAGATGAAGGAGCAATTTTTATGGGTCGGTAATAGAATCTGAAAAAACGGTAATAGAATCAAACCACATCTTTAGGTCGGTAATAGAATCAATTGCTCTTTCGGATTAAACAATTATTTAATAATTACTGTGTAATAAAATACTAAATTGAAGTACCGAATCCAACAGAACACTTTACAAAGATTGATATTAAATAAAAACACCTTAACTAACCTATCAGTATCTATCTATTTACTCAAAGTTATTCCTAAGACAGCTTAAAGGGGCGGTAATAGGAGCATTTACGTTAATAGTTTCCAAAAAGAGTGCTGGTAGTTTTTTCCGCCGGCTTTTTTCTCTCGGTCTACGGTTAGGTAAAGTCGAAGTTTGTAACATTGACGTTCATTAAGTATATGTTACATATCTATGATGAATAAAAAGAATTTTGATTTGATTTGATTTTACATGGGTTAATAAATGCGCAAAATTTCAAATTTATCTAAAGTTTCAAAGCATGTCTTAACTACGATAAAAGTTTCCGTTACTAACGGGGCGACGACATTTCGGACACAAAAAACTCGCACATCCAATATATGGATATTCATTTTTTTTTTTCATACATTGGCCAAGGTGTCCGAGTTTTTTGTGTCCGAAATGTCGTCGACCCTACTAACATCCAACCTAAGCTAATAAAAGTGTGTTAAAAGCCTACCTTTATCCCCCTTCAACGGCGTGTTTCCCTTCAGCCAGACGACCCTGGCTGCGGGCTTGGAGTTCCGCACCTGGCATTCAAGACTGACGTCCTCGCCTTCCTTGACCTCCAGCTTCGAGTTGTGCGGGTGGCCCAGGATATCTACCGACGTTGGTGGTGCTAGAAGAGAAGAAATCTATCATTAAGAGATATGTCATTATATCGCATGAAATTTCTTGCATAGAAAAAAAAAAAAGGTGACCCATCCTTTCATAAACGATAGAAGCCATAAATACCTAAATGTTACTTCTATCACAGTGGGTTAAGTGTTTGAATAGAAAAATAATGTTTTGATTAATAGTTTATTATAAAAAAACTTTGGATTCTCAATTCAGAAACCAGCAGTGAACAGAAAAATATAAAAAATAAAGTTTTTTTTTATTTTTACATTATTTTTCTTAGATTTCACAATGTATCCGCAGAAATAAGCTATATTAATGTTTTTCTTCAAAATGCCTTCAAAATCCAAGAATTACTTTAAGTGTCTCAGATTCAAAACTACGATCGAAAACTTGAGTTTTAATAGTCAGAAAACGAAACTGTCCCACGCCGTAACTTGGTATCCAATGTTGTGGTTAACTGTCCCAGTTTCAGTTCATTCGTTCTCACATTCACTCGTTCAATTGTTCAGTTAGTTCATTCGACAGCGGCTGTCAAGTGTATCGCAGTTTTTATCGAGTTTGACGGCATGTTTGATTTTTATAACGTAAGTTGAGTATAGGTACGGTTTGTTTTGTAAAATATGGTTAGATGAAGGTAAACAAGAGTGTTTAGGCAGGATTGCGAAAGACGATAGGATGCCAAACAATAATAATTATGATAGGCTAAGTTTAACGTTTGTCGGTAGATTTTGAATTAAATACTTCTGCTACTGATTAACTAAATACTAAATTTCAGTTTGGTTTCCTATATCAAATGTTCATTAAAATAATCTTTACTAATTTCACGAGTAAATCGGCACTAAAGTTACTGAAAAATTGAAGTCTTGTTCCAAACTTTTAATCCTAATAACTTTTAACTAAACATTTTCAATTTACGCCCAGTTGTTATAAATCAATGGCTCCCAGTGGGCTCCCGAAATGTAATGTAACCAGTTTTAAAGGAAATAATTTGAAAATAAATAAACATTCTCGGAAATTCTCAGGAGAAATCTGTTCTTACGTTGTAAAGTGGAAGAGAAGAAAAAGCTAAGGCAGTTAGTTGGTGGCGTTTTTTGCACTAATGTCTAAACAATGAAGGTTTTTTTTTAATAATTGCTACAGATTTAACTTTTAGTTTTGAATTTAAAAATGCTAATTTATTTATTTTGAAGTTATAGTTTAGTGTTTCTATGGTCTACTTAATAGTAGGTTACCACCGTGTATTGACTCATGCAGCATCAAGCTAAACTCTTGGTGTGGACTCTACACACTTCACATGTTCGGTCTCAAACAAACTTTACAAAAAAATCTTTCACTTTTCAAAATGGTGAGTAATTAATCAGAAGATAATCATTTAAATTTGAATCGCAGCTCAAGTTCTACCGAATTACAGAACAATGTATACGGCAATGTGAATTAAGTAGGAATCTTGTGTTACTTGTGTCACCGTGGAGTGACTGGATGAGTTTGTGAAGACCGGATAAGTGACGAGATTTGATGACAATAATCCTGGTTTGAATATAATTACAATGTAACATGGTTTGTAGCAGTTCTTTTATGTTTGTATTGATAATATAGCAGTTCTTCTGTTATAGACAAACAAATCAAGAATATTCTAGTGTTCCTTGTAATATCACTTATTATAAGGAACTAAAAACATTGAATTTAGCAGGGTTAGACCACGCGGACGTAAGTAAATATGTTTTCAAAAATTCGAAAAGATGTAGTAAGAATAAAGCATGCACACGTATTTTTTTTGAATTGTTAATGATTGAAAAGTCCGTTTGTTTATCATAGATAGTTTCTTTTCTCATAATTGAACTTCTCAAATGACAATTACGCTACCTCCCATATCTTAGTGCCTACAAGTAACTCAATAGGTCGCCTGTCTTGGTCTATCCGTACTCGTAGACAAACATGACGACCTACAATACACTACAGCTGTTTGAGCTCTTTACTAGTTTAATCCAGTTTCAATGGTTATATTACTATTTGTTATGATTGTCTTATAACTTGATAGTTATATAACTTTTAGTTATTATTGTCTAATTAGCTTTCCGCCCGTGACTTGACTTGAGTGTAAAAAAATACCCTTAATTAACGTATGCTATGTTAACGCAGCTTTCTATTGGTGAAAGAATATTTAAAATTGATTCAGTAGTTCCAGAGATTACCCAATATCAAAATTTACATAGTAACAATGGGTTCATAATATAACATGTGTCGAACAGAAGTGAGATCAATCTATAAACTTTTGTATTACGTTAGCATCAAATAAAATAAAATATTATTGTATATTGTATAAGAGATGCCACTTGTACGAAATTCCAAGAAGAATTCAGTTTGTAGTCACGCTCAATCAATTTTAATTTAATATCAAAAATAGCAACATCCCAACAAAATATTAACAAGATCGCGCGAAACACAATATCATTGTTAGAACTCCACACAAATAACTATTATGAACATGATACTTAACCCGCCGGGTGACAAATAACCTATTGTCTCACACACAATGTGCCCGGGTCTTACAGACCCCACTGATGGTTGTAGTTAATCAGAGCTTGAGGGTTAATGAAAGAAAGTGTGAAGTCCTGTAGGGATGATACAGTCGCGCGTATTGAGTTTCATTATTATTAAATTTATTTCAAAAGTTAAAACAATTTCACATCGCATTTTTTATTAAGTTAGCTGTTGAACTCCGAGTATTAAAACTATGCTTCAAATCAAAACTGTTTATCTTTTCACTTTTTTATGAATTTATACAAACAATAGAAATGTAAAAGAAACGTATAGATTTACTTACAAATAGGTACAACTAAAAATCTTGCTGTAAACTTTTACTGTGTGCTAAGTCACAAACTAATAAATTGCTCGACAATTTTATCATCAAATTGCCTTAATAAATCAAATGCGACTTTGCCCAACCTTCAACCCAAAGGCACTAGACAAGACGAATATCAAAATTAAGCAACAAAAAGAAAAAACTAATTCGCAATGAAGATCTCAATTATTTTCCATCTTCGTCGTTAGCCGTAGATTTAAATCTCCAAGTCGCTGAACCTGATAAAAGTCCATAAAAAATCTAATATCTTCAGTGTGATTTAAACCAAGTAATTCTGAAACTTGGCAGAATTGAAACAGAACTAACTTTCTTGGCAGCCCGTTCTTGAGTAAGTAAGGAGTTTGTTTTTTTACATTTTAGGATATAAGAAGGGTTATTTATCTTTGCTTTCAGCTTTTGATAGATTAAAAAAGTTAATTATTTTAGCGGTGTTTTTATTATTCACCAAAGCTTAAGTTTTTTATTCCGTTCTTTTTATATAAAAAAAAATTCGGTTTCGGATGCCGAGCATATTCACAGAGTGCTAAATTAGATAAAATCGGAACCGAAATTGAAAATTCTGGTGTGAATAACATGTGTGATCATATATCGCAAAGCCAGCTAAAGGGTTAACAAAGAAATATCCCCCGTTCTTGGGTCGGTATTTATGGGTCGTATGTACCGAGGGGTTAACTCGGGGATGCCCATTTAGAAAATTAGATATTCAGTGCAAATAGCTGTTAAGTTTGGAGAGAAAGTTAAATAAGGTCCGTTCGGTTCGGTTTTTTTGTTTTTCTTTCGGATTGATTGGAGGAAGAAAGTTTGGGATAGTTTTTGAATTTGGAACGAGACTAGCATTGGCGGTTTAATCTTTAATCAGTTCAACTTTGTGAGAGGTACGAATCGACGCCATTTTGGAAAGCAAGTGACGTCACGCTGAGACTTCATCTTTTGCGAATTGAAGCATTCATTGATTACAAATGTCATATTGTCATAGAATAAACTATAGATAGGTATTTGCGCACTCTGACTAGATGGAGCACTATCTGTAAACAACGGCTCTAAATAGAGCACTACCTGCAAACAGAAGCCGATTGCGGCTAAGTATTTTATGCCGCACTTTAGGGGTAGGTACGTCTGCTCCCTCTAGTAAGACCAATCGAAGACCTATAGACCTAATCTATAGAATGAACACTAAAGGACTAGGCTAGGAACGTGTTAAACCGAAATAAATGGTTTTAAAACGTTTGACGTACGAACGTTTTTGGATATGTGTTTCTCACTGCAGCCATTTTTTTAAAAACCTAAATATTAATAAATTTTGTATCTAAATACCGAAAATAGCAGTTTTCCGTCCTATATCGACAAAAGTGGATATAAAACTCTGACACCCCAACATTTTGAACTCGCAATTCAATGAAAAAGATCCCTCGCAACTCCTGACTGAAGTAAAACTCGATTATTGACTTTTTCGACTTCCCACCGACTGTCTATCTGGCGGCGACTGCCAAAAGGCGATAAGCCGTCGGCTAATTAAAGAGGTACGTCTTACACCAACTTTGGGGCGGTCGGCGCTTTTTTTGGAAAAATGAAGTTATCAACTTATTTCTTGGCGGTTTTATGTTTTTTTTTTTGGTGAAGTTAAAAGTTTTTTTGTGGTTTTGTATAGGATATTGAGTTTGTAACAGTTTGTAAGGATAAGTAGCTTGAAATAATGGTGATAACAGTCTTAATACGTCCCACTAGTTGAGCACATTACTCTTTTATACCTAGTCAAATAATATGATTGCATACAGTATAAACTGCTACCAAAAGCACTGTTGAAAAAGCTATTCAGCAAATTCTAATAAAACTCAAATCTACTCATTCTCTGCCGCGTTTCTGTTATTCACCTTAACAACCAATAAATACTTAATGTCCTCTACAATACGGGACCTCAACAAACACGGTCCCGGCGAATAAGTAAATAACGCACAAACGTCGGGAAATGAACCGCCTAGAGGCAGAACGCGGTAACCACGAATTCGACGTTTTTGTTCCATTTAACCTTTTGCGGTGCGTGAGGATTGTTTTTTGCGGTTTAATTGCAAATTTGAATGTTTGAGCAAATAATGTGCGAGGATTGATTGAGATAACGAAGAACGTAGGCTATGTATCAGAGTTGCTAGGGAGTATATATTGAGAGTAACGAAAGTAAATGTAAAATCAATTTGCTGTAGTTGTGTCATGTGAATTCAATGAATCCATGGTGTATAAGTAGAATTCAATTCAATATAGAATACAGTAATTGTTAATTAAAACGTAGTTATCTTTTGTTTATTAATAAGAGCACAGGTAACATCATAAAAAAAGGCCATTAGGTCTAGCTTTTGATAACTATTCAATTACCGCACAGAAGTAGATTTACTTTTAGAAATTTTAAATCAACTGTTCAGATTACAAAAACGTTTATTCTTTTACAAATTTAAGTTTACGTTATCGAAAACTTAAAAAACTCGCACTGGGCCATCGCTCTTACTTTAGTTGAAATCATAAGTCAACTGGAATCAATCCCCAAATCAATTAAAAACAATAAATAACTTTCCGGAAGAAGCCTAAAGAAACAAAAGAAGCAATAATACGTAGGAAGCGAAGTTGAAGGAACCAGAATATAAAATAAATAGAAGATAAAAGCCAAGGAGAAATCTTTTAAAAACACATTATCTGAATATATCGCCGATCCCTTAGGGAAGTCGTATTTAGGTATGATTTCGAGAGAGAACCAAACATATTGTAATAAAGTATTCATTCGTTATTTGCATTTTTAACAACGTATATTCTGTTCGACGATTGTTGTGATACTTCTGTTATATTGTTCGAAAAGTATTTTTAAATGATGTGAAATGGTAATGGAAGATTTGGTACTTGTTCACAAATCTAATGTTGGTAAAGATATTGTGCTTTAGGTAATCAAGTAAAGTTTAGAAGGAAAATTAAAAATCCAAACGAAAACATCGATTTAGTTTCGATTTCTTATAAAAACTTGTAAGTACCTCGCTTATTTTAACTGAAATTCCTATTGAAACGACTAAAACCGCTAGTTTAATACAAAACCTACTATTTAAACCTAAAAAACCAAATAAATGTTGACTAATTCTTATTTTTATTACGTTAAACGAAGATTAATAGCGAAATTCGATCTATATGACCTCGGTTTTGTTATGTTCAATAAAATCACCCCATTAAATGAGGAATTAGGACAAAAAGGTCATAGGTTTTGTTGGAAGCCCCTTTTGTTGATATAAGCGTTCCTTATAACCTCACAGTTATTTATTCCAGTGTATTTTCACTACTGGAGGTTGGCTATCAGCTCGCTGAGTTATTTATTATGCTTTCCTTACATTGAAAATTACATAAATTATGAAGATGATTGTTTAATTATAATATTACAATTATCAAATACCCTTGTTTTAAAAATAAATCCATTCCTTCCTTTACCTTTAAAAAAACGCGTCGCTACCGAAAAAGCACGTAGGTAACTCCATTCCACCACATTTCGCCGTGAGAACCGAAAAAAGTTTAAAACCCTCCAATCCACTCAACTGGAGTGCCTACGTCATAAAACTGTGGAGAACTTTTAGTTATTCATCAGCAGGAAGTTCCAGAGATAAGATCTGTATTGATTTGCGACTACCCCGCGTTGTATGGAGTCGTCGAGAGTCTAGAGATAACAGATTTTATACTGGGTTCACGAGATGCGATGTATCGATAACGGCTTGAGTATGGAGGTTAAGGAATACTGCAGTTGTTCTTAATAAAGATTAAACAGCTTAATTTAATTATGGCTAGCTTGAAGTTATTTTGGTGTATAGTTTGAATTGGATGTAGTAACTTGAGCTTGATTAGTGGACTGATTTTTTTTATAAATTTGATTATTTTATAATTGCAAAAAGTATAAATAAAATGCGGTGCACAAAAATAAAGTAGCAAAAACTACATTATCAAAATACATCTTTCGCCGCATCAGAAACCGGATTCAGCCGGATTAAGCTTAAGTCCAACAAAGCATTTTACAAGCCGAATCCCTTGCCAACTTGCACAGATATGCATCAAGTGAAATAACATAGATACTTGGCATTCTAAAGCGATATATTGTTTAATTTTTAGTTGTACGTTGCTTGCAGTCAACTGGGAGTTGGCTCAAAATGAACGGATCGATTCGGCGTTTTTTGTACTTACACGGTTTTGCGCTTGAGGCGACGCGAGTGCCATCTCAGCGACGTTCATTTGTTACTGGCCAATGCGACTTTAAAAAGTGGATGCGATTTTAAAACTAAGATATATAGCACGAGGCTGGTACAGTTACAAGGATCTTTTGAGTTTTAGCCTAATAAGAAACGTCTTGGGGAAAAGTAATTTCAAGAGTTTGAAGAGAGCTTTTATCATCTAGTATTGCGTAAAAATTACTTACGGGATTTTGATAGATAATTATCTAAACACTTATTTGTAAAATTAAACTGTAGAATTTTGTCGTAGAAAATAGGTTCTGCATTGATATTGTCATCGCCATACTTTTGTGTTGGGTTAACGTAGAAATATAAAGTTTTTAAGCATTAAATTTTTTATTTTAACGTTTTTATATAACAAACGTGTAATTGTAATCATTTTACTCCACATTCATTGAAACAAACAAATGCTTAATCAAACTCAAACACCACAATCAAACAAAGCGCGTATAAAACAACATTGACAAAAGAACTGGTGGAATATAATATTTCAAATGCTTTACCCACGTACGCTCACATTTGAAAAATTTAGGCTAACACATTTTATGTGGACGTGTCACTGAATTTTATTCAACTTTATAATAAAACAAAAGGTGTGTTTTTTATTATTTTTTGATATTAAATTGCAACGCTTTGTTGCCTTTTTCAAAGTCTAAAAACATAAAAAAAAATAGATTTCTAATAATTAACAAATTAGCGATTACTAGTTTGTTACCTAAGCACGGTATAAAACTATAAGTTTTATTCAATCGGTAATTCTTTAGATTTTTAAATAAACGGATTAAGGAGTACTACTTAGTTATTTTATTATATTAGACATAAGTTTGTTCCTGACAGTAATATCTGTGCCTTAATCGAATAATGACATGTTAATCATTATAAATGTAATTTTCATAAAATTAAAAGAAGTTTTACTATATGAAATATAATTGAGCATTTCCTGTTCAAACATAGAAATCAATGTAGAATTACTCACAACAGAATTATTTAACGAAATAACTGATTAAAACAATTCATTCAAACATGCTAATAAATAATTAAATTTAATATTCGTAGCGAACAATAAAATAAATTTAACTCCGCCGTCAGATTTCACGTTCCGGGGAAATACATATATTTTTATATTATGATTTTACGTGATTTATGTTTTAAATCGGCAACACAATGCATTAATTATTTTCGAATTGATTCCACGTTATTTTAATTGGAAAAAACATGTATCTGTTTAACAATGATTGTGCCATAAACAGATTCATAATATAATGAATTAAAGGATTATTTTGGTGCGGTTTTAAAATCTGTGTAGTTTGGTTATAGAAGTATCTTCCTATGTTTGATTCTATTTGAACTATTTTTAGATTTAAACCGGGAAGGAACTCTTCAAGCAATGACAACTGTATTTACGTTTTTATTGTCGTTTCCTATTGATTTGCCAACAGACAATGTGTTATAGGAAAAAGGCATGATCTCAAAGACTTTCTATTACTTCACTGGCTATAATTTAATACAGATTACTGCATTACATGACATTCTCTTGCCGCAAATAAGACACAATATTTTTATTTCATAGATAAAATGTTTACTCGATTTATCATTGCAAAATATAATACAATTTCGTCAACTCTTTCATAAAGAGTCTCATGTCTTCGTCCACTAGTTATGTTGAGATTCGTCTTACAACTAGCCATTGTTATTTTAGTCCTAGTATTATTGTTTACTAATTTTATAACTAGATGGCGCTAGCATCGAATTAAACCGCGCATACACTATGTGCAACGATTTCATAGGAACCTGTTCCTGTGTATTCAATAATTTAAGTTTTCTGGATACATAGCAGTATACATAGCAGTATATTAATCATAGTATAGTATCTAAGTTACGCTAGCGAAACCAAACTCTGTCTTAAAGGCTCGGTTGCATTGCAAGACGCGCAGTACAACTGACCAGTAGAATCGTTTGTATAAAAACAGGAGTCGTTAGACTTAGTCTTCCGTAATTGGCGTTTGTATCAAGGTCTTCAAGACGCCTAGCTTCAAAACTTTACACGCTCCTGTGAACAGTTTGTCGCCATTCCGGTCTAAGATGTGCGCGACTATCCTAGCTTGCAGTCAGTATATTGCAAGCCACGAGAATTATTAAGAATCTACAATGACCAACACTCACATCCACCTATATTCTACGTCTTTTTTCTTCCCAGCTTAAAATATCGACCTCAAAACCTTCTTCATAAATACATACATACGCAATACACCAATTTTGATTGCCATTTGTTTTATCCAAAATCTAGGGTAAAAAGGCAAAGATAAGTGTGCTCTTGTTTTATCATTTCGGTAGTTTTTGCGAGTATGTTGACTTGCCGGTCGCCCGGGGGAGCCGTTTGGTATAACTCAATCGGGAGGCTACATAGATGTGTCTTACTGGATGCGGCAGGTATATTTGGAGTAGTATTTTATGAAGAATGTCGTATGGAAATTTAAAAATCACCGGTTATAAACATACTTTCGTAAAAATGATTTTTGGATATTGGCTCGTGTCTGGGTGTAACTAGGTTCTCCCCTAGTCCACTGGTTGGTACCTATAGTATAGTACAAGCTTTGCTTAGTTTAGGGCCACACAGTTGGTGTGTCAGTCTGGAGATTTATTTATTTATTATTTATTTATACTAACTGATAAATACATATTGTGAATTGCCAATTGCCGAATCTGAGATTTGAATCTTGGGTCCCAAAAAAAGAAAGAAGAAACATATCACCGCGAATCACCAAATTCTTATACCGCACTTAATTGTTTAATCAATGCATATAAATCATTTTTCCTTGATAGCTAGAAGCTATTTCACTTAACTATTTTTTTTTCTAATTTTATTAAATTTAATAATTGTTTTTGCGTAGCCACAAAAACAAAAGAAAATAGGCATAATTTTGTCACATCCAGTGGGGGGTGTATCTTGGTTATATCTATCAGTAGTACCCACCAATCGATAGCTAACTAGTTTTGTGCAGAATTGTCATTGAACGTTATATTTTGTGAAAATATCAGTCGCTACCTCCATTTCTTGCCTCGAAATATGATTTTTCATGTTATTGGCGAAAGATGTTTTGGTGGAATTATTGTTTATCTTTTTTTTCGCCTTCCGAGTCTGTTTTCTGTATTGGATCACGTAGGTTTTTGGTAGTTTTGCTGTTATATAGAGAAACTAGTGGCCGCCCGCGACTCCGTTCGCGTGGGAGTCGATTTCCCGTGGGAATGAGAAGTTTTCCCGCGGTAAAAAGTACCCTATGTCCTTTCCCAGGTTCAGTTCTTTCATCATACCAAATTTCATTTAAATCGGTTCAGTGGTTTAGGCGTGAAAGCGTAACAGACAGACAGACAGACAGACAGACAGACAGACCGACAGACAGACAGAGTTACTTTCGCATTTATAATATTAGTAGGGAAGTAGGGATATGGTTGGTATGCGTTTCTTATTTAGGTATTTTAGATACTAATAGCGCCGTTTTGGTCAATATCTAATGACACAATTAAATACAAACAAACATAATTTATTTTACTAAAAGTTAAAATATTTAGAACTCTAATGACATTCTAATTGAGTGTTCTTTCGTATAAATAATTCAGAACCAATTCTGTTTTCATAGCATAATTTAAAAACCATTCAGATGACGGTGAAGATCTATGTCCTATATTGTATATTCGTTTGTGTGGTTTCAATAACAGAAGATACTGCTAACAAATTAATAATGAAGATTACTTTTTTATATTATTTTTAACTTGTTTAGCAGAAAGGTTTTGAGTTAACTTTTAACTTAACTGTTTAACTATACCTTAGTTTAAATCATAGAATAAAGTGAGTAATGACCGTTATTAATATTTATAAAACGTCTTAGACTTTAATAGACTCCACAACGCAAATGCATATTTTCCAACACAAGTCTACAAACCATAGATATTCACTTACCTAATCTCAAAAAAAAAAAAAATTAACTTCATTTTTTTTTTCCTAAGAGTAATTATCTATCTCTATAATTAATAAAGCCCCGCTTCATCGCGTAGCCCGGGCCGCGTTTAGTTCACAATGCGTTCGTTACAGCGCGCTGGAGTAATGCCAAGCGGCGACACTGCGCACGATCGCGGAATACCGACGATATATCTCGACCGGCGACATATATCGATGCACTACGGAATAACCGCTTTTAGGAAAAAAAAAATTTTTTTTATTTTTTTTTTTAATATTTGAGTATTTGTAATATAATTAAGTATAAATAATAAAAAAAGGATTAAATTAAAATAAATTTTTTTTGGCTCTGCAATTTAAACGTTTGATAAAAACGGAAGCCGAAAAGTTCATTAAAATGGTATTTGAATATTCAGTTCTGGCCGAAAGCGAGTAGAAAAAAGTTAAAAATCGCCTCGTCACAGAAACAATTGAAACGGTAACGCCCAGGCTATTAGCGGGGCACTTTTAAAATGTTAAGGATGTGCGAAAGAGATGGAAGATGAAATTCTGATATAATTATCCGCAAGACTTCTAATAGAGTTTGGTTGCGAATAGTCTATTATTCTTTTAGGATGTCGCTAATTAAAGTGACGGCATTTCACTACCAAATTTAAAGTTTTCACAGTGTTTTTTCGAATAAATGCCCTTAAGCCTCAACACGAGATATTTTACCACTAGCGGTCGAGACTTAGCAGTTGCTTCGCCACTACGATCGACCAGACGCCATTAAACTTACAGCGAAGTTATCTCTACAGTTAAACCTAGTTTTGTTTTCTACAAACTTAGAAAACAAAACTAATCACCATCCTGCTAATATTATAAACGTGAAAGTTTGTGAGTATGTATGGATGTATGTATGGATGGATGTTTGTTACTCTTTCACGTAGAAACTACTGGACGGATTTGGACGAAACTTTAAGTAATATAGATTATACATCAGAATAACACATAGGGTACTTTTCACTTCGGGAAAACTTCTCATTCCCACGGGAAACCGACTTCAACACAAACGGAGTCGCCGGCGGCCACTAATTTTAAATAAGCAGTATCAAACATAGCCATAATTTGTTAGGTAGTTAATATTTTTTTTAACTTTTATTTCCTACTCGAAAAAATTTCGACTTAAACTTGCCTTTTGTTTTTTTTTAATTGCTCAATGTCCACCCCTGCAACGTAATTATTCCAGTAGAATGGGGGTGGTTTAAAGTATTTTTGTTAGGGGGTGGGTTTGTTTTCATATTGTTGAGTAGATTGATGGGTGATAACAATGTGGTTTTTAAAATTATGATTTTATGGGGATGAAACAGGTTGCAAATTTGTAATTTTATATCATACGAGCAACCCGCCCACGCTTCGCAATGGTGTAATTTTACCGACTTGCTCGGGAACCCTTGAATTTTTGCCAACTTAAAAAACTTTTGCTAAACGTTCTTTATTTACAAATGTAAATAAATAAATACCCTAAAATATGGAGAAAACCTCATTTAAATCCGTTACGTACTTTAGGAAGAGTTAGCGGCCAAACATACAAACAGACAGAATTAGCGACTTGGATTTATACTATGTAATGATTTGACATACTTAGAATAAGACTTTTATCTTTAATGAGTAAACTTATAGATTGAATAAACTTAACTCAAAGGATTTAGACTCATATCTTTAGGAATTAAAAAGGGGATAAGTTACGTAATATTCGTATCATAAATTTTAATCTAAATAAAACGGTATAAGGTTGTAATTCAAACCACGGTTTCTTAACATTTCATGTTCTGATCACGCAAGCTTAGCTTTTTAACTAAATTAGGCGAAACTACATGATATTGCGTATTACGGCTATTTGAAACGAAATGTAAATTGAACGAAATTATTTCAATTTGTGGTTTCTAATACATTAAATAAACCAAAATAAGGATCGATTTACTCTTTGTTCAAGTTTAATTGGCAGGAAATAGATATACTTAGCTCAATGTAATATTTTAATGATGATTTTGTTCTACGTTTGAAAACAACAAAACTACATACATGTCACCAGCCACAAATATTCAGATAAAACCGATGCTTACCTGAAACAATAAATTAAAAGTTAAATACAAAATAATAGGTATATTCCTTAGTTTTTACACGTCGTCAATTTAAAAACATGGCGGCATGTTAAACATCTTACTCTTATTCATATTACTAGTACACTATAATACATTTTCACAATATTAGCAGTTAATTGACCATTGCGATCAATGGTAACTCATAGTTGAAACTATCTCCGTGTGACGTCACACGCAGTACTAAAACGCCGGCAGCCAATCAGACGTGAGGATTCTTACCTCGCCCCCCGCTACTATCACTACTAGACACTACTAAAACATTCCTATAGTATTTAATACTTTCATACTTCAGTTCATAAAAGCTATTCTCTCAATTAACTTAATACTAGTGGCCGCCGGCGACTCCGTTCGCGTGGAAATCAAAATCAAAATCAAAATTCTTTTATTCATCATAGATATGTAACATATACTTAATGAACGTCAATGTTACAAACTTCGACTTTACCTAACCGTAGACCGAGAGAAAAAAGCCGGCGGAAAAAAACTCCCAGCAAGTGGAAGTCGGTTTCCCGTGGGAATGAGAAGTTTTCCCGTGGTAAAAAGTACTCGATATGTTATTCTGATGTATAAACTATATTACTGTAAAGAGTAACAAGCATCCATCCATACATCCATACTTACAAACTTTCACGTTTATAATATTAGTAGGATTGGTAAGGTACGTTAAAGTGCCAACAATGTGATACAAGTAACCGCATAGTTTTTCATAACCATGGAATTTCTATCGGTGCCTTTATGTAAGTTATCAGTGTCGGATATTGTATCGAGTCAGTTCAGTGATGTACCGCAAAACCGCGATTCCCTGGTTCGGTTCCCGGGGCTGCCAATTAGAGTGGGATGGGTGTGCAAGTGTCGGGGATAATCTTGTCGATGATCGGGTTATATCGTGGTTTTTTATTACGTTGTAAAGCTTATTGGAACCATTGAAACTTATTTAAAAAAAATAGTGGCCGCCCGCGACTCCATTCGCGTGGAAGTAGGAATGAAAAGTTTTTCCACGGTAAAAAGTACCCTATGTGTTATTCTGATAGTGGCCTATATTACTGCAAAGTTTCATCCAAATCCGTCCAGTAGTTTTTTTGTTAAAGAGTTACAAACATCCATCCATACTTACAAACTTTCACGTTTATAATATTAGTAGGATAATTAGATGAGTGTAGGTACTAAAAAATCATAACAAAACCTGTTCTTTATTTATTAAATCAAGTCCCTATCACATTTAAATAAACCCAAATATTTACAAAATGTCGAGAGAGCAACAAAATCAAAGTTATTTCTAATTCTAAATAAATAATGCAAATTAGAGGGAACTTCGCGAAACGAATATTCAAATACAGATATCAGTGTTGCCGATTTCAGGAATATTAATGTAGTATTATCATTATTTATTGCGAGGTAGATATACTATTGAAATATTTAACATTAAGGTTTTTTTGTTTTAAATTAAGGTTAGGTATTTCATTACACTTCTTTTTTTAAATATTTAAACGTTTGATCTCTTGTAAAGTAGTAAGTGTATAAGTTGATTTTTTAGATGACTTTAATCAATTTGTAGAAAGAAAACCTACACCTATTTTAGTACCTATCCCAATTTTGTTGTAGTTATACGGAAGTTTTCTTAATTTCTGTTTAAAATATTTATATAAACAGTTTAAGACAAACTAGTGTCGAGCTAACCTCCAATTCACAGAGTTCTCAATACCTTCTCTATAATATTAAAAAACTTTTCAAATCATCCACATTATATCCAATAAATCGAACCCAGAACCGGAGTCAAACCTAATTCAACTTAGTCTTCGGGATAAATTCTCTCAGAACTTTGAAAATATATAGTCAATCGATTTAGAGTAATTCAGAGTCAGGGCTCTGGAGTTTATGTGCTCTTTGTCGGGTTTAGTTGGAGGTGTCTAACTTCGTATGTCGTCTGAGACATAAAATGCTCGATTTAGGGAGTAATTTTGAGTAAATATTTTTTTGATAAATATCGTGGAAGGTATACTGCATAATGAATAAAAAGCCTTTCAGCTTCGTAATAAATAAAAATGAATTTTAAGCTCCCTTAAGGACAAATTTCCGTCATATTTCAAAAAATCTTCAATTTGAAAATTTTACGTTTCTTATAATTTTCCCGAATTAGTGCAGACAATTGTATTATTTATGCCAAAGACAATAAGGTTTAAATTGCTGTAAATAATTGAGTGTTCCGGGCCGAGGTCTCTCGTGATTTGATTGTATTATTGTTATTATAATTTATATTAAGATTCCGTATTTATTTGGCATCTTGTTTATTTTGTGGAAAATTACAGAGCGACGGCCATTTTATGTTATATTTCGACTTAAAAAACAATATTTTTGTGATACTTTTTTATAAAATTATTTTTCATAAATGTCTTTGATTTGATCTTGAATTTTTAATGTTACATTTGTTTATGTTTGAATATTACACAACTATTGCTAATGTAAGATACAAATAAAATCCTTATTAACTCAAATCGTTTGTTCTAACTACCACGTTGTGGTTATCACAAAAAATACATAAAATTCTCACACTGAAAACTACCCAGTAATATATATCTGTTTATAACACCGGTACAAATGTACCTTTTAACACAAATACCTGCCGAAATAACTCACGGCGACTACGAGAGTGAATTTTTCAATGGGGGGGACCTCCCCCCCCCGAAATTTGGTAGAAGGGGGGTAAAGGGAGAACGGGGGGCGAGTGAGATAGGTCAGATCGGCTCTTGACTAATAATGGGCGTGTATTGTGACGTATAGACAATATGGTGACGGTAGATAAAGATGGCTGGCCACTACAACGTTAACCACTATCTGGTTAAGATGTTTTTTAGTGTAGACATGTTAATATGGTAAAATAAAGTGTATAAATAATGTTCGCTGTTATAATGGCAGCTTCTATACACTCATGTTATGGACGTGGAAGAATATCCCTTAATGGAGTCTCTCTCGAGTTTCACTCTTTGCACGCGTAAGATCTCTCCCTGTATTGATAACATGCGATGATCGTCTTGGAACGTGTGAAAAGCAATTTTAAATATCCACAAAGCGTATAGTTTAGAGAATATGTCAAGTCAACAATAGGCATAGCAGAGGTTAAGTTTTCCATTCTTAATACGATCTAACTCATTACGTTCTAGTATAGGTATGTTAAAGTGGACGAATACCTCTAAGGTTCCATATTGTGACGCACAGACAATGAGGTGACGGCAAATAAATGTAATAAATGCGTGTGACACAATGAATTTTGAAAACAAACGCAGAGGTTTCCTTTTGACAGATCACGCGTGTGGCCGGCATCATTTGTTTTTCGTTCGTTTTGTTTTTTATTGCAAACAATCATTTTCGGCCAGTCATTGTAACAGAAAAAAGGTTTTGTCCGCAAACTTTTTGACGAGTTAAAAGAGTGATGGATATTTATTGGATTTGATTTATTCAATCAATGTGTACCAACTTTTTGAGGTGAACAACTTTTGGGAGAAGTAGGAAATAATATTCATAAAGAATACGGTATTCCAAAGACGTTCCAAAGTAAGGGGAAAACTTGAAACGACTTTGATTATTTAGGTTCCTGTAAACAATTTATGTTTTTTATATTGAGGTATAAATAAATATTTTGCTAAGACAAAGTTTTTAAATAAATATGACGCCAGTTTTCCTTATTAAAGCATTAATTTGTTGATGGAAATACAAACAAAACCATCACAAAGAAAAACATGCCTTCGATAACAAAGAGAAACTCGGGGATATAACACCACCAGCGGTCACCCATCCTAAACCTGACCGCACGCGACGTCGCTTCACCTCAAAGATCGGCTCCGATTCCTCGGTCGCAACAAACCACCGAACTCTATACATTTTAATAGGTTATTTTCGGCTTACAAAACAAACGAATACTGCTTTTGTAATAAGTGCTTTATAATATAAGGCATTGGTCTTGTATTTCACCACACGAATTCCCGCAATGTTTTGATTAATATCATTTCACGTACGTCGAATAATAAGAATCGGCTCCCATGCTGTCAATTTGCCTCATTGATATAATTCCCCGCCATTTCTCTAATTGGAATGATTCCATTCAAACACAGCGGAAGCGGAAATGCGCCATGTTGTTTTGTGATAGAACCTTATTTTTAACTGCCGGGCTGTTCTCACGTTACGTTGGATAAAATCTTACTAATTACCTCTTGATGAAGTCAGAAGATGTTTCGGGTGATCAATGGTATTAAATATAAATAAAAAGATCGGTATACGAATGGAAGAAATATCAGTTAGCTTAGTTAAGCCAGTGTATTGCCAATCGAATTTCATACATAGCGCACATCTTTACCTAAAACGTCCGTTCCTAGATTCTGAAATACTCTGGCACTTGATTAATATAAGCTGCAAAGCCCTATTTATAATTACTGATCAATTTTATCTTTTACTAGTGGCCGCCCGCGATTCCGTTCGCGGGGAAGTCAATTCCCCGTGGGAATGAGAAGTTTTCCCGCGGTAAAAAGTACCCTATGTGTTATTCTGATGTATAACCTATATTACTGCAAAGTTTCATCCAAATCCGTCCAGTAGTTTTTACGTGAAAGAGTAACAAACATCCATCCTTACATCCATACATACTCACAAACTTTCACATTTATAATTTTAGTAGGATTACAGCCAATATATGTCCCCTAGTTGAGCACAGGCCTTCTCTATCTATACAAATATAATAAAGCTGAAGAGTTTGTTTGTTTGAACGCTCTAATCTCAGGAACTACTGGTTCGAATTTAAAAATTCTTTTTGTGTTGAATAGACCATTTATCGAGGCAGGCTTTAGGCTATATAACATCACGCTGCAACTATTAAGAGCGAAGAAATAATGGAAAATGTGAATAAAAACAGGGAAAATTATTCATCCCTGAGGGCTTCTGTTGCGTGCGCTGCGAAAATGGTTCTAGATACCAAAAATATATGTATAGGTACAAGAATTAAGGGAACTTTTACCGTGGGAAAACTTCGCATTCCCACGGGAAAACGACTTCTACGCGAACGGAGTCGCGAGCAGCCACTATTGAGAGATAAGCGCAAAATAATCAAAAAGCATAAAGCTATCCACCACGCTGGATCAATGCTAATCAATGAATTCACGAATCATTTCCTAGCTTCACGATGTTTCTACATGAAGTTTTCCTCTCTGTGTAATAACTATGTACATAATTATAACTAAAACGGCTCATCCCAGTGGGGCTTCGACCCAGAACTTTGAAAATGGAATACCAATTCCTAACCTTACGCACTATAAATATTAATAATTGTATAAACATATAAAAAGCCAGTGAAATCAAATCCCAAAACAACATTAGCTGTATGTAAATGAGCCGTATTCTACCACAATTCCTTCTTCCTAATGTTTTTATCTTCCATCTTTTTGTGTCCTAAGGATAGAATCATCTAAATAAATCATTTTGTACACTCAGCTTCAAATATTTCAGAACTCTTAGCTGCACTTCGTAATCTAGCTGATAAATAATGCTAATTTACTAACTGTAAGTTGGTGTTGATAATTGTTTTAGTAAGATTAAACAAATTACTTAAAGATATAACCTGTGTTCTAGTTATTGGTTGAAATTTTGTCACTTTTTATAGCAAAAGACGAGGTACGGTTGTTTATTGTAAATCAAATATATTACCAATTATACAGGCAATTATTATCTGTCTATTATAACCAACTAAGCTTTTTCTCACTACCTACAAGTACCCTACCAATACACACATATTGCAACTGAAACCGAAAACTTTATAGTCGCAATACCTTCACTATAATTCTAAAAATAAAGGTGTTACCACTGTTGACTGTACCTCGGAAGTTTTACAAACTTTCGCCAAATTCCCTGTTTTTGCTCTCCGGTATAATAATTTAATGATGGCCTAAGAATCGCGACCCTGCAAAGAGTACACTTTCCAGAAGTGGGATGGAGTTTCGTGTCTGTGTTTCGGAATTTGTGAGTTTTTAGTTGTGGCTGGCATAATAAGGATTTGGGTTTGTTTTCGCGGTGGTAATAGGTTTGGGATAGTATTGTGTTTCTAGAAGGTTCTTAGCAGTGAAATTTCTTTAGGATACTAAAATAAACTGAGCCATGATCCATCTTGTGGGCTCGGTTAGACGGCCTCTGTGGCGAAGCGGTATGTATACCAGACTGTTAGGCGGAAGGTCCCATGTTCGATTCCCGGGTCGGGTCAATTTAGTCAAAACGTCTTTACTTTATTTGTTAGAGTCTGGGTGTAACAAGGTGCTATCCTAGTCCATTGTGTGGTACCTATAGTACAAAAATTGCTAAGTTTAGGGCCTATGTGGTAGTCTGAAGTTTGTGAGCAAAATTTGTTGCTAGTTAGATATTAAAAAAAAATTGTTTGCTTTTTATTACATGTAATAATTATTATGAAATTTACTCTTTTAAATACATTATAATAAAATCAATTTGCTACCTATTCAATGTTTTTTGTTGTTGTTTATTTCTCCAATAGGTTATAATTAACTTTATCAGCAACATTCTATTCCGGGAATATCATACAAATGAAATAAATCACCGAGTTACTAAGACGGACCTAATCTATGGTCATAAATAACTTTATTTGCCAAAAGTTAAATTATTGCCTCACTCCTTATTAAGGGGTGCAAACATCCCTTATATTTATTAGATGCTGATTCTTACTTTTCTAATAGAGCAACCCTAAATTATTTGTGTCAGGATAGTTTGTTTTTGGGACAAAACAAACTTTGTTGGGTACCTTTTTTTTTTTTTTTGTTTTTGCGGTGAAATGCATTTACGCACCGTACCCCCCACCTGGGTGGCGGGGGGCGTGTGTGGGACTCCCACCTGGGCAACTGACACGTCGCCCAGGGGACTACCCACTAAAACACCGCAGCGCTCCGTCTTCGCCTTGGTGGTGAAGCCGTGGGGCCCGGACCGTCGGCCCTACGCCACGACTTCACCGGCGATGGGCCCGTCTACTGCACGACGGGCCCATTTTGACCCCCCCGCGGTGAAGGGGGGCCTGTGGGAACGACCGGGAGCGCCCGATCGTTCCCACCCGTCGACGGTGGTGGACCGTGCAATGCGGGCAGGTGGATTCCCACGTCCCCCGCCCACTGGCCACCACCAGGCTGGACTTGGGCGCGATCGCGCCTCGTCCGGCCCCTTCGACGTCTGCGGTGCGGGGGCGCGAGAGGATCGTTCTCACGCACCCGCTCCGCAGCCTCCTTCTGCGACATTACATCCTCGCAGAAAGAGGCCACCGCGACCCAGACCGCCTCGGAGCCCAGCATGGCGTACACCAAGCCGGGCAGCGAGAGGTCCGGGCCAGCGGACGCCTGGAGGCGACGACGTGGCACATCCCAGGCCGGACATTCGGCCAGGGTGTGCCACGCTGTGTCGTCCGGCGCGCCACAGTGGTGGCACGCCGTGGATTCCTCCCTTTGGATCCGGCACAGGAAATGTCCGAAGCTGCCATGCCCGGACAAGACCTGCACCAGACGGTAGGTGAGGAACCCATGCCTCCGGTCGATCCATCCCTCTATGACTGGACCGACGGCGTCCAGGGTCCACCGCCCGTCGTCCGCGTTGGCCATCTCCGCCGTCCACCGGCGGAGCATGATCGCGGGCCCTTCGCCAGACGGCGACCCTCTCTTCAGGTGCTGCGGGCTCCCCCTGAGCCCGCTTGTCCGCCGTCCAGTGGTAGACGGCGGCCAGCACCTCGGCCTCGAAGTACCATGGCGGAGTGCCCGCCATGGCACATGCCGCCCCGTGACTAACCGTGCCGTAAGCCCGCGCCATTCGCTGTGCGATGGCGCGTTGGGGCTTACGGAGCAGGGCACGGTTAGTCTCCACCAAGTCGTGAACTTTGTTGGGTACCTGATATTCATATTTTCGTAAGCTATCTAAATAATAATTTTAAATTAATAAATATCCAAACTACCAACATAATGCCTCATTTTTGTGTCGTCTCACAATAGACTAGGTGAAAAAGTAGTTACACCCAGACACAAACAAATTTCATAAATACCATGTAATTGGCATACACAGCTGCTTTTAAAACGAGCAATTAATTACATAAGCATTATAATTAAATGTATTAAATCTCATAATAATAATTTAACACACCACATGAAACATTAAAATGTTTTTGCAATTGCAAACAGTTTAAATGATTACCTTTGAAAACGGTTCGCGATCGATTTATACGCAGTACAGGGTGTTTGAAAATTAATTGAGTTACAAATGGAAATGCAGCAACTAAAATGAAGTTAGAACGATGATGTTTCGGGCTTTAAATTCGAGGTATGTTTTATTAAAAAATATAATGTGTTTAAAAAAGTTAGCGTAGGTACTGGTATAAAAAAGGTGTAAATGTTTTTTTGTAGAAAAATCTTGCTTGGGGCATATTAGACATTTGCGAGTTTTTGTTTTAAATGAACGTAACTGTTTTAAAATCCAGCTTTTTATTAATATTTTTAATGAACTTTGCTTAGCGACGATCCGAATATGATTTTTCATTAAAAATACACGCCTAATAGCTATTTGAAGCCTACGATTTCGACTAAACCTAAACTAACAACCCATTATTCAGCTCATTTGTCATACCTCAAACTCCTTGTATTATAAACTATATAATCTTTGATATAATTAAGACTAATACCGCAAGCGTACATTACACTAATAAGCGAATGTAACTCAGTTCATTTCCAGGCGGTGTATTAGCTTCATATAATCCGTCTGTACTCCTATCCATTATCTTGATTGCTAAGCTCAAGTCCTATATACTCGTATTATATATACAAAATTGTTATATGATTCGAATCTAGTATAGGAGACTAGTGGCCGCCCGCAACTCCGTTCGCGTGGAAGTCGGTTTCCCGTGGGAATCAGAAGTTTTCCCGCGGTAAAAAGTACCCTATGTGTTATTCTGATATATAACCTATATTACTGCAAAGTTCCATCCAAATCCGTCCAGTAGTTTTTACGTAAAACAAGCAAACATCCATACATACTCACAATCTTTCACATTTATATGTTTATAGATGCAGGAAATAAGTTAGTAGTATTTCAGTTTTAAACTGTGCCGTACTTGAGTACAGTTTTAAAAGACATGGTAAAAAAAAATATTAGATTTTACCAGACACAAAAGAATGTATTTATTATAACTATTTGTAAGAGAGAGTTGATAAAACCATCGTTATGCTATTTAAAACAATTATAGATAGATATACAGACAACATATATTCATTGGATTAATTATCTTTAAAGATGTTTTGTCTTTTAATAACAAACTTATCATTCTTACTTTCGGTTTAAAATAAACGATTAATTTAACATTTTATTTAACAAAAGCGAGCAATTTAAAAACCCTTAAATCTTATCAATAACTAAATGACGTAAGTCCCAAAACAACTGCCTTTAAATTCGACGTTATGTTTTTATGATAGAGCTGTGAAAGATTTTATTTTCCCTCATAATATTAACTTTACTGTTTCACCTTACTTTGTGTTTTAGAGTCGAATGCTGAAGTTTGTGTGTCGTAAATTCTATAGGACATAACATGAATCTCAAATATAAAATGTTAATGCTAGTAAAATCAAGGAAGCGGGGATATTTTACTTGTGTGCATTTTAGGAGTTTTCTTTAAAACAGAAGGAAATTATATAAGTTTTAAAACTATCATGGTTTTTGTTATTTACAAAACTTTGAACGGCATATTTACCATGATTATTGTCTTTTGTTATTTTCCGATATTTCGGCATAATTTCATGTGCCTTAGTGTGAAAAATAACAAAAGACAATAATCATGGTAAAAATCCCGTTCAAAGTGTTGTAAAGAAGGAAATTATTTTTAAATGATCTACAGTTTTAAATAAATTTAATAATTCAATGACTAAAAAAAATCTGAACTATATTTAAAAGTAACCGTTTTTTTCTTAATTATACATTCAACTTTATGTTTGTTCTTATTGAAAACCCCGTAACAAAAATTAGACTTTACTCTACCTCAAAAATTTATCATTTTTCAAATGTAAGAATTACCCATTCGAAATTACCCTCTAAACACCAAATAACCTTACAATCCCACATTTCTTTAAACACAAATAGTGGCTGCCCGCGACTCCGTCCGCGTGGAAGTCGGTTTCCCGCGGGAATGAGAAGTTTTCTCGCGGTAAAAAGTACCCTATGTATGATTTTGAGTTATAACCTATATTACTGTTAAGTTTCATCCAAATCCGTCCAGAAGTTTTTACGTGAAAGAGTAACAAACATCCATACATACTCACAAACTTTCACATTTATAATATTGGTAGGATTATTCTCTAACCATCCTTTTTGAATCCCCCATTACATTTCAAAACAAAGATTCCTCCACCACACTCCTGTCTCGCGAGGCCGAGCTCACAGTTTGCGGGTAGTCGGAGAAAAAAGTTGTGCAAGATTGATGACGTCACAAGTTTGTAGAATTACGATGTGTGCTCGGAATAGCGATGGGTGAATTAAAGTTGGTGCGATTTCGGTTTTTTATTTGTTACCTGATGTTGTTATGGCAACTTTTAAGCGACGATGTTTTTATCCAATAATGTAATTATAAGGATATATAAATTACTTTTACGACACATCTTACTAATATAATAAATGCGGAAATGTAGTAAACGCAGGGCAAAAAGCCTGTTCATTGTAATAATAATTGAAAATGATTTATTTACTTTATAAACCATATAAAAAAACAAACCAAATCCCCAAAATAGCAGCAACACATTTATATAAACCAATGATTGGATTAACTGAAAAACTCCGTACGTTTCGAATGTCAACCCAATTGAAATAGCAGAATCTTTACAAAAGGCATATCAGAGTTTTGTTGGCTTCGTGTCATTTGATACTTTTGTTGTAGGAACAGTGCTTTATTAGATGATTTTGTATTTTTTTAGGATTTCGTTACGTAAGGAAAATGAACCCTTGTTGGATCGCTGCGTTGTCCGTCGATATTGAGACAGTTTATTATTAGAAAATGTGGAGGAATAAAGCTTGAATTAATATGTGGGCTAATATTTTTTTGAAACTGTTTTAAAAGGTATCTAAACGGTGTACGAAAATATCTCTCATCCCACATAGTTAAATAATCATACTCTTTGAGCCAGCTTCATGGATCAACGCTCAATCCTTCTCACCATCGAAAAAATTAACCTACAACCAACTAATTGTATATATATATACTTCTTTTATATACTTTAATTACCCAGATCATTATCAAATCTTAACACTAACAATACAATACATATATTAATCACTGTTATCACTTCCTACAAACGCGATGACACAATGATTATGACAGTTCGGACAGCTGACAGCTAATGTCATGGGTGGGAGTGATTGATGGAAATTTTAGGTAAGTAGAAAATAATACGATTGAGCGATATAAGTAACTAATATTGCCAAAAGAGACTTTTAATATAAAATTTAAAAGAATATATTCGTATGATTGTCTCAATAAATCGCAGTTATTTTATTACGAATCATATTGATATAAATAAAATTTAGAAATAAACTTTATACGTATAAAGTTTTGAACGGTAAATTTACTACGAATTTTACGATCAACGCTACGCCGTAGCACCACGTAGCACGTCGTAGCAACTGCGTAGCATCAACTGAAGCTTAAAGAATTTGGTGTGAATTTGCAATAGTCCGAAGGTTGAGATTATAGTTTTCAATTTTATTCATATCATAAACAAACTTTTATGAAATATCTTTAGAAGATCTTCTGAAGAAGATTTTTCTGTTTTGGGATTAAAAGTTTAGTGTTTGCCTTGAATCTTACTGAATCTATACTAATATTATAAAGCTGAAGAGTTTGTTTGTTTGTTTGTTTGTTTGTTTGTTTGTTTGAACGCTCTAATCTCAGGAACTACTGGTTTGATTTTAAAAATTCTTTTTGTGTTGAATAGACCATTTATCGGGGCAGGCTTTAGGCTATATAACATCACGTTGCAACTATAAAGAGCGAAGAAATAATGGAAAATGTGAAAAAATCGGGGAAAATTATTCATCCTTGCGAGCTTCCGTTGCGTGCGCTGCCAAAAACGGTTCTAGATACCAAAAATATAAGTATGAAAGAATTAAGGGAACTTTTTACCGCGGGAAAACTTTGAATTCCCACGGAAAACCGACTTCTACGCGAACGGAGTCGCGCGCGGCCCCTAGTAAGGAAATAAACTGTTAATATCCATACTGTTGACTTATACAATTTTGTTCGCTTTTTCCTTTATTTTACCACAAATAAAAAAAACTAACCAATTTTTTTCATCTTAGATAAAAATAATTTTGATCACGTAATATTTAAAAAAACAGCTTATTGGTTATAAATGATGCTGCATACAGACACACAAATGCAAAAGTCATAAGAAAAAAAAAAATACTTTTAATATAACTCACAAACGCATAAAAATTTTCTTAAAGAAACTATTTCTATTAATTTGAAAAAGTTACTAGAAGGCTTCTGATTGAAATGATATAATTCAGGTAAGGGAGACCTTTTAAAAAGTTGCAAATTGAAAAAAATGCAGAAAAGAGGAGCTTACATTAATACATTTATAAGAGATGAATTAAAACTCTCTATTTATGTTTTAAAATGTTAAATATAAAAGATGAAGATAAAGAAAAAAAAAATATTTCAACACAGAAAATGTCTATGATGCGATGTTTTTTTTTATTTTCACCATTTAAATTCGGCTTTTAATTAAGAAGCTATGTCGTCACCAATGTCAATACAAATAAACACGTATGACAACCCTTCTTTTAATATAATTCGGCTCCACCCACCTAGAAACAAAATATAACTAATCCAAACTAAAAAACTTAACCTCTTCATAACATTACTGATAAAACTTTACAAAAATACTCACAAAACACTAATTTCCAACAATAGTATAATCCCCTTACCAGCACTTGTGCTAACAGCTAGTTGCAACAACTACTCGACTAGTATAGTTGCGACGACTAATTGTCGTCGAGGGGCCGCTAGTCGCTATTTACGCCAAACGGTTAATGCCATTGACAATTATAACGATACCGGTATTTTGTGTACCCGTTTTAAAACGATGCGTCGTTTTTTAGGGTTGAATAGCTTGGAATGGGAAATAGACGTGAACTGATGTAGTTCATAAATTTATGTACATTTAATGTACTCGTATTTAGTAATAAAGCCACGAGTTTTATAAACTAAACCAAAACTACGTTTATTTTTGTAAGATCGACGTAATAATACTTTACTCACATTAAAGAAAAACAATATATTTTAAACGTTACGCGAATCTTTGATACATAAACAAGAACAGAAGAAAACCTTTGAACAGAAACCATGACCACTGCAGCCGAAGCCTGCCAAGTACAAATTTCCTCCATTCGGTTAAACTTATCATTCGTACATATACAGGTGGAAATTTCCTCCATTCGGTTACACTTATCATTGGTACATATACAGGTGGTGTGATAAGGCAGGCTGTATGATGGTTCAAACGCGCTGCCCGCGGCGCCGCACACAAGTGACCTGCGAGCAATTAACTTGCCGGACGGTAGGGAGGGGAAACGGTGCTATCGATATTATTGAATACTAGCTTTAACCCGCGCGGCTTCGCAAGTGTTAAATTCGGAGTAAAAATCCTTTCTCTGTTACTTATACATGTAAAATATATGTTGTTTATGTTTATTATACATGTAAAGATTTCTTCTGAATCATTCTTTCTATTAAAAAAGCCGCATCAAAATCTGTTGCGTAGTTTTAAAGATTAAATCATACATAGGGACAGAGAAAGCGACTTTGTTTTATACTATGTAGTGAAAGTGATTTATAAGATAACAAACAGTTGATATTTTTGTTTACAAAAGAAGTAACTTAAGTTTTTTTGTAAACGTTTTCGTTTTTGAAAAAAACTTATTTACACATAATCTAAGCGTTTTCCATAATTTCTGGTTTTAAATCAAGTGTTTATAAGTATGTAAAAAAAATGCCCGTGTTAATCTAAACTCCAAAAAACGTTTTTTTCTTTAATAGAATATCGATAATTAATAATTTATAGACGGTCACAACACTACACAAACGGTTTATATGTTTAGTTAGGGGCGGCGGTTACAGTGTTAATTTTTGGTAGCGTTTTGTAGTTTTGAGGTAAAATTAATAGTGTTAGCCTTGGGTGTAGTGACAAAGTTGGGTCGAAATGACCCGGAGGGTACAAAAACTAGGGTCGGGTTAAACCCCGGCTGGTTAAGGGTTAAAATTGACAGAGGAGAGTAAAAAAAATATATGAGGTAAGGTAGTGTTTTTTTTGGTTGAATGAGTAGTTTTATTAATTAGACTTTGTAATTCTAATGATGGTTTTATGTAATACTATTATATTTTTTTTAATAAAGTTGAACATGAAAGTTTTTGAATTTGAAATAATTTCATTAATATGTATGCAACCACGACGCATTGAAAGTGCAATCCTGCCTATATCAGAGTAGCTCGTGTCACGGAGACCGAACATGTAAAGTGTGTATAGTCCACACCAAGAGTGTAGCTTAATGCTAAAACCAGTCATTGGGCGATATACACAACGAAATGAACTGAAGATTAAGTCTTTTACTAAGCATCAAAGTAATAACCACAATTACTTAGTAATTATTTCAATTCTATATATTATTGCGTTCCTAAGAAAAATACTTTCGATACTCAAATAACCAGAACACAACTGAATTCTGCAACTCCATATTATTTCCTTTTTGAAATTACGTAATACACTTTACCCTAATAACAAGTTAACACTTTTAACCGCACAAAAACATAATGACCATGTAACATCCAAATATGATCATACGATTGCTATCCCCCTTCTAAATGACTGCGTGCGTTATGCCTCTTAAGCAGGCAACTGAGCGAAAAATAGCATAGTGTGATAGTGAGCAGGTATTAATATTTATGCGTTGTAGTTGGCAGGTTTTTTAATTGTTTTAGAGGTGTGGAGTGAATAATTGCGGTGGGATTTAAAGGTAAATTATTTTTGTAAAAAAAATTAAGTTATTAATTTTTATGTTCTATTTTATTGAGTAACCGTCTAAGCGTTGGGAGTAAGAAGTTCTGGCGATTTTGACCTATTTTTATTGATTTTTGTCACAGCTGATAAAGTGATGTACGATTGGTTACTACAACGATCCGTTATATACAGAAACTAGCCATAAATAACCAAAACACACTAACTAATAAGTTCACGAAATAACTTGATATTTACTGTATAATCGACTGAACTAAACCCAACACTACATCATTAAGGCTCCTCACATATTCGCATCCAATTTAATCGTTATTAATATTAATGATATTCATCATATTTGCACAACTTCAACGTAATGGATTAGCGAAGTCTGATGGATTACGGCTTAAAGTTTCGGAGGTAGTGTGAGCAATTACCAAAATGTACTTTTGCTCTTACGTATATTATTATGATTATACTCAAACGTAGGTATGTGTTACTAAAAGTTGGTTAGAAGTTTATTGAGTTAATTATTTAAGTATGTTTTGTAGGAAGACTTATGTTCGGTTTGAATATTCTATCAATAACGATGCGTTAGTGGTAAGTATGTTATTTTTTAATTTCTAGCATCAAACTGTCGGTTAAATACCTAACTGCATTTAACCACAAGTATTTACTATAGATTTATTGATTAAACATTCCGTTTGTGAATCGAATTGCTAAACGAGATATAAGCTAATATTTGTGTTGGTTAGTTCGATGTTGGCCATCTTGCTGCGATGAGAAGATACCTATAAATATCACAACTTAAAAATACTACCTTTTCCATGTTACGTAGTCTGATCCATGTCATAAAACGAACGTTAACACTAAAACAAAAGCGTATCGAAATCGGCTTATCAAAATTAAATAACCTTACAATTTATCAATTGAATAATGTATTGTAACTAATATTTATAACCTTTACGCACGTGCCAGATAGATAAAAAACTGAATCAGTTCATACATAACACGGAAATTTAGTCACGGCTCAAATAAAACTAGTTGAGACAATAAAAATCAGTTCATGCGAAAATAAACGATTATTACCGGTATTCTTCGATTATAAACGCTCGCGTTACAACGACGTTTTTGCGATATCGTTAATTGGTGTTGCGTAAGAAACGAAAATTGATATTTTTTTAAATTGATTGTTGAGTAATTGATGCTGAGGTCTTGCGAAATTGAATTAAGAATTGTCTTTTTGATACAGCCTGTCAAATAGACATTTAGTTTGGGTTCACTGCCTTTCCAATTTACTTTGAGGAAAAATTACAAAGAGAATAAGTAATGAAAATTAGAGGCTTTGTTTTTGGCACAAAAGAAATCTTAAAATTGAGAATTACGTTAATGTATGTTTATAACTTGTATTCATTTGGGAGCGTTCAACATTTTATTAACCTATAAATAAACAACTTTATAATTTTACATAGTCACTATGTCTCGCTTGCAGTAATTAATCTCAAGTGATTATAATCATGCTCTCAGAGATCTTAACTGTCTATGTATTCATGCTATCCTTATATATAAGAAGAGTTCTACTTTTTATTTTAATTCCTAAGGTCATTTTCATATTTGTGTATTTTTTTTATCTTAAAGCAAATATTAATTTTTTTTGTCACTGATGCCAATTTAAAACACCCGTATTTTTCCAAATCCAACCGACAACAATCGGTCCACACACAACATTTACACCTAATAACACATTCCAACATTCTACCAGTATACTATGTTGCCGTCGTACGAAAAAATCCATTTTTTCCGTTCAAATATTTAAACAAGCACATCAAAAGGTTCTGTTTACCAACACGGCGAAATGGGGTATGGAGCACAACTTTCCGCCAAAACGTCTATTTTTTTGTTGAATCAGCCACACAGGATTATGTAGGGTAACTCACAAAAAAATACCGGTTCTTTTGTAACTAGTTATTTTATCGGTATTTTAGCGGGTTCCGATTACACGCATGACGCTTACCTGCAACAAAAAAAAACATTTTAATATTACAACGTTTTATTCACAGAGTGTGAAAACGGAATATGAATTATTTATGTGCTTTCAATAAAAGGGAAATATTAAAAACAACAAATAGCAATTTAATTCCACTTTCAACTTGGAAATAGCAACAAAACACACAAAATGCCGAGGAACTTTATGGCGGTGCGTCATTTTGCGAGAACAGGATGGCTGTATAGACTTTTTTGTGTGAGCGAAAGAGACGGCGATAGGACAGGTTTCAAATTGTCACCATGGCAATATTCAAGATTAAAAGTAACGCCTCGGTTGGCAACGAATTTTCTTTGTAACGTCAGCAAAAAAAGATGATGAAACCTGAGACATAAATTAAATTGGAATGAATCGTGTTCTAGTGAAATGTTTTGTTCTTTTAAAATTATTTTTTTAAGGTCTCTAGCTTTGTATAAATCCGAATAATACAACTTTGCTGTACCGTTCCAACACAAGCATTTTAATTTTTTAATTTAGTCTTCAAAAAATAACCTCATCAGAAAAAAAAAAGATTTTCCACTTTTTTTGCTGACGCTACCTCGATTCTCATGCTCCAAATAGGCCGGCGGTGCTGTCCGTACCCCTTCAAAAATTCGGCTATTCCAACCACCGTATGAAAACAGCCGAAGTACCTACACGTCGAGGCATTGCCAATTTTTTTTTCCATTCTGCATTTTTCCCGAATTTTTCGTCACGGCTGAAAAGTTTTTAGGTGACAAAGAAAATTGTACCGGTTTTTTATCGGTTTTTTAATTGCTTACTCTTTACCTTGACATAGGTGTGTTTTCGGTGTTTATCGTCGCGATTTTAAAAGCCAATTGTATTTGAGGCTTTTGCGAACTCAAATGTTGAATATGTTAAAATAAAATATTATTTAAGTATGAGAGGGTTAGATTTTGGGTTCAATTCCCTGGACGGACAATTTTGTTAAAATGTTTGTATGCAAGACAGCGTCATTAAACTGAGTATAACAACTTAGGTTCCTAATAAGTGCATTGTGTTGTAGTTATAATACTAGTATACGCTTATATTAATTAACACATGATGGTAGTGTGGTAGTCGGGAAATTTTTTTTTTTTGACGGACTTTTCTCATTACAAGAAAAACAATCATTTTTTTGCTGCATGTTATAAATCAAGTTTTAAACAATATTTAAAAACATATTTACATGTAATGAGTACATTATAAATATTCAAAGAAAACAAACAAAAAATAATATATACGGTTTGAAATAATGGAAAAAGTTTCCGCAATTATTTGAAAAACGAACCCACCATACGGTGGATTCTTAATTACCGGAAAATCAACGGCACTTTACCGGTAATTTTACCGAAAATTTTCGGTAAACAACCATAATTGTAAACGTTAACTAATTAAAAACTTTACACGATGCCTTTTGTGAACAGGCACATTTAATTAATTTGACCTTTTGTTAAAGTAGTAATTTTTTTGTAAATTGTTACCAGAATTACAAACACTAATACTATCTACAATTAGTAAAAAAACAATGAATAGTAAAAAAATATTTTCAGTCTACCACAGGCCTCTTTCTAGAATAGCAAGAGGGACTGAAACAAAATCTATCACAATGAATAGTTTAATTCAATAACAATAATAAAATTTGATGTCACCGTAAATACGTAGTCAATATCACCGCAATTAAAGAAAACAAATGAGAGTTTCACTCTTATAGAAATTAGACTTAGAACCTTCGAATTACTAACAGTTCTTTCGGCTTATCAGGTCATCTTATCTTAACAAATAAAATAGACACCACACAGAAAAGCATTCCAAAAACTGCCACAAAAATGCTCTCTTATATACACGAAAAAAATAAAAGCGAATCACTTGCCAAAATTAATAAGCAACGTACATTTGTGGGGCAACATTTTGCGCACAAATATCTATTTGTCAGTTAAGCTACACACACACACAGCCGTTATCGTTACGGCTACCGCAACGCGGCAGTGGCTTCTGAATAACCGGTATTTGGAAATAAATTTACCGGTTTTGTCCGACAGGTATTTTCATGGTAATCGGCGAGTGTTGAATGCGAAAAGTCTTTGCAGTTTTAATGCCAAATTTTTGTGGGTTGTAACTACAATTTTCACTTAGTGGAGATTTTTAAATCATATTCGGCAATCTCATTTAGTACAACTTGCATAAATCTAAAAGAATAAACAAAAATAATAGTAACGTACAAAAAGACACAATCAAGAAACATGCTAAACACATGCTTCTACAAATTATTTCTAAGAGCTCAACTAAGCCAATAATCCACTTATAACTCTGGATTAGAAGATTAATAGGCGACAATAGCCTTAAGGCTAACCTAACCTAACAATAACTGAATACCCTAAACACAAATACTCACAGGTAAACCTTAATATTTCCACACAACAATATCGCCCAAGACGTAATACCTTAAAAACCCGGGACGCCTCCTGACACGCCGTTTCCGAATCCTCACCGCATAATTTCATAAAAACGACGATAAAAGGAAAAAAACGGTTATACATGTAAACCCTAATTTTCGTTTTATTCCCCGTTTGAAAAATAACCCCATCTTTTTAGCGGTTTGCGTCGACGCCCAGACATTTTTCTGCATGTTTAATTTGAGGGTACGCGTGAAAAAAGATACGGGTTTTGAAGGTGGATGTTGAATTAAGTTGTTGGTCACCAGATGGGGCTTAGGGCTTGTGGTATGCTTGGAAGGCCCTACATGGTTAGACGAATAAAAAAAGGTTGAAGGGTAAAACATTGTTGGCGTTTTATACTTAGTAAAGCTGATAGAAGAAGACTGTTAAGATTATCTGATATTTATGAAGCGATAGACTACAGGATATTTACCCGTCGTATGTATAAAGACTATAATATAAAAATCTTTCTGAACAAGCACTTTCAGTTTTCATGTAATTTAAATTTTAGGTTAAACGTTGCACAAAGAAAATGGAGCGGTACCGTAATTAGGTCACCTTACCCTATTTATCTTTATTAAGTCCTTGACCAAAAACGGCGTTATAAGTTTGACCTGTATTTTTTCATAAATTCGTTTCTAGATCTGTTTCTTCCACAGTTTACGACTTTAATCGAAGCCAGCAATTCCGGGAACGTCAGGAGCACATGTTTAAAATGTTAGCTGCACGCGAAAAATACTTCACATATTTTATCTTTAATTTTCAGAAGCTTTCAGGTTTCTGAAAAGCCAGTTCATATTTCAGTAGGTTGCTGCGAAGTTCGGCAGCGATTTCAGTTCGCGTTTTCGTGTACACAAAAAAATTACAGAATTCTGTAAAACCGTGGTATTTACTTGTTTTGACTGACTTATTTTAATGTTACTTTAGTCATTACAGGATCTAGATTAACGTGTAAATAGTGAGTGAATATAACGTGTATTTGAGATCATAAAATCAAAAAACTCCATCGGATAATATTAAGGGACAAACTTGTGTTCATTTTAAAGATCAAATTCAAAGTAATCGTATTACCAATATATTCATTACCACTTTGAAAAGTAATTTGTATCCGACTAAACAAGTGGTCAAAGACATAAATTCAGTCCACTTTATTTAAGGACAAAACATTTTATATACAAAAAAGCGAAAGTTAAACAGTTCTGACCGCACGTCAGTAATTTGCATAGGTATAAGGAACTACCATTTGCGGTTGCAGCCTGTCTCACATCTCCATATTTGACCACATGTGGTCTTACTACAGATTTTTCGTACTAGCCATGTTGGTGATGACGTCATAATGTAGTACAGCAATTGTTTCTTTAATCGCAGTAGTCATTTGTTTTACGTGTGTAAGGGCCAATAGGGCTTAATTATTTTGAGTTGAAAACGATTTAGTTATTAATTTCTTTTCTGGTTTTCAAAGTCGCTATTTTGGCTTGGTAGTATTTTGTTTAATTACCATAATCCTTTAAAATTATTGACAAATATGAATATCTTATTATTGCAAATACTATATTTTGGTTGGAAACAGCCATTTTTAGCCTTTTATTTTAAAATCTCGTCTAAATTTATAATTTTATCTGTTTCACTATCAGCTATCTAGTTCAAAATGCATAATGAGGTAGGTATTGTACCGTTTAGTGTAGAATATGTCGTAATTTAGCTAGCACAAAGCAATTCCGGACAATAGTGCGTTGGTTCATAGAGACATTTTATGAAATTCTGACGAACAGATGTGCGGTGCGATTGTGTGCGATTTACTATGATATATTTGATATACGGTGGTTAATTTTATTTGCGTAGTGGAAGTAAATAGTAAGAGAATAGTTTAGTTTCAAGGTGAAAAATTTGAATTGATCGAAATTAATACGCTTTTGATGAAAATAAGCTTTTATATACTCAGGAACTGTCAAAACAAAATCAATTGACAGCTGAATAAGTCAAATCAGCGTCTCTTTAACAATCATGACATAAATTAAAGTCAAATCAGCAACCAAACACAAGAGTCAAATGAGCGTCTACAATGAATGGTAATTCTCTTCCACACCCCCCACCCTTACCTTGGCATGCTGCATCCCCTATTTGTATTCTGCTCGCTTCATAAACTAATGCTTTATTACGGTCGCGTGATTCTAGTGGACCTACTGTGTATATTTTACACTATGTCATAGCTATGTCTTCATAGCTGTGAGTTATGTTTAGTCTGTGGCGCAGAATTTTGGAGGTTTATTAATTTGGGAGGAAATTATGATGCATAATTAGAATGCTTTATGCAAGTTGAAGTATACGACATTATCTTGTATCGCATATACAGGTTATATTCTAAGTTCGTAAGAAAAGAAAAATGTATAACAAAAATGTCTACATAAACTTTTGATAAAACAGAGAGTTATAAGATATTTTTATTAATAAACTTTATTGCTTTCGTTGTTTGCGTATTCATTGCCCTAACTCAAAGGTCAAACTCAATTACTAAAATCTTATAACAACAAATCTGTATTTAAATTCGGAACACCAAGTTATTTACACAATAAACAATGATGGAAGCGGAATAATTAAATTTGAAAATAGAACAAAACAAGAATCCAATCTGCAAACGTCAAAGGAGGTTCTTAATATTTATGATTATATTTTTTTCTTCATAATTTCATTCTCAAAAACACTGGCAGCTATTAAACTGTAGGCAGTAAAAAAATAAAAAGGCGTAAAGGAAATGGGGTCTGTCACATTGGCACTTCCAGAATGAAATATTACATTATATGTAGGTACTTGTAGTCGAAAATAAATGCCTTTTGTACGGCTTAATCCGTGTTTATAGAGTTTTGTCGACGACTGTAGAATTTGTTAAAAAAATTCGAATTGTACAAATTTTGAATTGGTTTTATTTTTAATAAGCGAAAATTATGTTACCGATCTATACAAATAATTTCACGGTGTATTTAAAAATAATAATTCAAATAGAAAATGGTGTCTCCTTTTCTGTGTAAACTTTAAGTTACGAAAAAAAAGTAAAGGTTTTTTATTACTCGTCCCAGGAAAGACATTTGTTAACACTTTGTTTGGATCTATTACCATATAGGGACTTTGTTAGACTAAGATTTATCGTACATCTCTCCCTTAAATAGGATACGACTAAGTCTTCAAAATGTGTTTGTATGTACCAGCTTTTCCTAAAAAGCTTAGCGTTTTTCAATACGGGTTTCACAATCATTGAGGTAAATAATTTAAAAATGATCATTTTTGGATAAAGTTGAAAATTATAAAAGTTTAGTTGAAAATCTCAAAAGGATAAAGGATAAACGTTATTTATGTACAATTAATTCTATAAGAGTCCTGACATAGTTCTATAGACCAATTTCCTTTGATATTTCTATAAATTACACAATATTATTATCAAGTATAACTAATTAAATCTAATTTAACTTTACTTCCATTAAAAAAATCATTTCAACCCAATCTATCAAAGCGCCATATCTGTTTCCCGCCTTTTTTAATTCCCGCCAAATTCTTCCCGCCATTTTACATTCGACATCCGCATCCGCGTGTAGGAAGCTTATTGTGGAGCGCAATTACTTCTTTTTTCAAATATACCCGCAATTCGGAAGAGAATTTCATTTCGGTAAGAAACGAATCAAATTGCCGTGCTTTGTGATTTGGATTTAGAAAATTGTTTTACAACTGTGGCGATGTAACATATAACTGGTATGTTATTAGGTTTTGAGTTATGGACTGTTGAAGAAAATTGGTGTTTTAGTAAAAGGTAAAGGAATAAAGCCATTTGTAATGGAGCTATTCGGGTAATGTGTAAAAAATGTATGAGAGACTTGCTATATGCAGATTTCAACACGTGTAGAGAACGTTTGATAGAAATAATCTAACAAGATTTTTCACATTTGATGCAGTAGGTAGGTATACATGAAAAACAGATTGTAAATTAGTCTCCAATGTGAATTTTTGTAAGTTGTCGATTGAATTAGGGTTTCGATGGGTTATTTGCTTTTCTTTTTTGGAAACCTTTGCAGTAAGAACGATTGTGTCGATTCTACACACTTTAAATGTTCGGTCTCGGTGACAGTCATTACTCAGACTATCCTGCACTTTTGATTGAAACTCAGTCCACCGTTTCACTGTTGGTACTACTAAACAAACCTATGACAGATGCATTATTAAAACTAAAAGCAAGCAAAAGATTGAACGCACTTAAACAACTTATATAACAGAACAAAAGTTTATCCATCAACCGTTTCTTAACTCATCCATTTCGTAAATCTTCAACATAAACTCCACCAAGTCTTGAATGCAAAAACGCGCGAAAACTACTACCAACTACAAAAAAAGTTGCAAAAAAACTACATCTCCTTAAGATCCTTTTAGCTTTCGTCCATTAACTTGAATAATTCTGTTGATTTCTCTTCGCCGCTCTAAAAACACGGGGAAATCCAAGACAAAGGAAGACTTTGGGATAAATAAAAATAATCAGCCGGAGTTTTTCAACGTCACAGATAAAATGGCGGTTATTAAAACAAAATGGCGGAATTAACTCGCAGACACTCGGAGACAGATCTGTGGGGGCAGTGTAGACGAGCGGGTTTTTGTGGTTCATTGACACACATTTTTGTTTATTTATTAATTAGTCTTTTGAGGTACTATTTATGGAATCCGAAGTGTTATGATTAGATTAGGCAGTTTGATATTATTTAGGGATATGCTATGATAGCGCATTTGAAAAATACCATTACGTTTTTGTTTTATTATGATCTCTCGATTAGGTAGGCATCTGTAGCTGTTGCGCTTTATAGTATTATTTTAATTTAAAGATATGTGAACCACTTGCAATGTTAATACTTTTTCGGTGGTTATTCGAAATTGGCTCGTGTCTGGGTGTTCTCCCCTAGTGCATTGTGTGGTACCTAAAGTACAAGCTCTGCTAAGTCATGGGCCACACAGTTGGTGTGTTAGTCTGGAGATTTATTTATAATTAATTTCGTGATTTTCACGCCAGAAAGCGTAGTCCTAAAACGCTCAATAACCGCCCGTGTGGTTTCCTCTTATTGCTATGACGTTCCCATAAAAGCTTGTCCCCCTACCTGTCACCGGGGATTTGAAGCTTACTGTACATTAACCTTATCTTTGCAAGTCGGTTCACTTTTCTGAGGGTGGAAAATTAATTGATGGAAGTGAATTAACAAATTTTTAGGGCGTCTCATTGATATAAATTACAATGGACAAGATATTAAAATTTAATTTTCGCGGTGTTTTATGATATTGGGTATTTTGAATTGATAGCGATATCAAAATAAGCAGTTTAAATAAACCGACAAAATTAAATTTACATGTTTTTAAACATGATTAAGTAACTTTACATAAGTTTACATGTTCGGTCTTGGTGACAGTCATTAGTATGACATTCCTGCACTTATAACTGAAACACAGGCAACTGTTTGGTTGAAGGCAAAGCCATTTTTCTTACTATCGTATTTAACATTATTACTTCCAAACTGATTTTTAAAACGAGGCAGTCCGTATCAAAAATATCTTCAAAAATACGACGTTGATATGCAAAATGAAACACATTTTCGGCTGCATTGTGTATCAAGTCAATATTTTAACAGATATATTTTCTGCGTACAGAACAATAGGAAGCCATTTTCTTTTTATCAGCGCAAAATAAATTGTGAATTTTGAATATAAATTTATTCCAAGAACGGGGCTGCGGTCTGTTAAAATATATGCAAACGTAAATAAAAAGTTTAACAATTTAATGGTCTATATACGTACCTACACTTTTGTAAAACAAAAATAACGATCAATGGCAGTAACTTTTAGCATACGTTCCGACACGCCAGCTTCCTCGATAAAAAAATAGTGTTGAGCCGTAATCCACCACACTGACTCAGTGCAAGTTGGAGAATTACATGGTAGTTAGTTTGCTTATATTTTTTTCCTTTAATGCAAGCGTGATAAATATATTTCTCATCATTTAAAGTTCTTTTAATTATTTTTTCTTTACAAGGCCCTCTCATTCACGTATTATTGGTTAATTTACAGTAAAATTTATTCAAAGCTGTTTTTATTCTACGTTTAACCTTTAAACGCTCTCGTAATGACAAGATGGTTGGTCCCGTACTTTTTCATATCACCTCTAGTTACCACACAAATGAATCAGCCCATTGTTTAAAGTGTTCCCATACTAACAGTTAGTAGGCCCCCGTTAGAGAATAACTGTTTAGTTTAATCTGTATGGAAGAATAGAAAAATGATGTAATTATAGATTTTAGTTTGTGAAAAGTATGTTTAAGAAGAAAATCTTGGGTTTTTACTTAATATTGACATAATCTTCATACCAATGTATTTATATATTGTACCTATTTGTAACTACACAAAAAGGACTTGCATAATTCAGTTACGCTTGTAATACGGTCCTGTCTATATATACAGCTAAACAGTTGCCTGTGTTCCAGTTATGCGTGCAGGATAGTCAGAGTAGCTCGTGTCACGGAGACCGAACATGTGACGTGTGTAGAGTCCACACCAAGAGTGTAGCTTCATGCTGCAATTTTTGAAGCTTACTAACAAATTAAGTAACCGTTTGTATGTCAACTAACTTTAGCAGTGTACACAGATTCATTACCTAAATTATTCACATAAAAAACAGCATCTCTGTATACAGTCACATATAACACGACGCTTAATATATTACATAGTGTTGTAATAAAAGGAAGCGCCATATTGTGGCTTAGCGTGATTTATTAAAATGAGAAAGAACACAGAATATCACATTTTGTTCCTTAGACATTTTGTGATATAAAACAACACTACTTGAGACAGCTGTGCTTTGTGAGAAGCTAAGTGCGAGTCAGACTGGTGGACTGAGGATTCCGTACATTTTTGAAGTGTTAAAATTTTGTTGGTATCAAACATCGAGACTTGAATATTCCAAAACTAAACTATGCAATTGGAAAATGGCTGTATATAATAGCATAAGAGGTTAATTTGCAGTTTTATCCGCTTATCTCATTAGAATGAGGTATTTTCCCGGAGTTAAAAGTACCCTACGCATATTTCATCTAAATACTAAAATTTACCCAAATCCGTTCAATAGTGTCTGCGAGATTACAATAAAAGTGAGCTTGCGCTGTAATTGTTTCCTAAGCCCATTCAGTAATGGTCGAGAAATTTCTCGAATATTCTAGCCATTTCTGGAGGTTAGCCACAAAATCCTCTTTATAAGAAATGTATTACTATTTTCCTAGACATTGTCTGTTACGGCACAGTTCTGCACAATCTTTGGGGAAATCATAGTCTATGTAAATTCCTGCATACGTGTGCTGTGTCGTTTTTTTACGAAAACGTATGAAAACTGAGACTTTTAATCTCATTTTGATTCAAAAGCTTTTATAACAACACATTGTTAAGCTTAAATTATATGGTTTACTGTTGAAACTATGTTTTTTCTACAAAAAACTGATTTTAAATGCTTTTTATTAAAAATCAAACTGATTGTTATTAAGTATTAGTTTAATTCAAATCAATTTAATTTATAACTCAAATTCAAACATACGAATATGTTAGCAGCTATAATTAGGAAGGTTTTAATTCATTTCCATTAATTTGTATACCATTTAATATCTATTCACATGCTTCAGTAGACGTAGAATTCTGTTTGCACAATTCTAACTAAAATTAATTTGTTTGCGTTCCATCTGATTTGCTACACAAATATTAATAATAAAGATGTGTTTTTGAAGCCGTAGAAATCATAAATTGGCTATGTTTTCTTGAAATATTTTCTAGGTTTTATTATGTAACCTATCTAAATAGAAACAGTTTAGATTTATTACTGAAAAATAGTGTTTCAATATTTACCTCATGAAAAAAAACACAGAATATGTGTGACGCTTAAAGTAGAATCCTGGGTTACCATTGCAGCAAATGGACTATTAAAACAAGGTTTCCTTAAGTCCATTGTGAGATACATATAAATATTTCATCCTCAAAATCTTGCCTCTTCACACATTTAACAAACTAGCAGGCAGCAACATCAGGGCCTACTATTTCGAAGACATCGTATTCCCCAATGATGTATATTATAACACCCTCTCGACTTAGATTAATGCGAACAGCCTGGTAACATACGTCAGGGGGTTGTAGACTTGGGAAGGAACTTAATAATTCAACCGCGTTATTCGAATGAATTAAGTTTTATGCGAATGAATCAAACGTGTTTTTGATTTTTTTTTTGTTTGCTTTGATAAGCTATCTTGACTTTGTATAATACATAATTAATTCTTTTTTTGTCATAAATTAGATTTGAACTGTTATCTATTTGAGAGTAATTCTCTTTGAAAATTACCGGCAATTGTAAAACACGCTCATTATAATTACTAGGTAATTAACATTGCTACAACCCTACCACATGAATCATAAACATCTATTCAGTCTCGCCACCCAAAGTCAGCTAATTTAATTTGACAGCTCAATTATTCGAATCACATAATCGGATGATTATTCGAATCAACCCTTTTTCCTCTCTAGGGGTTGATACACCCTCTACCGTATCTCACAGCGGTTAGGTTACGCAATGAAATGAGTACGGTCTGTTGTCTGTTTGTGTTGATAAAAGTGTCTGCAATCATAAATATTAACTTATATAAAAGGCTAAACATAAATATAAAGAATACATACGTATACACGATGGTTCTTTAGAGGCTTTCTACCTAATGCTCAAATCTAAGGTAGGAACCGATTTTGAATAGTTAAAGAAAACAATATTTTTTATTGTGTAACCAATATAGGTTTACGACAAAACACTTTAATGCTATAGTAAAAGGTAGACCAGTCTAACTTACATTTTACTTTTCTTTGTAAATGGGAAAGTTTGCATGTAAGTATGTGTGTTTCTTACTCGTTCCCGCAAAAACTGCAAATTGGATGTGAATGAAACTTGGTGTATGTTTAGACTATATCCTAGAATAACACATACTTCTTTTTACTATGAGAAAACCTCTTACGGGTAAAATCGTAGAGTGGAATAAAAAAAAAACTCAAAGCAATATTCAGTAATAATAACCTAGACCTACTTTACCCAAAACCAATACTATTTTTCTTCTCACAAAATAAGATAGAACAATATAATATTTCTTCTTGCGACATATATGGTGCATTTAAACAAATATATGGCTACCATCATTATTATTTGGCCTGTTCGCTTTTATATGTTTTCATCGAATACATAAAGTAGAGGTAAAGTTTCTGCATATATCACAGAGGTCATTATGTTCTTATAACTCTAAGTTTTTATACGATTATGTTCTTTAATATCATTTTCATAGAGATTACTTTCATTTGACTTGTTGCTGATTTACGTAGATTTTTTAATAAGTCAAAATTTGTATGGAAATCTTAATGCTTAACTATCTTTGATAAAGCCAAGGTCGTGTCGTCGACTCTACACACTTTTCATGTCTCGGTGACAGACATTGCTCTATCTTGTACTTATAACTAGAACATAGACAACTTTTTGAGAGCATTACTAAAATTATTTTGGGAAGTAAATTGCTATACCTACTAAAATTCTTTTATACTTTTTTCTAATAAAAAATATTTCAATCTACGAACTAAGCCGCAAACTTCCACTTTGATCATCAAAATGACACTTAAATGAAACTATTTCCCAACGAAATTAATAATCTAACATAGTTTGTTAATTAAATTAATGAAAATAATTTAGTTTCATCCTACTGAGGTGGGAGTTAGTTTCAACTTTGAAATTGTACTCAAAGTTATTAAATTCTAGTAGTTAATAGTAATTTAGTAGTGGAGTTTGAATTTTACCTAAAAATCCTAAATTTACTAGGAATATTATTAATGTGAAGTCAAGCCTGTAATGCTTTCACTATTAAAATTTTGTACTAACGTAAAGAAGTACATTTTAGGTCTTAGTTTAACATGAAATTTGTATTTGGTATTTGAGAAAAATCATAATGTGAAGCTTCAAGCACAAAGCTAGTTTTAAATCGATTCCAAAGCATGTATTTATAGAGAATGCTTTTTTGTCTACGCTCAAAATAGTCACCAATCTATCATCAACTATAATTTATATTTACGTAAATAATTAAACTGAAAATAATTTCTTCAAAACTTTCTAAGACTAGTACCAATAGAAAAATATAAAAATAACCTTTAAAACAAATATCAAAGGCTCTCAACAGCCAACAATTCTAACCGCGATATCACAAAATCGAACCTCACAACACATCCTCTCGGAATTCCTACAAATAAACTTTGAAACTCGGGACATTTCTACAATAGTTCCCGAGGACGAGAAACACAACTTTTGTTCAGTATCTTTGTGGCTGAAGGCATTTTTTTTTGTTTTTTTTTGGTATAGACCAGTGAGTTTGTCAAAGCTTAGGAATTAAGCTTTTGAGGGTATTTCGTGCTGTTTGTAAAACAAAATTTGTGTTTTTTTGGAAGGCTGCAGTGGAATAGAAAAAGTGTTTGCAGGATCATTGTTTGTATGATATGTGGTGGTTTTTTTCAAGAAATTTAAGAGAGGTGAAATTGATAATAAATGCCTGGGTGTAAATGTATGATCTATTAAAAATAGGAAAAAAAATAATCTTGTCAGTAAACACAATTAAATGATACATACAATATTGTTTTATATTTTGATACAGACTTTGTTAAAAAAAAAACTTTTTTCAAATGACCTAAAATTTTAACATCTTTCGACATTAAAATTAGAATATTAAATAAGCACACAAATATGAATGAAATTAGCCAGAACCGACTTTCATCCAAAATTAAGGATGCTAATCGCGCCAAATTACAAAGAGACCCACAACCAAAACAACACCCACACATACATACACACGCACACATAGTACACATATGAATATACAGCGTGATTCAAAATAAATATCTAACTTTACTAGCGTGATATAGATAGCAGTAGCTGTTTTTCATTTATTATAAACCGTGTGCATAAAAAAATTATCTACGAATGTTTAGAATCTTATGTTTTAAATAAAAAGTATATAGAGTCGACTGCTTATGTTACGTTATGCTTCACCATTCTAGAAATTGGTTTCATTTTGAATTAACTATTATTTTTCTTAAACCTCATTATTATAATAAAGAAAGAAAGAATGAAGAAACTACTTTACTCTGTAAAAAAAAAATTAAAATCAGAAGCTAATTCCCCATCACTTATAACTTCCAAAACACTCCATACATATAAAAGTCCGTGGGTTTGGCCGCGTGCAATTAGGCGACAGACAGGTGGGCGGAAGTCGTTACTCCGCCGGCGGGGGCCTATTCTGGACGGTTGAGAGTTGCTTTATTATTAATAAATATAATTAATGAAAAAAAAATGTGGATGTAAATGCAAATATGGTGATATGTGGTTTTATTTTAATACATAAAAAATGAAAATAATATGATAAAAGTAAAGAGACTCAAATATGATAATCAAAATAAAAAACGTAGACCGAATATGTGTACAGCATTATAAACGCATATTATTCTACCTAACATAAAATATAGCGAATTGAAATTTCAAATTTTCCCTTTAAATACACTTCAGTAAATGTATATTATTTTCCCTTTAAATACACTACAACTTACAAACAATTAAAATTACTATTTATTAATCCTGTTCTTGTTTCAAAAGTGAAAACAATTATTTAACCACTACTATCAATTTTAGAACCTCCAGAATACGCCTCCGTTATTACCTTTTGAGACTACAAGCCCACTTACATGCAGGTCCTTTGGTCCCGTCTTTGTGAAGTCGGTTAAATGTATATTTATAGACGAAGGCAGCGTTTCACGTCAGTTTAAGAGCAATGAACGTTTAGTGCGAAAGAAAATTTTAAAAATGTATAAAAGTTTTGTTTTATTTTAACCGCTGTAGAAAAGAGGTTTTCTTTTAATATAACTAGGTGTTGGTGTTTTCGCGTAGAAAAAGTACGCTTTTCATATTTTTCAGTTTTTTCGTTTAGCTTTAATCAAATATGTGTGCTTATGCGCGATGGCGTAACAAACATACAAACTTTCAAGTTTGTATTATTGGATATCTCGGCTATTTAAGATAATATCAACATGCAAAAGTCTTACAGTTTATATTTAATACTATTCATAATTTGGAAGTATATTTTTTTAAATTATTATACCATAAAAAACATTCAAGCATAAACACACAACTTCTTTAATCATAACGACACTAAAACTAGCAATGTGCTTGCTTATATGAGCTTAATTCTCACTTATTTTACTGATATGTAGGTACACTTTAGTATCTTAAAATACGACTTATAGTCAGTGTACGACAAAAATAATAATATATTTAATAAAACAAATAAAATATAGGTTAGATGACGTTTACAATGACAGCATTAGCTTGAGTCACACTCTCAGAGCTCTTATATGGGCAAGATTGCAATAAACCCATAACAATATTTAAATACAAAAGCATCTGAGTTTGGTTACTGGACTGTACCATTTTAATTTGGAAAGAAAGTTTCCAAAAAACATTTTTTGTTTTTAGGCAGTAAATAGGCAAATTTGAAGCTTTAATATAGCATACTTGCACATGTCAAATTTATGAATAAAATCCTACTAATATTATAAATGTGAAAGTTTGTGAGTATGGATGTTTGTTACTCTTTCACGTAAAAACTACTGGATGGATTTTGATGAAACTTTACATCAGAATAACATATAGGGTACTTTTTACCGCGGGAAAACTTCTCATTCGCACGGGAAACCGACTTCCACGCGAACGGTGTCGCGGGAGGCCACTAGTATCTATAATTTATTTAGTTACAACGGTTTTTACAGATACGTATTTTTAACCGCAATGAAAAACGAAGTTCACAGAGTTAAAATTTTAAGGATTATAACTTTTTAAACAATTAAATCACTCATTAAAACAGTCTAATAAAAACATAACATATATTCCAATAACAATAATTATTTACACAAGCGGTGTGAATTCAACGCTGTTTTACTTCTCATCAGATCTCGTTTGTTTTTTCTATAATAACACAGAAACTCGTTAAAATAAAGGCCAACGCACGCTTGTATTGCATACCGAGCTTTAGGCAGGGTTTTGAAGGCTTTTGCAGCTATTTTTATAAATAGAACTTAAAAGCAAGATTTTTGATAGTATGAATACTTGGAACTAAATAATGAAAATATAATCCGTTGCAATAAGTTGATTTTCAAGGACGCTCACGTAAATCTAAGAAATCATAATATAGAAAATATCTTTGCAGTATCTCATATATTTTTGTAGCTAATAGATAGTTTGTTTGAACTGTAAAACTTGATAACAAATTAATTAATTTAATTTAATTGAAATAAAGTCCTAATGAAATTAAACTTTAGATGATATGTTTTCTTTTAGCAATTTACTAAAGTACATAAATCTGCCTCTTTAGATAAAACAACAATCTTCAACTACCTTACATTCTTCATAAAATATCTCAACAATCACAAATGAACCAACTATTTAAAAGCAGAGACAATACAATTCACCCGTCTGTGTACAGATATAAATTCTATCCACGTATATAAACAGTGGATAAATATTAAAATTGTATCATCTCATTCTTTATTGCAAAACGAAAACAACCCGTATTTACTTTTATATCAGAGAGAGAGAAATATTAGCGCTCCTATGGTACAGGGTGATCCAAAAAATGTAGAAAGTAATGTTTGCTAAATAAAAAAATGTGATGTAAAAAGTGGTGACTTGATAACTATTTTCATAGTAAATTATATTTTTTTAGTGTTTAGGGACAAGGAAATCGTTATGTCACGTTTCATTCATAGAACTTAACACCAAAATCTTTGCTTTGCTTTGAACATTATATGAAGAAAAAATTTTGACTTAAAACCTAATTCTTTTATACATGAAAGAAACTAAATCAACTATTAAAAGTAAATCTAAAGAATGTGCAATTTTTACCTACGTATTTATCGCTGAATACACAAGTCATTGCCGAGCAATATACGATTGGAATACCTCGTTTTGAAATGAAATTTGCAAAAAAAGTTATGTGTATCTTAGAAAACCCTACTAAATTATTGATAGCTTTCCTCCGTGGAATCTATAGCGATAAAAGAGATATACAAGGGTGCACGAAAGGGTTAAAATCCTTAAGGGATGTTATTGATAGCTCACAGGGTCAAATAGGGTGTAATAAAAAAACTTTGCTTGACAGTTGTGAAAAAGTTTGACGTTCGGTTATAGGAAGGGTTAAAGTTTTTTTTTTAATTCATATTGGCCGGAAGATTTATGGTGGTACCTTTGCCTATGGGTTTTCGGGAAAATAAGCGGTTGAATATTAGTTATTTGCGTTTGAATGGGAAATGATACGGCAAGATGTTGGTAATTTAAATAGGACTTTTAATTTGGTTATTTAGGCTACTACGTTTTGAGATACTTTGAAGCGTTTGCCTGTACTCAATTTAGTCAATAGATAAAGTACAAAATCTTCTAATTACATTACAGAAGACCGCATAGAAATCGATTTAATTGAACCCCAGCCAAGAAAACTAAGCCTCACAGTTGACGGAATACGAACTTCAATGCACAGCCATAGAACAAGCCTTTTCTTTGGCAGAAATCTTCGAACAAAGCTAAGCAGATGCCAAAAACATTAACTATAACGACCTCCACAATATTTCTACTGTAAAAACTCGAGATAACAATATTAAGACAGAGGCAAACGATGCATATTTAATTTAACAACCGAAACTTTGGGCTTGTGTATTGTAAAATTTAAGCGCAAACGAAAATGTTGGTTGTGTTTTTTTTTAGAACGATTCTTGCGGAATGAATATTTGATGGTATCTAAGGCGGTATGGCAAACAACGCGTAGGGAACAACGCAATTTTGAGGTTATGTTTTTGAGTACTGACGTAAAAACGTACGTTTATGATAGCAGAATTGTGTTTGAACTGTGATTTTGGAGACTAACCAAATGCTTGGGAATGTAAATTTTATTATGTAAGGAGAACGTTCTACTACGACTTAGATTAAAAATAAAATAGTTTCGACAAAACAAAGTTAGCATCCAATACTTTAGCTACTCAAATGGTGGAGTTACTTACTGAGCGAAACAAAATGAAATAAGACACCCATGTGTATTCAGACACAATTTAAAGATCTCACAGTTGTCACTTTTCAACAAAAGAAAATAAACTAGTAAACGCATAGATACATACGTCTCATTTACATTACCCCTTTACAGCCTTCTAAACTTTGCTTGAAATCCAAATTCATCTATGAAACTAGCAGTTGATTAGGCACATAGGAACTAAGTTTTCAGACGTCTTTCAACCACATTTCTACCTGATATCCTTCTGAATATTAATTCAATAGCTATCATATCAAAGCAAGCGTTCTCAAAGGATATTCTGTAAAGCGATATGACTGTAACTTCTCTGAGATTTCCCTTAAAATTAAGCTTTAATCGTCTTAATAATTCTATCGAAACACGTATAAACTATGCTATTAATAGACTATGATCTTTGCTAGCGAAAGGGATCAAACGAACGAAAACAGCTTAAATCTGTTTAGCAAAGGGTCCTCTTTAGAAGGGATTACGCTCTGCTGTTGGTTCGATAATGCTACGTCAGGTAAAAGGTGGAAAAGAGTTAAATTATCAAAGCTTTTGTGTCGGTTGAGAATTTCATGTTGCAACTCCGTATATGACTAACGTATTGGCGTAAATAATTTGTGAAGAGCGCATAAAGAGGTACTGAAGCAAAACTGGAATAGGCAAAATAAGGTTAAATAATTGTTTCAGGAGGTTAAACCTTACTTACCATTCACGCAGTGAACAAAGTTACAATTGCAAAATATCGTCAACCATATTGGAAGTCGGTTTCCCGTGGGGATGAGAAGTTTTCCCGCGGTAAAAAGTACCCTATATGTTATTCTGATGTATAACCTATTTTACTGTAAAGTTTCATCAAAATCCATCCAGTATTTTTTATGTGAAAGAGTAACAAACATCCATACATCCATACATACATACTCACAAACTTTCACGTTTATAATATTAGCAGGAAGTAGGATGTCAATCGACAGAAAATAATTTTCTGTTGGAAATTACTGACAAACGTCCAAATTGCGTAATTTTTTGAGTTTAATGAAGTAAAATACAGAAAGAGTTACTACTAATTTGTTTGTTAAAATAGGACCTAAACTCGAATTCCAGAAGGATTATAATTTGTCGAGCCCCAGGTGATCCCATTAAAAAACAATTGAGCCTTACAAGTAATGGGCAAAGATAACATACATTCGAATTTCAAATGGAAGGGCCCAAGCAATATATGATTGTGAGTACGATTCCTTGTTCCGAAAGAATTTGAATAAAAAGGATTCAGTAAAATAGTCGCAGGGCTTATTATTGCCTTTAAGGGATGGGACGATGTCGATATTTATTGCGGAGCTGTAAAAAAGAATTCGCAAAAGGCTTTTACACTCGATAAAATAATAAGGGTGCATTAGGTGATTGCGCCTGGCTTCAATCGACGTTGGAAATTGAGCGATTCGGGGATAAATCTTTATAGGCTGTCAAGGATATTGAGGTCAGAAGTTCTTTTAAAAATTTTGGCTTACCTACAATTATGCCATTTTTATACTTATAACCAATATCTTAACTATTTTATGTGCAACAGTATGATAAGAGCTTTAATTATATAATGAAGTAAACGGAATAAGTTTTTCTATGTACCACACTTGGAAGTTTCATTTTATCTGTATAGCTAACAGATGGCGCCACATAAATGTCAATCATTGTTCGACATACACCATATGGCGTTTTATTTAATGTCTCGTATGAATGTTGTGAGCAGAATCGCTTTTTTATTTTAAAATAATTTATTATCTTTTTTAAAGTTTCTTTGTTGGCTTTGAGCGATTTATTACCGCGAAGATGACTTTAATCGCGCTTTTTTATTTTTCGAATAAACAACTTTAGTTTTGTTTTTTAAATAACTTTTTGCAAACATTTGAAACATGTATTAACTGTTACATTAAAATAGTGGACTTACATTTTTTTGTTTTCAAAATTTAGAAACACTGTTATAAAACTATCGGTTCTTGTCATCACTAGTCTTACCAAAACCTATCACGTTTAACCCTTCAACTGGCGTCATAAAACGGGGTCTCAAGCGACGGCCTATCTGACCCGCGCTCTTAAGGGTTAAGCCTTCATATAAAAAAATATCAGTCTCCTTTTCTATTCTTACCGAGTTAACAAGACTTCTCGCTTAGTGTTCTATAGGGTTTGTTAAAGTTTATATAAATATTATTTTAACGCTGTAAATATACATAGGTATTGTAAAAAAAGCTCATATAAAAAGGGCTTTGAGACTGTTAAGAGCCAAACCCATCGTTTACTTATATATTTTAATGATGTATTTGATATAAAACACGAAAAGGAGACTCTTTTTAAGGATTTAATAAAGTAGTTTATGATTGATCGAGTTGTTTTATTGTTTCAACTTTGGTTGACAAAATATGAGAGTTATCGACATAAATACAAACATACCTATATAAGGAACTATATCACCGGCTTATCAATTAAAACCAAACTTTAAGATATCGACATAAGTACAAACATACCTATAGGGAACTATATCACCGTTTTATCATTCAAAACCAAACCTTATTAACGTAACCATAAGCTCCACTTACCTATAACAGTCAGCGACGCGTTAGCCCGTATCACCTTATGCATCAGCGCTGGTCCCACTTGGCACTGGTATTCCGCATCGTCTTCCAGAGTCACGTTGACTATCCTCAGGTTGTAGACCCCGTTGATGCGGTCCCCAAACATGGTATAGCGGGGGTAGCCAGGGATCACTGATGAGAAACCTGGGGGAATAAAGACTTTGTTTAGAAGAGAAGAAAGGTTAGAATGGCTTGGGAGAAGATTTGGATGTAGGTCTTTTTGGTTTTGAAAACCTATTCTTAATCTATGGTTGAGTTGGATCACTGATGAGAAACCTGGGGGAATGTAGACTTTGTTTAGCAGTGGGGAAGGGTTAGAATGGCTTGGGAGAAGATTTGGATGTAGGTCTTTTTGGTTGTGATGACCTATTCTTAATCTATGGTTGAGTTTTGCAATTGGCATCTATAAAATCATGTTTAAGGTAAGTTAGTGAGTAACGAAACATACATTTTTATAAGTTTTTTCAATTTTTGAAACACAGACTTGAAAGCAGCAGTATGAAATGCAATTCGTGTCTTAATTATTAATTTTAAGACTTAATACTTCTTATTAACTGAACTATTGCTTCGCCCTTAAAAATAATAAGTACTTCTAATTATATTTCGCTAACCATAATAAAACTTAATGTCAGTAGAACATTCGTGGTTTAATAATAGATTTATCGCAGCTTGACGGTTAGCAAAATCTAACTCAAACTATAAACGCTAACTAAGTCCGTCAAAATTACAGTTAACTTGCAATCTAGTTTCTACAGTGACTGTTTATCTTTAACTATGTCCAGTCACTTTAACTGGGTGATGTTTCTCTGTATTAACTCGGTGTAAACACAGGATAAATTACTTTTAATACACCGTTTAGCGTTTTATTGACCTGTGGAATTGTATCAAAGGGTTTAGTGGAAATTGAGAGTAAATTCTTAGTTCTGTCTGACATAGTTTCCAGCGTGATACTTGCTGCTCTGGTCGTATAGTAATAGCTGGACTATGTAATTTATAGCCTAGACCGGACTATGCTATCACAACATTGACACTTTAATAAATATGTTTCTTTAAGATGAGTTAGGCTATGTCTCTAAAGTTCTCGACAAACTGACTTTGTTTGGTGTTTGTCTCAATGGTTTTCGTTTTCTTATTTTACGATAAATATTGTGAGTTCATTGTCAAAACGAGCATTGATTACCAATGCAAGATTTATGTATGTTGCAAAAAATGCATCCTTTGTTTTTGCAACATACATATTTTTTTTTAATTTGTGTTTTTTTATTCATAAAATAATAGGCTATATACGCTGCAGTAGTTATGAACAGGCTTCTATTTCCGCAAGCTAGTGGGACTGTGGGCTTAACGAAAGCTAATCATCCTTTTAAATTGGTCACCTTCACCGTTAGTACATTATAACATGTACATAATATGAAGGGAACCGAAAAAGTGGAAAATTCTTAAGGATCAAACATAAAACCTTCAGCACCACTTTAGTTGATTCTTACTTGGCTATCACATATGTCACTTTAATGAATTCAACAAAGGAATCATACAAATGACCTGAAAATTTCACAACTCGGACACACCAAATTAAATTATTCGATTATTACTATTAGAATCGAATTCATCGCAGCTCCGTGTCGAGAGCGTTCTATGTAATCGATTTCAGTCGATTAGTGTGACCGGATTCAGCATTTCGAAAAGTGTTACGAAATTGCTTATACGAGTGTTCGAAGGCAGAATTTTACTATTAAGGTGGCATTGACTTTCATAGAGTAAAGGTCTTGGATGCCTACGCTATTTTATAATCAAGAAGTCTGGCAGCTAGACCATATAATAAGCCCATACTTTCGTATTTCAGGATAAAATTAAATCATCGGTATTATTTTTGTATTTTAAAAAGTTATTTTAGTTTCGACCAAAACATACGACACACGATACAGTTTTAACAAAATCACCCCCATTCTATTCATCCCCCGTTAAAACCCCAGCAAATCTCATCCCCTTTTCACCGAGCTAATGCCACCCCCTACCCTAGTCGCAAACAATCCATATAAGTCGGTAACGATTTGCGTCGCCCTCATCAATATGCTACTACCCTCGCGGAATGAGACAAGCAACTATCGTCCTTTGAGAGTTGGACTACAATGCAGGAAGACTGAGTGCAGCGATATCGGACGGATGTTTTGTCTGAAAGTGTTTATTTAGGTACGGAGGTATACAATGCTATTGATGGACGAAATTTTACATGTCTTTAAAATTCTAAATGTCTTTAAAGAAGTTGTCTTAGGTTGGAAAGGATTTTCTTTTAAAAGAAGTTGTGTAAGGGTTATACGATAGTGACAATGGAAAGCGATTTGTAGAAGATTAGTATAAGTTTGTTCGTTTTAAATTGTGGAATCCGATGTTATCCGAAGGTATAAGTAAATAGTATCGTCTCTTATAAAATGAAGATTTACCCCTTATTCATAATTGTAGTGTTAACTTGTTTACTGTCTTATGTTTCAGCTAACGTAACGTACTGAGATAAGATATAAGCTAGTGTAAGTTTAAAGTGCAATTATGAAGAAGAACATTATTAAGAATGTCCAAGTAGAGTAATAATAAGTAAAATTTAAGACGTTTGAAATGCTTTGAGTTGAATTTAATAAAGATAACAAATAAGAGATTCCCCTAACGCCAAATGCACTTCTGAGTCTAGATATATGGATTTACCTACAGCTAGCATAGCATTCTGAATAATAAATATGTAAAATAAAGTCGAAATTTAAAACACTTTGATCACAGTAAGTTTAATTAGTTAATACAGTGAAAATAAAAAAGTATGTCATGACTACAAGGGATCTATAGGTATATTTTAGTCACTAACATTGATTTCACATTCGTTAACTATGATTTTAAGGTTTAGTTAATAGCTGACATTGTTTAGAAAACAATCCTGTATCCATCTGCTAATTGCAAGTCAAAACTGTGATTTTCCGCCGCACGCCTCTAAACAAGGCAAATCAAATTGTAGGTAAGCGGATTAGGGCATTTCATAAGCTGAAGCGATTTTGCTAGAAGGATACTGTTTGCTTTGACTTCTTAGGAGTTTTTTTAATGCAAATTACGTTTTAATATGTTAAATTATGATCTAAAATAAATAAATTGTTTTATTTCCACAAGATATCATACACAAACGTGATATACTCGTGCCTAAATTATGTAGAAACACTTTTAAACGTTTATTACACGACATTCTTTGTATGTAAACTAATTATCTAAAAATAAGCCTTTTTCATACAAACTACAGTCCGCAAATATTTATTCTTTAGATTGTGAGCTCCTAAATCTAAAATCGCTTCTGCTCATAAAACCGCTGTCCGCTCCTTACTTCGCAGCTAAGCTGACAATCAGTTAATACGGTTCGCGCCACCGGGACCCGCGACGCGACTGCCATTACTCATCACGTCGACTATACATACCCACTACCAAAATACATATAGAGCTTCAATCACGAGCTTGTCACGTATCGTCATTGTATAAAAATGTATGAAATTTGGACTTCGCCGCTAGTGGACGTAAAATGAACCAAATGAATGCACTTTTGACAATTTATGAACGTATCAATACGATAGGTATCATGTTTCTATCGTGTTAACTGTAAGACTCAGAAGTAATATACCTACTACCAAAATATATACATACAGAGGAATGAAAACATTCGACTGAAAGCGTGAAGGCTGTATCTGGATTGAGGGCTTTTGTGTTCTTAATATAGAAGGAAGAAAGGAGTGTAATGAAGAACTGTGTTTCGAGATCTCGGATGAGGGAGGTTCTTGATGAAAAATATATTTTAACGTAGGTTTTTTCTCAGAATTGTTTGTTTATTGTTTTATTTTTCTAAACTTATTTGTTGCTCATTAACAACTGAGTTTTTTCATAAATCTGTAAGTTGGATAAAAAATATCACTAGCCGAAATATAATATAAAGCAAGTTGGCAATTTAACGTTCATTTTAAACGAATATTTAAGCGTTACAGAATTATAACCTTTATTTTTATGTTCTTAAACACCAATATAACTCACTATATGCAACTTTAATGACCACACAATCTACTAAACGATTGACTAGCATTGACTGCGTCCCTTATTCGAAGCAGGTTCACTTCTGTCAGTGTCCAATCGCGTGTCCATTGTGAATGAAATGATGATTGGACAAAACCCGTGACTGTCGACCACCGCATTGACTTTAGTTCAGTCAGGAATGATTCGAAATTATAGCTTGACGAGCTTTCCGCCCTGCGGTTTCACCCGCAACTAAATGGTTTTTCCCGTGGCAATATCTTACGGAACTCTATTTTTTCCAAAATAAAATATAGCCTATGTTACTCGTGGATAATGTAGCTCTTGAATGGTGAAAGATTTTTTTAAATCGGTCTCGTAGTTTTGGAGCCTATTCATTTCAAACAAACAAACAAACAAAAAATTAAATCTTTCCTATTTATAGTATTAGTATAGATGAGGAGGGATGAAAGATTCAACTAAAGAAGTATAAGTAGTAAAAGGTTTACTACCATTTTGTAGTTGAAATAGAAGGACAAATAATACGGTTTGGTCGGTCTCAATATTCGTAGTGATAAAATCGCAGTAATTGAAAACTGCTTATTTCGTTACTTGTAGTTTGATCTATCTGTATCAGACATTTTGATATTTACAGCTGCCTTTCATAGTCTATTGAGATGCAAAACCACAGATAAAGTTAACTAAAGAAACAGATTTATTATGGCGTCCACAATAAGTAGATTTTAATTGAGTACATCTAAGTTTAATTAAACCATTGAAGTCTTCATAAAAATCAATATCTCATCCCTAAAACTACGTAGACTTAACATAAGATTAACAGTTTGACTTGGTATCTTCATAAATATATTTATTACAAAACAACCTTACTTTCTGTAACTATGTAGTCCAAAGATAAGGTAATTATTTGTTGACCCTATTATCTCTTCTGAACTAAGAAACCCTTATCTCCCTGACATAATCCCTCACAAATCCATATTTTGTTGTATGGCAACGCTAATCACCAAGGATTCGTTATTTCCAAGTTAATTACTTGTGCCTCATTAATTTCCTCTTCAGAATCGAGTTTTACAAAACTCCTGATTAATTTTTAATTGGAGTCAAAAGCTTTGACATTGTGTTTCGGTTTGTAACAAAATGGTGGTCGATCCTTTCAGCTTTTGTGATGACGATGCCAGTCGGAAATATAATTTTATTGATTTTACTTAATTAGGTGGTTTCGTTTTGGAATTAGGTGCTTTATATAATGAAGGGAATGTATATTTTGGTGTTAATAGATTTATAGGGTGGCAAAACGAATGATAGTTGCTTTTATAGAATTCTGAACCAGTTTAGCTCTTCGAGTCAGAAGACCTACAGTTAGTCAGTTGTTTCATAGACATCAGACAGGCAGAAGTTTTAACTAGCTATTAATCTCAATTATTCTTGGTCTCCACAAAACTAAGGAATACTGTATATAAGTTGCCAAAAAATTAAAAAGCCAAATAAAATATGGATTCCTTTCTTCTCACAACTGCCTTTACCCCCAAAGAGTATAGTTTTTTCTTCTCACAACTGTCTTAATCCAAATAAAAATTGTTAAGTACTTAAATTATGTTTTAATTTAATTTAAATTTAATTTATCATAAATTAAATTTAATTTAAATTTAGTTTAATTTAAATTAAATTAAATTTAAATTTAAGTTAATTTAAATTTAGTTTAATTTAAAAACTCACCCAGCGCGAACCCGTCCTTGGCCCACTGCACCTGCCCCGCCAGGTTGGCGACGGCGCACTCCAGCACCGCCTCGGAGCCCTCGCGCACGCGCACGCTGCGCGGGAGTGCGCGGAAGTACTGCTGCTTGGCGAAGGTGGAGACGACCGCTGGAAGGTAAAATTTAGAGTGCTATATAAAGTTGGCTTTAGGCATAATCCCATATAGAAATATGTGGTTAATAAAGGAATTAAACTTTACTTCTTATTGTAAGTATATTTATTACTAGTGGCCGCCCGCGACTCCGTTCGCGTGGAAGTCGGTTTCCCGTGGAAATGAGAAGTTTTCCCGCGGTAAAAAGTACCCTTTATGTTATTCTTATGTATAACCTATAATACTGTAAAGTTTCATCAAAATCCATCCAGTAGTTTTTACGTGAAAGAGTAACAAACATCCATACAGCCATACATCCATACTCACAAACTTTCACGTTTATAATATTATATAGTAGGATTAGTAGGATTTGGTTAATAAATAAATAAAAAATATAATGATTATTATAACTTTCTGACCAGAAATTTATTCTATGACGCTGACTTCTTTTTGTAAGTATATTTACGATTAGTTATTACAACCTTTGTAAATTACGAAAGTATGTAGGGAGGTATGCAATATGTGACGTAGAATGAATGAAACTGACTACCAACCTTTGTGGTTTTAAAGCACCTTCAGTGTATGTTGGTTATGTATATTTTTTAAAGAATAATTAATAACTAGTGGCCGCCCGCGACTCCGTTCGCGTGGGAGTTGTTTTCCCGCGGGAATGAGAAGTTTTCCCGCGGTAAAAAGTACCCTATGTCCTTTCCCAAGTTCAGTTCTTTCATCATACCAAATTTCATCAAAATCGGTTCAGTGGTTTAGGCGTGAAAGCGTAACAGACAGACAGACAGACAGACAGACAGACAGACAGACAGACCGACAGACAGACGGAGTTACTTTCGCATTTATAATATTAGTAGGGATAAAGTGCTTAAAGTGTAGTAAGCAGCTGTTTCGTAGGTACCACACAATAAACTAGGAGAGAATAAAGTTAAACCCAGACTCGAGCCTAAAATTGTCTGGAATAAAATGCACAGGCATGAAGATGAAATCAACTATCACTACTTAATTTATTTCCAACTAGTGGCCGCCCGCGACTCCGTTCGCGTGGAAGTCGGTTTCCCGTGGGAATAAGAAGTTTTCCCGCGGTAAAAAGTACCCTATGTCCTTTCCTAAGTTTAGTTCTTTCTTCATACCAAATTTCATCAAAATCGTTTCAATGGTTTAGGCGTGAAAGCGTAACAGACAGACAGACAGACAGACAGAGTTACTTTCGCATTTATAATATTAGTAGGGATAAATGAGACTAGTTACTCAAGACTTCAAGTGTCCAAAATTGCTCTCAAACTATCGAGTGGCGCCATACAAATTGAGACTAAAATTAGCCATTATTGAGATCGCACTTGAGACTCTGTCCAATTGATCTCATGTTTACAAGACAATTTGACACCAATCAGTGCGTAATATGAGCCCTTATAACGGTTTTATTTATGGACTTTTAAAAGGTTCTACAGTTGCAGACGATTTTTAACTTTGAGGCTCTTAAAATAGACTTGTGAATCGCTGAGAGAAGAGATAATATCATTGAAATTAGATCTGAAATATTTTATTGATGAAAACAATTTAAAAGTTTTTCTTTGTATAAATAAAATAGGCGAATTTTATCAGGAATAAGACTAAATGGATTGTTTTTCACCCCTGTTAACTCCTACACTGCAAATTTCATCGAATCGCTTGCTCCATTTTTGTAAGCAAAAAAAAATCTATGTATATACCTAAATTTAAGCTCAAGGCTTTTAGAAGGAGTTTAATTCAACTTTAAAGCACCTACAATATGTTGCCTTAAACCTATTAGCTTTAAAAAAAAATAGGTAGGTTATTGAACACCACAGAATCTTAAGCTAACCTAACCATCTTCAAAACCCCACAGAACCCTAAACGTAGAAGGCAAAACCGCCGGCTCTTGTCGCGTCGTGGTACCACAAGTGGCTCTTGCGACGCGACGCGGGGTCAATGACCGCGTGATGGCGGGCGGGAGGCCAGGAGAAGAGCGGAGCGACGAGCGACGCGGGGAGCGGGAATACTGGACTACTCTTTGTATTTTTCTTTACTCTTTATATATATATATTTTTAAAGCCGATAGAGAAATTTATCTAAGTACGTAATTAATAGTCTTCACTTAGAGATTAACGGCATAAAAATGTTTAATAACGCGAAACAATTACTTTATAAGGAGGTACACTGACATGAGAAGTATAACTAGGTTGTAGGTAGATACTTCATACTTTTGAACAAGGGCTTTGACTGTTAACTGAGAGCTGAAGCCTACTTATGTGAGCTTTAAGTATTTATAATGTATTATTTATTATTATGATGGTAAACACTAAGCTCAAAGTCTGAGCAACTTTTTCGCATGAAATGCTTTGCTTTTATACTTCATTACAAGTACGAAATAAAATCAAGGACAAAATTGCATATTTTAAACAATTTTACACCGCTGTTGCCTACGACTTGGGCCACAATCATAAGCGTTTTCACACTGCAGTGCAATCAAGTGTCACCGAGATGACGCGTCCTAACGCTGATACCACACAAATTTGCCATAACTGTCGTATATGGACGCAGACTTTGCGAATTTAAAGATACGATGCTTTTAACTTGAGTGGTCTCCTTCTAAAGTAAAAATATGAAGATAAAGACAGCAATTATATAGAAAAGAACTCAAAAGTCTTAGAAGTATTGGTAAGCTGAGCAAAGGACTGGTACTAAACAGTTGACAGTGCTTCAGTTATAAGTGCAGGATAGTCAGAGTAATGACTGTCACCGAGACCGAACATGTAAAGTGGACGAGTGTATAGATATTGTATTAATTAAAATAAAGTGTTACAATGAATATCAGTGCTCATACAGAGTTAAAATTATGTATATGACTTTTAAAGAAACGAAGGGACACTTCATTACATATTATAAATCCAAGTCGCTATTTGTGTCTGTGTGTATGTTTGGCCGCTAACTCCCTCAAATACACTTGACGCTAGTTTAGAAATTAAAAAAGTAAAAAAAAACCTTCTCGAATATTTGCATTTGTTTAATCTTATATCTCAAGTTTTCAGCTTATTCCTCATAACAAATTCACAACCTAAATTCAATCCTAAACAAATAAACCCAATCAAGAGCCTTTCCTTCCCAATTACTTCTGCTACACCACGTCCTGAACTCATTTTACCCAGAAATCGCTTCATTTCATTAAAAGACCTTTACTTTAAATGTTTTAAGTATGATGAATTTCATTACCAACCCCAGCAACATAGCATTTCATTTGACATTTACACATACATACCCAACAATTATCAAGACGAGTTCCAGAAAGGCTTAAAATTAATGTAACACGCACTCCTAATCCGAATCCTAACGAATACCTACTTAAAGCAATAAGTTTAAGGTTCAAAATGTATTGAAAAAGATTGTGAGTTAGGACGTTACGGTTTCGGTGTAAAATGGAGGTAGTATAAGAAACGGGATCTAGGATACCCGGTTATTAGTTTTGAATTTGGAACGGCTAGCGAACGTTGAGGTTAGAAATTATAGAAGAGGTAAATAAGCAGGAAGGAATGAGTTACTATGATTGCAGACGAAACATCCTGTCAGAGGATTTAAAACCTAATTAAAACCAGATAAGGATTAAATTTAAACTAAATATGAAGAGATACACATTGAGAAACTTAGTCTTTGGCACTTTACGCTAAAAAACTAAATTAAAATAAGTTTCTTCCAGCTAATTTCGAAAATATTTGATTAATACTACACAAGGCTACCAGTGTCTAATGTAATATACTTAGGTTGATATCAAAATGAAATAAATATAGTTTCAGAAATAATGATTATTGTGATATAAATAGAATTCGAACTACTCCGGATGCACTTCCCGGGATAAAACCCTATTGTATTTAAAATATATATGAGAAATGAAGAAGTTTATAGCGTTCTATTCAAGCAGTATTATTATTATGAGAAAATCTATACGAGTATTAAAAATAACTCGAGCTTTGTTCAATATTAATTATTTTTTTCTGAAATAAAGTGTTTCCGGCAGTAAAAAAGTAAATTATGCGTTCTACAGTCAGACACTACGCAGCTAGATTCCTATTTTATTAGCTAACACTTATCTCAGCTAAGAGATTTATTTTAATTGAAAACACAAACAAAACAGTGGCATTATTTTTCAATCAAAAATAAATTAATAAACGCGTCAAAACCAGTTAAAATGAGTTTAATTTCAAGCATTATTTTTATCTGCATTTCGTGGAAAAAGGCTTTAAAATTTTGTTATCCCTCTTCCTTATATTTGACATAAAAGATAAAGAAAATTGTCAAAATCTTTCATTACTTCAACCTTAGGCAATAACATAAAAACAGTCTTAAAACGCGCAAACTTTTTATATTTTCAAGGCAGTAAAATAACAATAAAATGATAAGATACCATTTCAATAACAGATTATTGGAAAATATGATTTCCATTGGAATCAGAAATATCGTTTACCAAATATTTATCTAAAAGGTTTTGTATTTCAATTTAATTGTTGTACTATTGATTTTTTGTATATTACACACTATTTTTATAATTGATTGATTGTATTATAAAGTTATATTAACTGATGATATAAAATTATCTCAATAAATCGAAATTTTTATTCCGTAACATCCAAATAAAAGCTTTCAAAATTTTATCACTTTCACAAACAAAATCAAGGTTGAAAGTCACAAAAAAACAGTTTTTTCTAGTTTCTAACAAGCGGCGTATTTTTAAAAGGGTAGTTTATTTCAAGCAACATCATTAACCCTGATAAATAACCGTTTTTCTCGTTCACCTCTCAATCTCATTTAAACCCCTTAGGGTCGTAAAAAAAGGGGTCGTAAACTCCTAAACAACCCGCGTCGAAAATAAAGTAGAACTTTGTAGGTAAAGTTCTCTCATCGAATTACTATGAAAACTCTGTCCACTTTGATTCTACGATAGGCCGGGAGTGAATGTCACTTAATTTTCTAAATTTTGTAATCAGAGTTAGTTATTTAGTTTCACTTAGTTAACATGACGGATTAAATACCTATGTTTTTCACTGGCTATAGATAAGATAAATTACTATAGACACGTCCTGATAACTATCTTACATATAAGAAGTAAACACAGGACTAGGTATTTTTTTAATGTCATCATGAACACAAGAATAATCATTTTGCTAATCAAATAATAAAAATGGCTTGTAATTTTCTCACAATTCCTACTTTAATATTTTGTCACCCTCTCTCTCCATTTTAACTCCAAGAAAAATATAAAAAAAATTCAACAAGCTCTCGGACTACAACGGCAAATAAGGTAGGAGTTACCAACTTCCCTAAAAGTTGTACAAGCGGGGAGGTAGCTAGATTATGTATGATTACTGTTGTCCTTCCCTGAAAAGAGGAATCATTATTTTTAGTCATCCTGACTATTTTTTATGATACACTACTAAAGTTTTTTTTTATTAAGGGTTTCTGTAGAATATAAAGGCTTAAAGTTTATGATGTGATTGGCTTTGTTAAAAGCTCGCAAAAATAAGTACTTAAAGATTTTCTATACAATTTGGTTTCCTATTGTATAGCTTTTACCGTGGAAAAGAACGTAAATTCAAAAAACTTGGCGTGGGTAAGCTCATACGGTGAAAAGTTATAGGTAGATTTTAAAATACATCTTCAATTCAAACAAAGTTTAATTTAAAATATACACAGTTAAGAACTTAAGCAACTTAACTGCCAGTAATTGAACTAAGTTGTTAAGTTGAACCAAGCGTGCGATAGGATTTAACTAAGATTCTTAACTGTTGCAATTAATTAAAACTATGCGAGACGAATCTCGAATAGATTTTATAACTGCGAGTATCATATTGTAGTCCGAGAGTCTCATTGATAATAAATATGGCGGTTTTGTTTTAATGGTGAGAGACTAATAAAGATATTGTGAAGTTAGAATTGCTCAGTTTAGACATAAAGTTATTTAGTGTCACTGTCATTATTTTGTTAACTAAAGAATAAGTTTACAATGTACTTATCCTACTAATATTATAAAAGTGAAAGTTTGTGAGGATGGATGTTTCAAGCTACTCTTTCACGTAAAAACTACTGGACGGATTTGGATAAAACTTTACAGTAATATGGGAAAACTTCTCATTCCCACAGGAAACCGACTTCCACGCGAACAGAGTCGCGGGCGGCCACTAGTACTATATAAAATATTACTCGTTCGGCATCGAAAAACTTTTTTATTCAAATAAAGGAAACCCCAAAACGTCAAAAACTAAATATTGTCGAGATATTAATAAGGAAGCACACTACTACAACTAATTAGGGCTATTATTATTATTATTAGAGTCCTGCAGTATTATGATACAGAAGCATCGTTAGTGCTGACACTAGATACTTTAGATGTTCACTCTCGGTGCCTGTAATTACTTCGTCTTTCCTGTCTTTCTTTTGTTATTTTCTTCCTTAAACAATCATTTTCTAGCTCAAAAAAATATCATTATCATTACATAGTATAAATCTAAGTCGCTAATTCTGTCTGTTTGTATGTTTGGCCGCTAACTCCTCCTAATCCAGTTGAGGGATTTTAATGCGGTTTTCACCATCTTTCAGGTATTTTTTTCAATAAAGAGCAATCGGAAAAAGATTTTTAAGTTAGCCAAAAATCAATGTTTCGTGAGCAAGTCGGCCAAAATTACACATTGCGAAGCGTGGGCGGGTCGCTAGTTATTAATAAGAGTCATCTTTAAGCATTCCAAATTAACCCAGTTTCAACTGCCCCAAACCGGTTCGAACCGATCTTGCCTCCCCCATGCTTTTAGCAAGGTAAATCGAGATTTATGCTCCGTACCAACTCTCCAGATATTTGAGTAGCAAATCTGCGTCACGTTGTATCAATAAACAAATACAAACCTTTTAACTTTAAAGAATTGGAAAACAGACTCTGGGAGCAGAGATTAAGGTTTAAAATTCAGTGAGATTGATCCTTCGAGCGAGGGGGTAGGTTTACGGGGCGTTTGAAAATCGCCGGTGAAAAAAAGGTCTTATAGAGTACAGGATTAATACATTAAAGTCTGTGAGTGATTTAATTAAATTTAAATTAGTCTATAAATGAGAAAAATAAAATGTTGAACGTTTTGTTTTACTTTATATTCAGATTCTAGTTAAAATAGATAAAGATAATAAATACAAAAATGTAATCACGGTATTTAATTGTTTTTAAAAATAAAGTCCATAACAGACTTTCTGATTTTTCGAAATTTTCCAGGCGCCGGTAAACCGCTCGTCTATCACAGCCTTTCTGCGGATACCGCATACACAGGGTGTCCCAAAAGGCAGAGACATTGGCTCCGTGCCAGATTATTCCGCCGTATCTGTGCTCCCTTTCAAGGATGCAAACTTTTGCGTTTCCTCGGTAATTTCCAGTTGAAAATTAATAATTGAGGAGATAAGATTTCGGGCGTTTTTTGCCCGTCTTTTGTTTGGAGTTGGTGAAATGTGAAGTCGGATTTAGGTGCGACGGGTTTTCCTTATGATAACAATTATATCACGACTTTCTTACCTATAATATTTCTTAACTTCGCGTTTTTTTGAAGTTATAGATACTGGAAAAAGGAACGCGGGTCTGCGAGCATTACGCGACTGGGAATCGAACCCAGGACCTTAGATAACCGGTCTAATGCTCTGACCACTAAGCTAACGCGCCGCTACGGCTACCCAACGAAATTTCTCCCAGTATCTATGTGCTAACGTCATACAGCAGATATTATTCCATTAAATTCATATTCGCGTTTATTTTTGAAAACCCATTTCTAACTTTTTTTTTTTTGGTTTCTACTCTCATACTATTTTTCATCATGTGATGTTTTGTAACACACTTCGTAATTCGAACGCAAGGCAACAAAAGCTAAATCTTTCCTAAAGCGGTCTTGAGGTTTTCTTCACGCATGTATCGGAATCCGTTCAATCAAACGAATGAATGAGATTGAACGATACGAAGCTTATTTATCATTCACTCACTCTTAATCCGTTGCTTAGATGTTTGTGAGTTTTTGCCTCGGTTCAATAGTTTTAGGTTATTTTTGAAAATCAATATGCTATCTTGTTTCTCGCAGTATTTGAAAAAAGCTATTACGATTTTTATATCTCGTTCATTCACGGCTACATTTGCATATTTTAGAAGCTGATGATCGATATTATGACTTTCATCGAATGTTATGAAATTACTTTACGATGCAGTAAATTATTTTTATTTTTTGAACATTCCTAGCCCAACAACTAACGTATAAAAATATGTTTTTAAATTTTTCTTAGACAATTTTAGCACACAGATTTAAACTACCATTTTTTAAATAACTTCAATCAATAAGATGTTTTACTAACGAAATATAAATTACCTACAACACATTTGAAATTTGTATTAAGACGCACAATCCACAATCTTTTTTTAAAAACGAATCATGACCATCTACAAATACAACGCTCTGATTGGTTTAAAAACCCGAAAATTTCTCATCAAAGCGAATCCACCCAATCAGATTAAAGAGTAAAGGTCTACCAATTAAGTCCCTAATTCTAATTGGCTGGTTTTACAAACCTGAAATGATGGAAATTATTACTCGAAGACTATATTTTGCATTAATTATTTATTAACTTTGAAGAGTTCAAAGGGAAGGGTGTAAGGATTTTTGCTTTTTTGGAAGTCAGTTGCTATGACGTAATATCTTTTTCTGTTAATAAAAATTGCTTAGAACTAATATTGAAATAGAAAATATATAGGGAAATATATTACAACGAAGTTGAAAAGCAATCTTAAGTCTCGACCTAATATAATTATCTAAATCCTACAATTATTATGAATGGAAAAATCTGTATGTTGATTATTTCTCAAAAACGGATACCTTAAGAATAGCACAAAGGATACTTTTACCTTATTTCGGAAAATTACAGAATTTCCACATAAAACTTTATTTTACGAAAATAAATAACCGTAAGACCCGTATAAATAAAAAAAACAAAATTGTATTGAACAAAAACTAACAAAAAATTATGAATTAAAATTACAAGTCCGCAATGAATTCTCCCATTTGCTTCTGTAGTTACATACCCTCATTATTTTTAATTGCAAGTCATTGACTTGGATATTATTAATAAACAATGAATAACAATTTCAAACAAATAAAACCACTTAGGTCTGAAGCTGCGATTTCGATTAAAAAGTTTAATTGTCAACTAGGGTTGTACCTTAGTCGATAACATTTTACGATAGACTTTCAATTGGAATAATAATTGTTAGATATTGAGAATTATTATAATTGGCTGTATAGGAAATTGTCAAGAAAACAGTTTATTTATTTATCTTTTGTGTAGACCTAAGCCTAAGCCTTATTTGATTTAAGATTTTTAAACTTTTTACTTATTAAACAAAAGGTTATTAAACTGTTTATTGTTTAAATTAGGTATTCTTCATTCGCAGTAGTGTAGTTGCAAGAATATTAAGCCTTATTGATGTACTTTTAAAAATTCGATCCAGCGTAATTTTCTACAAACTAAAACATTATAAAGTCTAAGCCCTAACTACCCTCCCCTAGGGACTGGTAAATATTCACCTTTCTACTCAAACAACCAATAAAACAATGAGCGTAACATCAACAATACAAGTTTTTAACGTTTTAAACAAATGAAAACGTTTTATTTGCAAAAGTTGAGTTACACCCTTTTTTTACAATGGGGGACGCGAGTGATTTTTTGCGACTGTTTGCACCAGTTTTTGAACATGTGTTTTATCCGCCATCTTGAATTTGCTCGTTAATTTTATTATTAATCGTTCCGAGAAACATTATATTTATGTTTCAGTTGCTAACTTAATAAAAATAGATAACTTACCACACAGCACTAAGAAGACAACGTTTCTCGTTTTGGCACACATTTTGGCTGATTTTTAACAAAAAATCACAACACATAATTTGGTATTCCACTATGTCATAACCATCCCTTTATCACCTCCACATTATGTCACTTGTATTAGTCTACACTGACACGATTTATGCCACTTTGACACAAAAACGGTAAAACGTCACTCCTTGTTATTCAACCTCTTTGGTATCATTCGCACTGGCTAATCCAACCTGAAAAAGAAAAAAGAAATATGAAATTCAATCTACAATTTCAAATCTCGAACACTTCTTAAAGATTTCTCAAATTTAAAAAACGAAAACCAATATGGACGAAGAAAACATTAACGTTTGCCGTCTTTACAAATCGACTCCATAAATCTACCGCTTATAACACCGAAGGGACCTAAACAAACAATTAAGCAGCATATTTTTCGCATAAAACCTTGCGTAAACAAAATAGAAATAAGAAAAAGAAAAAAAAAACGAAAAATCCCGCCGTTTTATCGTGACGTGACGTTTCGTGCAATCTTTTTAAACGGATCATAAACTCGTAATGGATGTATTAATATCGAAGAAAAACGCATTACTGTACGGGTCATAGTTGTAAAAATGTAATAATATCTTTTTAGAGTCACCCTGTAGTCGTAAAATTCAGAGCTTGCCAAGTAAATAAATAAAAAATGAGATTTATTACTTTGTTACTCTGGAGCTCCGTTATTGTGCATTGATATTTTTTACCGTACAGCATGAATACTTAGTACTGTCCGTCCAAAAGGTATGGCATGAATTCGACGTGTAAATATTTAAAAATATGGTAATTTTGTAATTTTATAATTTAAAAACAAACGCGTACAATATGAAAAAATACTTTAAATGAGTACCTACTTCTTTTTGCACGCTTACGACGTAAATATAAATTTATGAATAACCTAACTTAGAGCCTTGTTTCATCTGCTTTTGTCTCTGCCTTTTGCATAATTAAAAAAAAGAAAGTTAACCCCAAAAAAGCGATCGCCAAGTAGCGATTGCGACAAAAGCCCACACAAGTATAAAAAGCTAGTTAAACACAACTGTTCATATAAACTCGTAGGTTACAACACAAAATCTTTTTCACCCACGCTAGATAACCCGGTTACGAATATGATAAGGCTCTAAGATGTAGGAGATAGCGAGGTTTTGGTCTTTTTTAAAGGTTTTTATTAATGACCACTAGATTTGGAGAGATAACGTTTTTATTGTTCTGTTTCTGATAATTAAAAATGCTGAACTTTCCATTAATAAAAAACTATACTGAATCGACTTCTGGATAGTCCGTCGCACCGTCTACAATTAATTTAAAATAAACCTACGGTTTTTCCCATAATCACTTGAAACACTCCACTATCATTATTTTTTCTCGCATTGCAAAACTATGGCCTAAAAATTGGTCACTTAAATATATCTATCGCTCTTATCCGATCACTTTTTTACTAGCTCGTAGGCGTTGACCAACTTGCACAAGTCAATTATTCCACAGCCTACTAGCCCGTCCATCTACATGTCTAAAGCCTTTGTTTACTATTTTTCTTATAAACATTTCATTGACAATCTCAACACTCCGACTGTTGACTCAGTTGTTGTTGCAGCCGCGCTTTTTTGAAATTGGAACAACAAAAGCTTGAAGGACAATATTTAATTTGGAAAAAGTAAGCTCGGATTCCGAGGGGTTAGGATTGGAATGGATTAGGGAAAGAGAACAGAATTTGATTAATACTTTAGCCGTTCGGATAAAAAAAGTCGTCTTGTTTTATAGTTTTTTTTTTTTTCAAATATAGGTAGTAAACGAGCATGCGGGTCACCTGATGGTAAGTGATCACCGCCGCCCATGACTCCCCGCAACACTGTGGGTGTTGGGGGTTTGTTGCTGAGCCTTTGACAAAATACCGCTGTTTGATTGAGTTTGATAGATATGGCTTTGAAGCACATATTCCTTTAGTGTCACTTCATTGAACGACTGTTTTAGGTCACTGATGCAGTCTCTATATGAAAGTCTCTTCCTATCAATATTTTCAGCCAATAACAGCTTATTTTCCTGCGAAGCACAGAAAAACGTAAGACCACTAGCGGTCACCCATCCTTGGTCTGACCGCGCCCGACGTTGCTTTACCTCGTTTATCGAGTCGATTGTCAAGATCGCAACGAACCACCGATCTCTTCAAAACTAAGAGTCACCTGTGACGTCATAGTTTTTTTTTAACCTGTGACAAAACTATGACTTTTTTTTGTAAATGACAGGTCAATGTCTTATTTTCTTAATATAATACGGAATGACCAAAAGACGTTTAGTAAACTATCATAAAAGTTATTAACTATGACACCACGACATTAGTTTTATGTTATAATGTTTTTATTTGTAATAAAATACACTAAACGACTATGTAAGGCGTTGTCTTGTTAGATTATTTAATTTATGGCCAATAATGCGTTTATTATTACATCAAATTTTAATATATTTGACCGTGTCGACACTATGAAAAATAATTGTTATAGCCGCAATCAAGATTTCTTTTCCATTCACGAAAACATATTTGATTTATATATTTATTCATGATTTTTAAATTAATTGCATAGACAAAAGCTTTTTTTCTACTAAAGCAACACCTACACGTTCCAAAAATAAAAAACGAAGATTCTTTGTAAAAAAAAATACGGACCTCCCGCTGCGCACAGAAATTCTCAATAAGTACTCGGTTCATAAAAATACTTATATTCAATTCAATTAACCTAATTAATAAGGAATTCATTTACTTAAGTGGATATCTTAAACATCTGTTTCGCCAACGCACGAAGAAATAATTACAATTCTCGAACCACCTTGATCTGGTTATGTCCAGTTAATGGCAAATTTGAAATGATATTAGGTGTAAAGTCATTAATAATAATAATAGACTATATCTGTCCCACTAGTTGGGCATAGGCCTTCTTCTCGGTAAGCAAGGACTGAGCCGTAATCCACCTTGATAAATAACCAAGTATGTTGTCCACAGAGTTAGTGTGTGATAAATCACTACAGTATTATAATGTTAAAGTATTTCGAACTAGCATTTTCGCGCCGAAACCAAACGCTCAACTTTTTCCGAAATCCGCACCGCGCGTTCCTGCATTTCTGCCTAAACTTTTGTCAAACTCCGCAATATGTGACTTTACGACCGTTTGAATGTGTTTATTATTTTATTATGAAGACGGGTTCACATGTGTCTGCGGACATGTGTCGGCCATGTTTGTTTCTCCGTGGGAGATTCAGTGTTGGACGCGACTTTGTTTTTTTTCATAGCGAGTGGGAACGGCAAAGTTGATAAGGAAATGTTTTTTGTTTGTTTTTTTTTTGCACGGGGTTTTTGCGGTAATTGGAGAAGTATCGATCTATATCATAATCAAAACTCTCATAACAAGAAATGAATGGTTATAGATAAATACAACCAATATTAACTTTTTTGACTATATCTTAATAATCTCCTAAAGCTTAACTTAATAAAACCAAAAACTTTACATTCCTAAAACAAAGTAAAAAAAAACTAACAAAAAAGTAACAATATATCAAAACAACTAACACTTTTTTTAAAACTGCCACAACATTAACTGCATCTATTCCGCCTGTCATATCACACAAAATAGTTATTAAAAAGGCATCGGACCAACGCGATTGCACGTGCTCGCTGCGACCGAAAATATCAAAATGATACACAGAATTTGGTTTTCGAATGCGGAATGAATTGGAACGCAAATTTAAATTAAATGGCGACATTACTTTAAAAATTAACTGACTTTTTGCAATAACAGTTTTGGTGTGCGATTCGTTTTACAGGTTTTATTTATGTGAAAGTTGAAATTTGGTATTTTTTATATTAATAGGATGTAAATGAAGATTCAAAAAAATACTCGTTTATTATGTCTGCAGTCAATAATACCTTTAAACGAAATTCCGAAAAAATAGTGAAACTACGAGCAATTTCATATTAATCACTTAATAGTTTACCTGCAACTAAATGATCAAACAGAAATAATTAAAATACCTTCATTATCACCCTTATCCTTTACCTTTAACCCTTAAGTATAAATACATCACTATAAATTATACAAGCATCAATTAATATCGCTTATAAAACTTAGCTAACTAGAAAATTGATATCGAAGTATTTCCCACGTGAATTAAATAAAAAACAAGTTTTTGCTGAGAGCAACTGCCATTTTTGTAGTGTGTCTCATACGTCTATTAGATTAGCATAGGTTATTGAACTTGCAATGTTCTAGTTTTGAATTTGATTTTAGAATATCAGTAATTACGGCCTTTTTTTTAATGATTGATTTTGAACAGTTATCCAGCCAATGTCTAAGAACTTAATTACGACCTTATTTATTAAACGCATATGTAACCTAAAAATCTAGTGTACCTTATTTTGATACATTTTTGGTACAATTCGTTCGACAAAACTAAATCTCCGCGAAACTGTAAATAAGACAGCTTCTTCTCCCATTGTTTAATCTCTCATTCTTCCCTCAAAAACCTAACTTTCAATATATCCTCCACTCAAAATCCTTCACTCTTTATATCTCAAAATAAAAAACAATTAGTTACAAGCCAACTAGCCACCGGATGTTCACTTGTACGGGGTCTCAGAACCGGTTCAAACTGGTATCATATACATTTTTTTTACATCGCATCCCATCTGAATCGGTCAGAAAAATAGACTCTGTGGGAACGAGATATTTAGTTTTAAGAGCGTTTGTGGGAAATTACTTTGATAAATTATGGGATTGTCAAAATAAGTGCTACACGACTAAGTTAAGATACTAAATATAGTCCGAACTAATTAAGAGAGGTTTTGTTCTTTTATAAGGAACTTATTTGTGAATTTGTAACTAAAATCACTTCATTATTGACTCATTTATAGTTAGTGGTCATATAAACTGTTAGTTCTGAGATTAATAGATGTCGATACATAACACTTTAAGTAATTTAGTTGATTTGGTTAGACATAATACTACTATTAAACTAATAAATAGTTTAATGTTAACAAACTTAAGCCTCTAATCAATAATTCAAGGTTTATTATATCTTTAAAAAAATACATTACTTTGCCACGAGCCGAATTGAATATTAATTGCCAAATAATCATAATCAACCAATTCTATTTGTATTAAATTTCAATTGTGCATGTTAATTACATCTGGATAGTATGAATATTGTGAAGATAAGTAATACGCCCCTTTACTATTGACCGGCTTTGAAAAAAGAGGCGGTTTTTGGTGTTGTCATGTTAATTTTGTGAATTTGGAGTGTAGAAGTAACTTAGTTTATGTGTGTGTTTGTAACTTTATCACGATTAAACTACTGACAGATTTAGATTAAACTTGGCTGGGAGATGTAATTTAACTTAGAGAAGAAACACAAAATATTACAATACAAGTAGGTAATTAAACTGGTTTTAAATTAATAACAACATTGTTTAATTGATCTAAAGAAATATTTTATAGACTCCGGTAACAACATTTAAAAAAAAGATAATGTTATAAGCATAGGTAATAACTTTAAGTTTAATTTCTACGTCATATAAAATTTTACAGTTTTTATTCAAAATACAATGAATAATTTACATAAAGCTACCCTAACGTCTTACAAGCACCTGCCTTTGAAATAACTATGATAGTGTTTTTTATAAATAACGTAATACAAGCGGAAGCTCTGACATTTCAGAAATGACATTTCGCTCTTTTTTTAATTGGACGAAAATATTCATGTTATTTTAATGAGGATTTTTGAAACTTGTTATTTTGTTGTAATAGATCTTACAATGTAAGTATTTAGTGTGATTATGGTCTTAGTTTTAATAATTTATTTTTGATTGAGTCGCTATATAAATGAATATTATTGTCTCAGTAATTTTACAGTCGTTTAATCCAACTGTATTCGAAATGCTTTAAGAAGTTATTTTATTCGTTGTTTTTATTTGCATACGACGTGAAAATTTAGTTTAATGTACCGTTATTTTGATTCAAGTCACTTAAATTCTTATTGATAAATCTCAAAAATATTTACTTTCAAAACAACTTTTAAAAGTGTACCTACACCATGAAACAAAACTCAAAAATTTACCTTTCAGTAAGCACTCGTATTATTTTGTGACTACCCTCAATATCTTCCTTTAACTATACATTGCAAAATGATAGGACCTTACGATAAAACCTTTTTAACTACTCCATGGCTGGAGAAAAGAAAAAAATCTCTTATATTGACATCTGTACCCCATTTTGAATTAGGAAATGAAATTGTTCACAAGAAAACTAATTTTTGTGTTCACCACCGCGTATAATAAATGGCTGGGCTTATAATATCAAAGATTGGATTTAGAATGTTATCTGTTGTAAGATAATCGTATTTATTATACATTTTGTTTCTGTGGTTTTTGGGAATTAAGGTTTTTTAGGATTTGGTGAGAGATATTTAGATATTTTTAAGTAATATTTTCAAAGCAAACGTAAAATGACTACTTTTTTCTTTATTATATGCATAGACATCAACAACCAGTCACTAAACACTTGAAAACACAATCGCTGAAACAATCTTTTGTGTGAATCTGCTTTTATAAATATTACTTAAGTCTCAAATCTTAAAAAGTCGGTATGTTTTTAAAATTCGTTAAAACACACCTGTCGTGTTAAATTTAACCTGTTCACGACGCCTTTGTAAAATGACTCACAGACGCACTCAAGCATGCCTTTTTGAATGCACCTTCCTTTATAGAAAATTTAATCATCCCCTTTCAAAGGGCAAACGATATAATTTTTTACAACCCCATAAAACTAGAAGCCACTCAAATTAATAACGAAGTTTATTAGTTGAATAAGTAAAATTTTAGTAGGTTTCGGACAAGGAATAACTGTTAACAGAGTCCCTGGGAAAATCTTCGCGCTTCCTGACAGAAAAACACAAGAAATTACTTTAAAGTACCCGCCAGATATCGTTAAAGCATTTTACGAGACGATTTGGAACCCGGAACGCCCGAAAAAAACGTAATTAACGAATTAAGAGCCTTCTCGATTTGACTCTCACGCCAAACCCGTAACAGCGGAAACCACTGATCCATCCATACTGGTTTTCGTTTTGAACCATCCGGCCAAAACAGGTCCCCCGAAACCTCCATTCATAAAAATCGCCACAAAAACAGCACTTACACACACACTGTATATAGGTTTTCCACTGATATCACTGTAATCCTTGCTCACACTAGGATCTGCCTCGCACTACGCAGTGTTTTGTGTTTGCGTCAAACGCCACAGGTGGGGTGTCGCGGCGCGGGGTACGTGCGTCGCGCGCGGCGGTCGCTAGCCAACTGAGCGCGGCGCGGGGCTGCGAGGGGGTGGGGCGAGGCTGCGCGGCGGCGCGGGGGGAGAGGCAGCTGATCAGTAAAGGCTCCCGGGGACTCACAGGCTTCGGTGCCGCCAATGATAGGGAACGCTTTTCTAGGCTGCACGGATTTGCGACCTTTGCCTCGGAGCGAGCTGTCAAACTCAATGTTTGGTTGTTTTGGGGGCAAGGGGTTTTTGAATTTGGAATTATTTCCTGTAGAATATAACAAAGAAGCTATGTGAAATCAAATCAATGGATCAGGCATAAACAAGTTTTTTCAAAGATCTTAAGGATAAATAGTTCATTCGTTCGGTCAGCAAATATAAAATCTTAAATAGGATTTAAATACAACATAAAAAAATATCTTCGAATTAAAAAAGTAGCATATATCTACACAAATTAATTAGGACTACCTACGTATAGAATAAAAATAGCTTTTCTAAGAAAAAACCCTGATTCACCAATCCCACTCCTATATTTAATAATTCCTTTTTGATGCTAATAAGTTTCAGTGTCGTTTTTGATTTAAATAATTGTAGGAACCTACATTAGAGGTACTTACTTATACTGCGTTTATGAATAATTGCGTCTTTGATGATTTTTATGCATAATTTCAACTTGACCTATTTAAGGATAAAAATATTTTAAGTAACTTTTTAGTTAGCTTTTGTCGTACTTGACTTTTTAACGTTAATAAGAAGATTATAAATAAAAAAAAATCTTATAATTGTTATTATTTACTCAACAGTTTTTTTTTATTATAATTTAAATATTTAACTAATCAAAAACAAGTAAAAGTAAACAAAAAAGCTCAACTTCGTTGAAAAGCCCATAAATTGATCCATATTAATAAAACTTTCAATCAAAAATCAAAGATCAGTATCATGTACCAAAAAACTATTTATACCAACACCTGTTCCTTAAAAAATAAAAAAAAGTAAAACAGCTTGAATACCCAAAACCATGTCTTTTAAATCTGAACTTTATTCCACAGTAATAAAGTCGATTTTGTTATAAAGAATGTTTTGTTGTCTTTGAGTCAATCTTGTGAGAAAAAAACCATCTCGCTACTTGAGTTTTTTTGTTTTTTTTTATCGGTAGTTAGTTTTTGTATGGGAATGTTTAGAAGATTTTATTGTTTTACGGTCAAAAGGGTAGTTTCTAAATGAACAGAAGGACCGAAATGTTGATTTAAAAGCGTTTTAACTGGCTTTTAATTTGTAGTTTATGCATTCCATTTTTTTTGACACAGTTTGCGTTTTTTGTATCACAGTTTTCTTGATCGCGTGGTGACAACTTGCATAGGTAACTGAAAAAGACAATACTTATATATATTTTAACTAATGTAGGTAAAAATTGATTTTGGAGTAAGAGGACCTAATTGATTAGGGTCTAACTCAGTCTATTAAAGTTAAGACATACATTTTTACAAGACAGTAACAAGTTTTTCTCTAAAATTTTACAATATAATTAAATTTATTCTAATTAAGTACCCCATTTACATAACTAGTAATTAAACTCCCAAATAATTATCATCTAACATTCACAACAAAAATTATGTCAACGTATATACAACGACCAAATTACATTGACCGTAAGGGCATAGCAAATTCAATGAATCATACGTCGACTTAATTTGGTTACATTACATGTGGAACGACCAATATATCTTGAGCCTTGTTTCCTTGTGTTTTTCAATGGTGTAAAGGTCAAGGTAAAATGGATGTATGATTATTTTGGAATACATAATATAAAGTTTCCTTTCATACCCTCTTACATATAGATTTTGTTATTTGATTTTGATTATTTTAAGAATTGTATTGAACTTTAATAACGGTATGATTAATTATACGTATTTTGTTAGCCTATAAATTTAACGAAAAATAGAGCTCCATTTCAGGAAATTGTATTAAGACAAAAAAACTATTTTTATTACAAATTGTGGAAATTTTCCCTATAGGTAGATGACCTCATTAGTTTATAAACCAAACAAAATTAATCATAATCTTTAATTAATAAACCTTCAGGTTTAAATTGATTTTCCCATCGCATCTAATCGTGCTTTATAAATGTTGTTTATAACTAGTTGAACTGGTAGAAAGGAACGATGTGACTTATAAGATGGGATCTTAGGAGACGATAAAATAGTGTCCTTTCAAGGATTCGTTAACATTTACAAGACAAACTTACAATCACTTTTGTAAATAACACTTTGCAATGACCTCGGGTGGAAATGGCAAAATGTTGCGAGTTTAGTTGCCAGTGAGAAAATAAGTTAGATGTATTTTTTTGATTTGTTGAATGTTACTTACAACCCAGTTGGTAAAGTTTTTTTGGAGGTTTTTTTAATTCAAATTAGAAATGAAAGCAACTATGTAAACATTTCTAGGTATATAAAAATAGCTACGTTAAAAAACCAAATTCAAAAACTAGAAACTTAAAAAAAAAATATATTATAGTATAAAAATACTGCCTATTATTTATATTATGAACTTTTTTTTTTTTCAAACGATATAGTAAAAACTTTACTTTCAAATTATCTAAACATTATTTTCATAAATAATCACAACTATTAACCATTTATATTTATTGACACCTCCAACCTTCTAATCTAAGCTAATAAGTTAAAAATAGGCCGAGGAACCTGATTCCAAAGCCTCCACGAGAGAGAAAAGTAAAAAAAAGAAACAGCATTCGAAATAAGAACAAGAACGGTTGGAACACCTGTCTAATTTGTATTTTACGGCAACGAGAATTGGTAGCTACCAACCTAAAGGAATTACTCCCAAATTGTAGCTTTTGAATTTATGATATGTTGACATGTTGGTAGCATAAAGGTAAAATCCTGGATAAAGTAAAAAGTGAAATCGTATGATGTTTTATAAATATATTTTTCTCTAAAAATAGTACCTAAAAGACATTTCATAAGTTACACTCTTTTTTTTTCAAATTATTGAAAACGTAAAATCATTTTGCACTTTAAAAGTTATTAAGCAACGCAAAACCCATACCTACTCCATAATTAAAATAAAAACCTTAGAATAAAAAACAAAGTTAACTTCACATTACATACAGGTTTACCTACATTTCAATTTCATTCAAAAATTAGGTCTCACGGCTCACGAGGGTTCTTTTTTCAAATCCGGTGCGCGAGCTACACGCTATATATACCTGTCCTCTTCGCACCCATGCTTTGTGGTCATCAAATTAAGTGCAGCTTCAAGCCTCAATCCAGTGAAACCTTTGCCTTTTTTACTTTTAAAACAAGAAAGAATCGATGTGGCAAGATGTTTGTATGTTTGCGTCTGTGTTTTGTAAACGAGTTATGTAAGGGAGCTTAGAATAACGACCTTTAGTAGTAAATATAGTCAGAATCGTGTAAGCCTAGGTTTCTACTGGTAAGTAAGTCATTGTTTATTTTTGAGCAATATTTTATTATGTGAACAGACTTCCAAAGCTAATTCCTTTTAACAATACCTTGACAAATCGGTAAACACGTCAAGTGCCGAATTAATAATTATTTTGCGTCACAACAAAAGTTCAATTCAATATGTCATATGCATATTACTTTGCAACTCCAAAAAAATTGAGGTTGTAAAGTCAAGGATCAAAATGAGTAAATCGGGTCACATCCGATTGTTGTAAAATTATTGCTTACAAGAAAGGATGTAGATTATTTTTTACTTCTTTATAATGAGGTATCTAGAAATTATCGTGTCTTCGATGTAAACAGTGGGCAACTATGTAATTTTTATGAATAAAGTTCATGTTCAACGGATTATTACGCGTGAGATTCTATTTTTTTCATTAATAGTCAGTTTTTATATAATTATGTACTTTTTAAAAGTAAAGACTAAATATTACTTTTATCTATAGGTCAGTATTTAAACTTCTCGTTTTAGGCGTTTTTGTTTGATGAAAAAGCCAATGAAATGGTGTCAGTCAAAAAAATTCATTTTCTTATTCTTACAATTATTTCTAACTGCACGGATTTTGTTAAAATGCAATTATATAATGATAAAATTTTGTCAAATAATTTAAGTTTTTTATAAAGTATAAATAGCAGTATAAAAATTGGTGCGGGTTTTTAGTAAACACGTTCAAAATACAAGCTTTTCTCGCAAATTCTCATACACTTTTTACGAATCTCGGCTTCTTGACCCCACCTTTATGTCCGTAGTGCCTATTTTCCCATGACTAATTGCTGTGTTCAAGCTTCATTTACTTACGTAATTGCCGCAGAATTTGCATGGAATAATGATATTACATATTTACGTGATTTATGTGGTATATCTAGTTCTAAACTTGACAGAGAAGAAGAAAAAACAGGCTAAATACGAATCGGACGCACACACAAGGAGTTCTTATGAAAAATATAAAAAGTATTTTATTCAGATTTAATTATTTTTGTTACAGTGGCAACAGAAATACTTCAACTATCGAGTTATTACGGATCATGGGATGCAGCCTGGTGACAGACAGACAGATGGATGAACTACCTACATAGTTTTAGTAGGTAATTGGTTCCTGTTTTTAACCTTTGGGTACAGTACTATAAAATGAACCTACAAACATTTCTTAAAAATTAACGACATTTTAAACCTAATATAAAATGCAGTCTTATGGTAAAAAACTCTTAAGATCTATTACGCCATTAAGGGCAGATTTTTCAATTGTCAGATAAATACAATCTGACTGATAAGGAGAATATTTTCACTGCCATTCATGTTTAAATACGTCAAATTTTCGACTCATACCAAAAACATACATTCCAACAATTTAAAAATCAGCCCCAATAAAAAAATAATGTATTTTATCAGTACTTGTCACTAACAGTTACTGTACTTTATAGTGATGTCACGCAAAGCCTAGCTGGGATCAGATCATCAATTCCAGTGCTTCAGTTGGTGTTCTGGTAATGTCATTTTAGCATTTATAATTATAATAGTTGATTCAGACGCCACAGACTCTAGAAACTCTTGATATTCGGTATTGGTGTTAAAATTTCTCTTTCTTTCATGTCTTTTTAACTGAAGGAGATACCTGTTAATGAGGGTTAAGCCGGTTTTTTTCAGACATCGATAGGGTTCTATTTCAAGTAGTATAACGATACAAAACCTTCTGCTGTCAATGTTTTATATTATGTTGTATATTATTTTTATTTTTTATTAAATTTATATTAGAATCGTCTTTATTATAAATGCGAAACTCAGTCGGTATGTTACGATTTCACTTCTAATAGGGATATGAACCTAAATTTGGTCCATACTAAAACTTGATCCAAAACTGAAACGATAATAAAATTAAAGAAAAGGATATGTTGAAAGGTAATTGCTGCTTTGTCTGTACGTTTTGTTTTTTACACTATAATTGATCTGCCTACATGCTATAATTTTGACCAAATTTTATATATAACGAAGAAAATATACGCAAAAATCCTGCAAAGCCACGACAAAAAGCTAGTTGTATTTATATGTGTGTATTTCCGCGACTGTTATAGACTTTAAACGGTTCCTATTACCACAATGTAAGCAAGTATATAATTAAAACCCTAATGAACCATTTCTAATCGATTCCAAACTATATTCTCACTATTTCGCTATATATTAGCATACAATTAAATTGCACTAGTATGTAAATTGATGCTATGTTAAATTTAAATTGCTGAATTGACCTTTAAATGCATTGTTATGTAACAGGTGAATAACAAGTTAATTAAACTGCGTATTCATTTTTTTATGTTTTTGCGTACGCTTGTGTTAGTATACCTGTCAATTGGCTTTCCCACGGTCCGTGAAACTGCTGACGTTTGGCGTTAGCTTTGAATGTAAAATAACTTGTTTTAAGCAATCTGAGTACGATGCGGTTTTTTGGGCACCGTAGGAATGCAACTTTACTGTAGATTACAAATTTTTAATTTGATCTTTTTTGCAAAAATATAAAAGGTTAAATTGATAATCGTTAATTACACGTTATTTGGAGAACCATTTAATTTTCTTTACGTGATGGTGAATAGCGTTGAAACAGAAGTTACCGATTTCGTCCTATAAGTATCCCGACCTTAAAAACCTTGAAGCCAGCATTGTATAAGCCAGCCCACTCAAAAGGCCTCTATTCTGTCTTAACTTTACAAGTGGAACGCTTTTTTCAATGGAAAAATACAACTCTAAAAAACTCTGGACATTACACCACTAGCGGTCACCCATCCTAAAACTGACCACGCCCGACGCTGCTTCACCTCATTGATCGCTGCACAAGTCTTAATCACAACGTGCCATCAGAGTATTTATTCACCTGGTTCAAATTATGTACGTATTCTATCTCATCATTTATATAAGACCTTATGTATAATAGCAAAACCTCTTTACCATACCTTTATTATTAAATATTCAGTTATTAATTGCTGCGAGCCCAATTAGTGAACATAATGTAATGTAAATCAAATTAATTATCAGTTATTTTCGTATGAATATTATATCGTTTTGATGGTGGCATGGAAAGTTTTGCTATTATTAATGCTATAATAATTAGTAAATTAGTCTTATAAAATCTATCTATTCCTTTTAAAATATCGGAAAGTCACCTTAATAAAAGTATAATAAAATCAGTTCAAAAGATAAAATTTCATTAGTAGGCTTGACATTTTTAGTATTCTGGAATCGTTAAGTTTTCGGTCAAATATATTATTTTTCGGACTAAAACAATGTCAAAGGACTCCTACGTTCACCTGCCATACCCTACTGCTTAGTTTCAAATTACTCATCTTAACAATTGATATATTAGTACTAAATATACAGAAGACACCCTGAATAAAAATGCTAAACTGATTAATTACTTTACTTTAAAAAGTTATTTTTGCACGTTTCTTTTTACTTGTACAATATCGTATATATGGCATACTTGTTGAGATTTCACGTGCCATCAGTAAATATTGATACATCGCGAAAAAAAATTAAAATTTTAATTTTTTCACCCAAACTTTCTCGTCTTAGTTGTATCATACAATCTCGGAAACTAATAGATGTATCTTAATGTTAATTAGACAAAAAAAAGTTGTATTATTTTCTGACGAATGTAAATAAATCTCCAGACAACACACCAATTTTGTGGCCCTAAAGTAAGTGCAGTAAGTACTTGTATTATAGGTCACACAATGGACTAGGGGAGAACCTAGTTACACCCAGAAACGAACCAATGTTGAAAAACCATTTTTACGACATTGGCCAGACCCGGGTATCGAAACCGGGTCTGCTTAGCAGTCCGGTAATACAAATATACCCTGCGCCACAGATTTCGTTAAAATGTGCCATAGTATCTAATATTGAATTCGAAATTAGTCAACTTATATAACTTTTCACAAAACGCACACTTACCTGTGACATAGTAGTGATGACTTTTGCTACCAGCTTTTTCTCTCGGCCTACTGATGATAAGCTGATGATCGATATTTTGACTTTCATCGAATGTAATGAAGTTACTTAATGATGAAAAAAATGATTTTTATTGTATGACGTATGTCTTTTTTATACTTTGTAATTATATCTCAATGGTCTCAACCCCACCCCAGTCGTCATCGCCCCCCATTTACCGCGGGAACTCAACCATGACGTGATTCATACTACGGGTCAGTGCGCGCACCGTGGGAATGTCTTCAGGTTGGCTCACAATGGCATAGTCAAGTTTTTGGTTTTTTTTAAGGCAAGTTTATAGGCATGGTACTGGTCGTGAATAGCAAAATCCTACTAATATTATAAACGTGAAAGTTTGTGAGTATGGATGTATGGATGTTTTTGGATGGAACTTTACAGTTATATAGGTAATACATCAGAATAACATAAAAAACTTCTCATTTCCACGAACAGAGTTGCGGGCGGCCACTAGTTTGAAAAAAGTCGATCATCTAAATGTTAAAAATTAACAGTGAATCTGCCTACAAATATTGTTGTGATTTTTTGGCAAACAACAAATATCATGAACACATCGGTGCAACTGTTTCCCGAAAGGTACATTATAGTAGAAGTAAGTATATATTTTGATATTGGAATCTTATCATCATATTAAATACAAAAAAAGGCAGTGTTGCGAACACAAAAGGGCAGATTTTTAAGGTTAGTTGCTTTTGTACAAAAAACTATTTTATAATTGCAGAAAATGAAGTTTTTTTTCAACTAAAAATGCTGATGCAATGTCTTGAATTTGATAGCTGTGTAACTTAAAATAAATTGACTCTTGAAAATCCATAAAAAGGGCATAAATATGAATAAAATACATTCATATCAAGATTTAAGTCACTAATTATTATCATCTCAAGCTGAAAACCATTTTACTCTTTGTAACATAGTTTTACAAATCTGTGCCATTTTGTTCCCAAGCATGTTAAAGCCAAAATTTAATTTAGATGTAAATTCTTGTAGGCGCTTATCAAATAAAGTCTCGGGGGTAAATTAAGAATTATAATATACTGCGAAATATATTAAATCTGATATTGTAAAGAAAGGGCTTAAACACAATTAGGGTAATATACGGTATGACGTAGGTATTTTAATAAGGTAAAACTTCTGAGAAACTCTATTCTTAAATATTCATAAAGAGATTTAAGGTTTTATGTTTAAGGCACTGTCAAGATTTATGACGATAAAAGCTTACTTATGTACTTACTCTGCCTAGTGGTAGGTGTTACTAATGTATATAGATGACTAGTGGCCGCGACTCCGTTCGCGTTGAAGTTGATTTCCCGTGGGAATGAAAAGTACCCTATGTGTTATTCTGATGTATAACCTATATTACTGTAAAGTTTCATCCAAATCCGGCCAGTAGATTTTACGTGAAAGAGTAACAAACATCCATCCATACATACCTACTCACAAACTTTCACGTTATAATATTAGTAGGATTCTTACGTATTCGATCTCGGTATTAAGATAATACTAAATCCAAAAAAACATCAAAGTTTATGCAGAGACATATTACCGCATTCATCAACTCAAAAGTTAACAATTTCTTTCTTAAACAAAAGGAAAAAGTATATAGTTATTCTACGTGTATATATAACTGGGCCTATTTAGCTATAATACTTCCAATAATTATTATAGTTAAATAGGCCCAGTTGTATATACACTTGTTTCAAAAGATCATAAGATTTCAACATTATATGACCAAATTTTATTACTTCTATCCCTTTTCATACATAATGACATTGTTAAACCCCTGAAATGTGTAATTACATGTCATTTGAAATATCACTTTACACCCTCTTATGTATGTGAGTAAGGTTTGAATCACGGCGGTGTTCATTTTAACCGACTTAGCAATAAGATAATATTATTCTACCTACACATAAAAAAATATGTTTATCAATTACACCGATTCTGAAAACACTATCTAAACTAAACTAAAAATAAAGCTTTTACTCTTATATAGGTAGTTAGTAACAGAAATAGTCAGACTCACTCAGAGATATTTGGGCTCACTTAATTTAGTCCATATGATTGTAAAGTTGAGCAAAAAGCGCTTAGGACTGGTTTACCTCTGTGGTGCAGCGGTATATTTACCGGACTGCTAAGCGGATGGTTCCGGGTTCGATCCCCGAGTCGGGCCAATTTCGTAAAAATGGTTTTTCGACATTGGCTCGTGTCTGGGTGTAACTAGGTTCTCCCCTAGTCCATTGTGTGGTACCTATAGTTTTTTTTTTTTTTTTTTTTTTTTTTATGTAATATAGGTAGCAAACGAGCATGCGGGTCACCTGATGGTAAGTGATCACCGCCGCCCATGACTACCCTCAACACTGTAGGTGTTGGGGGTGTGTTGCTGACCTTTAAGAAAATATATAAATAAATAAATAAAATTGGGCACCGGATACCGCACTCACCGAACGAAACGCAGGAGCATCGTTCCTACTTCACGTCGGTTTCCTGTGCGACGGTGGTATTTCACCGGTCGAGTCAGCCCAGCAATCGCTGCAGACAGAGCCTACAGCTAGACTCTACCACTCAAAAAAGTGAGTATGTATGGATGTATGGATGTTTGTTACTCTTCCACGTAAAAACTACTGGACGGATTTGGATGAAACTTTACAGTAATATTTTAATAGTTTACATCAGAATAACACATAGGGTACTTTTTACCGCGGGAAAACTTTTCATTCCCACGGGAAACCGAATTCCACGCGAACGGAGTCGCGGGCGGCCACTAGTAACCATATTATAAAGTTTAATTTAGACAGTATCAACTTAGAATCGTCACCAAAGTTTACATGCACATACTCAACTACCAAACAAAATCGATACAGCAACATTAATATACACAATTTTAAAATCCCGAATCCCTACCAATAATATTTTTAAGCTTCCTCCATTAAAAAATGTAGACAGGCCTTTACAAAACAGTGGCAATATTTCACGGAAAATTAATTAATTTTAAGCGATTCCACATTAAAATTGTGTTGAACACGCTCCATATGGACCGGGGTAGTGATACACTTCGGTTTCATATAGCTTTTACATTATTCGAGGTTGGAGCTACATGATTTACTAAGTAGGGGAAAAGTTGATTTCAACTTCAATTGGTATTTTGACTGATAAGTTTGTTAGGTCGGAGTGCCTTTTGAGTGTAGAAAATACATTATTTATCCTTCTAATATTATAAACAGGAAAGTTTGTACGTATGGATGTTTGTTACTCTTTCACGTAAAAACTACTGGACGGATTTGGATGAAACTATACAGTAATATAGGTTATAGGTACATCAGAATTATACATAGGGTACTTTTTATCGCGGGAAATCTTCTCATTCCCACAGGAAACCGACTTCCACGCGAACGGAGTCGCGGGCGGCCACTAGTTTTATGTAATTAAGACTGATTTAGGTTTGTCTGGTCTCGGTGACAGTCATTACTCTGACTATTCTCTACTTATAACTGAAGGATATGCCAGTGTTTAGCTGTTGAAATAGGCAGCTTGGATTAGTTACATACATACTAACACAGTGTTTATATGGTTACAAAACTCGATCATTATTAAAATTGTAATCAAAAACCATATAATATCAAAAATCGTTAATCTAACATTAAGGGGTGTTCAAATATTCAAGAACTCTTTCAAATTCATTATTATTTTTTACCAATTTATTTAACTTTAAATAAGAGAGATTCAAATCGAACATTCATAAAATGATATGGTAAAGTTAATTAGGACAGGTTATTTCAGGTATTTTCTTTTTTTTTTCAAAAGCCGAATAACCTTGTTACTTGTGTTGAATAACTGATAAACAATTATGCAATAAAATAAAAACATCGTTATTTTCTACGAAGAATTGTAACAAATTATCACAAGGAATTATAAATAAAACCACGCGCAAAGATACCTCAAACTCCTTTTAAAACCCATCATTCAACTGCATTACAAATTGCCATTTTAACCCACCATAGCTGCTTCCATAAATAACTTACACTTAACTATGTTAAAGAAACGGGTTAAAATGTCAACCGCCTCGTTCGAGGTCGGGTAATGGCCAAAATAAGAAAAAACAACCCCTCAAGACACGTGCCTTGAGAACGCTGTACTTTGAGAACAGGTGGCGGTACACAAAGCTGGCAAAAAAAAATGGGCCTCTGAATTAAGTGTATGCTGTATTGAATTTGGTAACCAATATTTGAAAATATTGTTGGATATATTGCTGTGTTCTTATTTTAAGGGTTAATTTTTAATTCTTAAGTCGAATCTTGTAGTCGGAATTTAACACTAGATGAACAGTAGAATGTACGCTTAAAAACCATATTCAAGCATTACAAAAAATTCACATAAACTAAGGCAATACATTTTATTTCTCTTTTCCCAACAAATACCTATGCATTTCTATTTAGTATTATCTGCTTTTACTCAATTACAACAACTTTTAATCCTTTTTTTTGTTAACTAACAAAAATTTCGTAAACTTATCAACAATTATTACTTAAAATAAATACATCGTATTTATATGTTACTCAACGTCAAATCTCTAATTCAGAAACTGTTTACTAGTTCAACTATAAAACATATGCAATATTTTGCCGCCCCGACCCGATATTTTGCCGCCGCCTGTACTTCAAACAGCCGCATCTATTGTGCCCACCTGCGCGCCGGGTGCACAACACCACCAATGGGTTAGTTGTATCCACGGGTTATATTTACCCATGTTGCGTTTAAAGGTTAAAATTGTTAATCGAAAGTGTCGAATATGGTTTTGTATTAAGACTTAAGACACGTTCGGCAGATGTAGCTTAGATGAATACAGGTGATGTGGAAAATAAGTGTATTTAGCTTGGGAGATATAGTAAAATTGAGTTAAATTTACTAGAAAATAAACAAGTTTTCTGCATATTTTAATAAGACTCAAGTAAACGAAATAAGTTCAAACAACTGATAGTTTTCAAGAATCGAAAACGTAGAAGTATGTAAAAAAAATACCAGTAATTTGAAGGGCTGTCCTGTAAGAAAAACACTGATTTTGATCCTTTTCTAACGTTGACTTCATTTTAAACTTTTCATTTATATTAATTAAGTGAAGTTAGCATTTGAATGGTATCGCGATCAAAATTTTTTTTGTTTTTTTTTGGTGTCAACCCCCTGATATCTTACAGATTGAAGACGATTTGTTAAACACTAGATTGATACCCAATCACACGTTTATTGTTGTAACATTTGTAAGCAAAACTTAGTGAAAACTAGTTTCGATATTAATGAAGTGCCATAAGGATTAATAAATTTGCAGAAATTCCTACAACTATAATTAAGCTATACATTTGGTTACTATCAGTGATGTAAGCTGTCACATACCTAATATTAAGATAATATTATGTAGACCCATTTAATATTTAATTAACTTTTGAAATTCATTTATCAGTAAAGTCTTCCCATAGCAACTGAATAATATCGAATCTTCAGACATCTGTGTATATACGAGTATATTTGTATGTAAATGTAAACATCTTATTAATACAAGATCTACGAATCCAAACATCTGTTGAATTCTGCTATTTTGAATTAATTATCTGATGACAGATGCTCAGTCAAAAGCATCTGACAGATGGCTTTTTTAAGTTTAGGTATCACCTGCACAGTTATAACTATCTTGAAAAAAAATTTTATTTTGATAAACTGCGATGTTGAATATGGTATTCGTAGATGGATATTTAATATAGTTTTTTAATTTAAAGGTTATTGAAACGCATGTTACAAATAGTAATAAAAGCACACTGTGATGAAAAAATGATAAAAATTTATTAAGAAGTATGAGTATACATTCTAAGTTATTTTTACTATAATAGGCACCTCGCACTATATAATGGACTAAATGGTCAAAATTCTTGATTACTAAAGGTATACTTTCATAGCGTTGTGCTAAACAGTTGAAGTAAATTTACAAAATTTGCTACAGTGAAAACACACTATTATTTTCCTCAATGAAACTCTTTACCCTACTGTCTTTGACCAGCGCAGTGGTCAAATTTCTTACTACCTTTCTAACAGGAGATTTAAATTACAAACATACTCTGTGCTTAATTAAAATAAGTTATTTTTTGGAGAAAACAATTTCTTTAAATTTTCCCTAAATCTCAGATACTAGACGAGTGTGTGCTGTAAAAGGCATATTCTCCACAATATATTAAAGAAATGGATAGTTTCAAGTTATACCTACATCCTACTAATATTATAAACGTGAAAGATTGTGGGTATGGATGTATGTATGGATGTTTGTTACCTTTTCACGTAAAAACTATTGGACGGGTTTGGATGAAACTTTGCAGTAATATAGGTTATACATCAGAATATACAAAGGGTCCTTTTAACCGCAGGAAAACTTCTCATTCGCACGGGAAACCGACTTCCACGCGAACGGAGTCGCGGGCGGCCACTAGTACTATAATATAATAATACTGCGAGCATGACTTTAGTTTAAAACCAAGACACCAGTAGCAATATTTGTAAGATTTACAATCCTAAGCCAAGCTCATCGTTTTTTGGTTACTTGACTTTAATAATTATCGTGGACTATTAAAAATCTTAATATTTAATAGTGGGCAGTACTCCGTGGGAACTCCCACAGAAAGCTGCAGAGTGTAACGTGAAGTCACTTGATAAGGTGAGGCCTGGTTATACAGAGTGTTTGGATTTATACCGCGAGTTGTGATGGAAGAAAAAAACGTTTTGTATGTGAAGAAAAAATTTACGGATTACGTTTAGACTATATTAAAATGAAGCGTTTTTTATTTAATTAGAAGTTCCTATTGCAGATTGAGAAATTATTTTTTATTCAACTTGTAGAACGATAAATTACATTATAATCACTTTATAATATATGCTGTGGAATTAATGATCAGAAATTAATATTAAAAAGTAATAGTAAAAAGTTTAAGAACATGCAAAAGAAAATAATTAAAAACTGTTTACCAAACAAGGAGAGTTCATAAAGTTGTTTACAATCAACAAGCTCTTCTTAGAATATATCTGATAATATAAATTATATAAAATTGCTTAAGTTGAGGGCAATGACGTTTACAAGAAAACAGAAAATTAATCAAATTGGCAAATAATAAAACAGATTGTGTTTTTGAATGCTTAAAAGGCGATGAATTTATATTAAATACGATGTAGCAATCAGAAGATTAGAAAACTAGTTATGTATAAAAAATAATAACTAGGTTTTTATTTTTAATATCGACAATGGAACTAGGACTTATTTATACATTTATTATTTAAATTTTAGACAGTTAAAAACGACCCAGTAGGTATCCACAAATATCCCCCTGTTTAAAAAAACTTAACTAGTTTTATTTATTTTTCATTATTATGTAATCAAAAACACAGAGCACCCTGTATAAAGCCACAAGTCAAGACAGAGCTCGCTAATAACCACACAGATTTGAACCTATGAATAAATCCCATTCATTCACCATGGGAGAGTAATAATTACTGTGCTAGTTGCATAGAGGACACGCGGAGTGGAGAGCGATTTATTTAGATGGTCATTAAGCGTTTTGAATCAGATTGAATACCTAATATTGTCATTGTCTAAGCATAAATACGTTTAGAGGCTCTTCGTAGAAGATTATTGCCAAACTTTCTATTTTCATTTAAATAAAAATACTGACATTATATTTATGACTCTTATTGTAACTTGATAATGGCAACAAAGTTTTATTTAATAAAATATCATGTCATCACTGTAACTAAATAGAAGGTTGTTAAATATAAAACATACCTACTTTATTCAATGTAAGGAAATAATAAAATTCATATGAAAATAACCTTAACTTAATCAAAATCACTTATTTACACCACCAACATGTCTTCTTTACCCCGCTTCCGCTCCGCCTATGCCCCGCTTCTATACAACCTAAGGTCATTATCGCCGCGTTCACCCTGTATCTACTTACACTTGACTTCTGAATCAAGACCCTGTATATTGAACGGGACACCCTGTAGTAATTGATTATAATTACGCACTTGTTATACTGTCTTAGAAATCTTTGCCTTTGGGATGGATTTTTTCGTGTTTGTTGGAATAAAATCTTATGAGGTCAATAAATCTTATGAATACGTCATGAACAGTTTGGTACGTGAATTAAATCTCTGTAATCGAAGCTATAGCTTTTATGTTTTAATAGTAACCTACTAAATTAGTCGGCTCTTAATTGATTCAAAATGTCACTCAATATATTCTTAATATATTTTTAGGTTTGTTACAAACAGGGTAAAATTATATTGCTACTAGAAAAGCCCGCAGAATTCTTGGTATTAGAATTCTGCTTCTTTAGGAACATTATTAGACGACCTCTGTGGTGCAGCGGTATATATACCGGACTGCTAAGCGGATGGTTCCGGGTTCGATCCCCTGGTCGGGTCAATTTCGTCAAAATGGTTTTTCGACATTGGCTCGTGTCTGGATGTAATTAGATTCTCCCCTAGACCATTGTGTGGTACCTGGAGTCTGGAGATTTATTTATTATAAAAGCACGATGACTTCTGTGGCGCACAGTTTGTATACAGGACTGTTAAACGGGAGGTCCCTTAATGTGTATCTATAGTACAAGTGGTACCTATAGTACAAGCTTCGCCAAGTTTAGGGCCACACATTTGGTGTGGCAGTCTGAAGATGGAGATTATAACTTTTAAATAGGGTAACCGATTGAAATCTCGAATTTCTGTTACCCGAATCTTAAAACCCCGAAAACGGTTGGTAGAACTTTTAAAAGCCAGATGTAATGAATGACAACTTTTTAAAATTACTTTTTTATTTTTCCAGTAGAACCAATTTCCAGATACACTAAAATCATTACAAACTAATTTTCAAAAAGTATTTTATGTTTCCCATATTCTCATATTCCAGATATAGTTATACCAGATAATAATTAAGATCTTAAATATGTTGTGAATTGTTAAAGGATTTTAAATATTCTACAATTCCTCTTCCCCTGGACCCCCGCACAGTGTGGACGCTTTTTGCTAATCTGTACTTAATTTTATTTAAAGATAAAATAAATTCAGTGCCAAAAAATAGGATTGCATAAGCTGCCAGAGGTACTGCACGCTGCGAGTCCCATCTTAACGGAATCCTTACGCCCTGGTACGTGAGGACGAACACAGCTAACAAATAGTAATATCTTCAGTGGATTACGTCATTATACGGCTCTAATACCACCTGGAAGTGACGTGTATCCGGCTATTACATCAAACAATAGATGAAATTGGATAAATAATTTAATACAACGCTGTCCTCCTCTTGCGCCGCACAAACTGCGTGTGTGAGTGTTTCAATCCTGTAAGTGTGCAAACATTGCTACCTACAGCTTTATGGCCGCCTGGTACTTTTACTGGAATCAAGCCTAATACCACTGGACTTTGAGTGACGTGTTTTTGGGCCTAAGTATAAGTAATACATCATTAAACAAGAGGTGAAAAAGAGAGATTTTAAACTGTATACATTTTTGCATGTGCGTGTATTGTACATTCTTATTAGTGTGCACCCATTGCTCCCTACAGTTTTATGGCCGCCTAGTACTTTTCGCCTAGTAATTTTCGAATCTAACTACAGATTCTCAGGAAGAAGATATTTTTAAATACCAAATAAGAAAGACCAACATCTATCTATCTTACTTAGTTAGTTAGTTAGTCTTAGTCTTGGCCATACTGTTTTTTCACATGCGATACACCTTCTCCATACTCATGAAGTCCTAGTATTTTAGCTGCAAAAAAGTGTTACTGAAAAGCCGAAAAATAAATATATTAGACATACCTTTGCCCGGAGTCTGGACTTCATTATAAGTGGCTTTATTATTAATTGCCTGTATCGAGCTAAATTGACCTCCACTGTATGCATGTAAGCCTGGTACTTTCTATAACAAATATTTTAAAATAAACGGTGTTACGCCTCCTTTAGAAGAGATTGTTTGTATACTGTTTGCTTTCTGACACTAATCTTCTCTGGGGTCATATTCTACTGGTAAACGCTAGTGCTCGTATCTTATTCAGACATGTCAGTAAAGCGCTCGCCGCCCCAAAAAAGCACAGAAAAGCTGAAAGAGACGGATATAGTGTTACAACATGAATCTGAACCTGATTTAGAAGAACATAACAATGAATATGACTATGTGTCTCGTAAAACAAAAAAGAGACGAGCTTTAAGAACGCCTCCTCAAATAGATATGAGTACAACGAATGTTATGATGGAAATGCGCTCTTTATTTAGCTCACTGTCCACCCAGCAGGATCAGCGTTTCCGAGAACTTCAAGCTACTATGCAAAAACAAAATGAAGATATTATGGAAAGTATAAGCTTTCTATCAGAAAAGTATGATATGGCCCTGAACCAAATAGAATCACTACAAAGCGAGAAAAGAGAAGATAAAAAACGAATTGTTGAACTCGAAGAAAGAGTAGATTACTTAGAGAAAAAAGTCTGTTCCACAACAATTGAAATTAGAAATGTGCCAATACTTATCTCTGATCGGAATAAACTGGAAGGTAAAGTGGAACTACATGACTTTATATCTAAACTAGGCAAAGTAGTGAATACTGAAATCAAGGAAAATGACATTAGAGATATCTTTCGTATATGGACACATGATAAATCGAAGGGTACAGGTACTATAATTGCTGAGTTTTCTACAGTACTACGAAAAGAACAGGTGATGGCAGCTATAAAAAATTTCAATAAGTCTAAAGAAATAAGTGATAAATTACATACTAGTCATTTTGGTTTAAAAGGAGAAAAGAAACCCATTTATGTGTCTGACAGTGTCACAAAAAAAACTGCGAAATTATTCTTTCAAGCCCGTGTTTTTGCCAAAAAAAATGGATTTACTTGCTGGATTTTTCGAGGAGCGGTTTTTCTTCGTCTTAGTGACGACAAACGCATACAAATTAAGACAGAGAATGATCTCGTTAGCATTAAAATTTAAGTATTCTTACGTAATTGTTTTTAATTATATAATTTTTTTTATTTTGTTATCTTTATTTTGCAAATTTATTATTTTCAAATCTATACTTAACAAAAAACATAAAAATAGTATAAATTCAATGAAACACTCAATTTACACTAAACACAACTTAGCTACTCACAGGACAATACAATACTTAATACCAACTGACTACACAAATCCTAGGCTATGGCTATTATGGACCATTATACAGTATCACAGAAATGGCTACTACGTGTGAATCAATTCAAACACTTCAAGAAATTGACAACATAAATATGACAAAATCTGTATCATGTAACTGTTCCGATATTGAAAAGCATATACATGTACACAATAATGATTTTACCATAATTGCCCAGAACATCAGAGGAATTTATTGCAACTTTGATGACTTTTTACTAACATTATCGGGTTTTAAATTTGAGGCAGATATAATTATACTAACCGAATGCCATCTTAATCTTAGTAAACCTCTACCACAACTTTCAAATTATAATTGTTATAATACTAAAAACCATATCAATAAAAACGATGGAGTAGTAGCTTATGTAAAAAAAACATTAAAACATAAAGTTAAGGAAATTAAGCTATCACATGCATCATGCCTTCAAATTGAAGTACTAAATAATACTATTCTGGGTATATACAGGCCACCTGCAAATTTGAACGCCGACATCTTTATTGATTCCTTGGGATTACATTTGGAATCACTTATTATAGAAAAAAGAAATATTGTAATCACAGGCGATATAAATATAAACTTAAGACGCGGGGTTATAGAACAATATTATGAACATAAAAATAGAGAAAATTATGTCACAATGCTATCTTCATATGCAATTCTAGCCGGACATACACTACCCACAAGGGATATGAACTGTCTTGACCATTTCATGATTAAAATAAATCCTAAAAAAACAACTGCATCCATAGCTATCTTACAAACTACCACCACGGACCACTACACAATTTTACTCTGCTTGACTAAAACAAAAGATAAAATCATCCCAGAAAAATCCAAAACTAGCATAAATTTTAATAGTGCCCTACAACATTTACAAAATAAAAATTTGTCTGCTCTTCTATCAATTGAAGACCCTAACGTAGTTTTTAACACCTTAATAGAAAACATTTCTGAATCCTTGAAATTTAATACTCGCACTGATACCATACCATGTAGTAGACGTTTACTAAAACCCTGGATTACCCAAGGCATCTTAAAATGCATTAGAAATCGTAACGCATTGCAGAAAAAAGCTCGTAATGACCCTCATAATGATTTTGCGAAAATAACATACACACGGTATAGAAACTATTGTAATAACCTCATAAAAAAGTTAAAAAGATTGCATTATAGGGAACAGATTAATCAAGCCGTCAATAACAATAAACTCTTATGGAGAAATATAAAAGATATCACTTTTACTAATAAATCACGGACCGAAAACACGGAATTGATACACGTTAAAGCAACTCCACTCGCTTCTGCTAATTTTATAAATGAGTATTTTGCTAATATTGGCAAAAATCTGGCCCAGAATATAACTAGTAGTCCAAATATGTCTAACAGGCTTCCCAGCAACGCGCTTTGCCTAGCGAACTCTATGGTGTTGCTAGAAACTGATCAATCCGAAGTCTGCAGTACGCTTATGAACTTACGGTCTGACAGTGCTCCAGGATGGGACAACATACCAACTAGTTTTCTGAAACTTGCTAAAAAAGAAATCGTACCCATAATTACGCACGCTGCTAATCTTTGTTTCCAAAAAGGAATTTTCCCACTCCCTTTAAAGATGTCCGTCATCACGCCTGTCTATAAGGGTGGTGTTTGCGACGATGTCAATAATTATCGTCCTATCTCTGTACTAACTGCAATCTCTAAGATAATCGAAAAGTTGATAAATACACGTCTCTTGCAGTATCTTAGCAAATACGACATACTATCCCCATTTCAGTTCGGCTTCAGGCAAAAAAAATCAACTGAAGACGCTGTTATTGCTCTAAGTTCCCAAATAACCGAACAACTTGACACAGGAAATAAATGTATAACAGTTTTTTTGGACTTAAGAAAGGCGTTTGACACCGTCTCGACGCCCATCCTGTTACAAAAGCTTGAAACTATTGGTGTTCGGGGGACTCCACTTGCATTATTTCATGATTATCTTTCTGGAAGGAAGCAAAAAGTTAAACTTGATAATATTGTTAGTGAAGATGCTGAAATATCATATGGCGTACCTCAAGGAAGTGTACTTGGACCTACGCTTTTCCTAATTTACATCAATGAACTCTGTAACATGAGGATCCACAATGCTAAAGTTATATCGTACGCAGATGACACTGCCATCATCTTTACAGGGAGAACGTGGGAAGAGGTTAAAAATAGTGCAGAGATGGGACTTGCTGCGGTTGCAAGTTGGTTGCAAAATAATTTATTGACATTAAACATTAGCAAAACAAACTTCATTTGCTTTAATATTTACAACAGAACTCAAACCGATGAACTTGAACTAAGCATACACACATGTAATATGAACATAGATGAGGTTGGCTGCAATTGTGCTAAAATACAACAAGTTAACCAAACAAAATACCTCGGAGTTATTATTGATCAACGACTCTCCTGGTATCCACAACTGGAGCAAGTCATTAGTAGAGTTCGAAAACTTATATGGATTTTTAAAGAGCTGAGGTATATCTTGCCAAGGATGGAAATTAAAAACAGTTGGAATGTCAAGAACCAGAGAAATCTCCTTAATGAAGTTTATATAGCCTTGGTTCAATCCGTATTAGTTTACTGTATTACAGTATGGGGCGGAGCAGCGAAAACTAAGTTTATTGAATTAGAACGTACGCAAAGATCGATATTAAAGATGATGTACTTTAAAAAAAGAACATTTCCAACTGATAAGCTCTACGATCTATGTAACTTACTGTCAGTTAGAAAGCTATATGTCTTACTCATCACCTTAAAAATACACAAAAATACACCCTTTGATCCCAATATCCAAAATAAACGTAATAAAAATCGAATAGTACAAGTTCCCTCAATAAAAACAGAATTCGCTAACAGGCAGTATAAAAAACGATCATCATTTTTATACAACAAAATAAATAAACTGGTATACATATATGATAAATCTTTCGTTGAATGTAAGGATAAACTTAAGACATGGCTACAAACTTTGGACTACATGGACACTGAATTACTTTTAGAATAGTATCAAATTAATAACAAATCATACACCTCACCCACACACTACACACACACAGACACATACACACACACTACACACACACACACACACAAACACACAGACACACCTCACACACACATTTAATAATTTTAGTACCGCTATAATGTTAGTTTTACTCTTTTTAATGTATCTTTTAGTACTCTTTTTTTATTATTTAAGAAACATTTTATAGTTGGTTTTTATTTTTATATTTTTTATATGTACAAAACTTATGTAGGTTAATCAATTTTAGCTTAGGGAAGAGCGGAGCCTTTAACTACAGGCATTTGCATGCCTAAATAAAGACTCCTCGCCAAGTTTGTAAAAGAAATGTATTATGAAATAAAAATTTATTTATTTATTTATTTATTTATTTACAATGTAACCTATACCGTGAGTATAGCTTTGTATATCTAAATATCGAGAGTCGAACACGTAAAATATTGATTTTAGTTAAATATCCTAATTTACTAGATTATAAGGCTTATTAAACTTCGAATAAGACATAATTACCGCTGCATAATTATTTTATCATCCTGAACCGTATTAATTTAATTAAGTATACATTTTACGCATAATATTAGTGTCTAGGCGTTGGTAACTACTGAAAATGACCACTTCCTATGTTAGACCATGTAATCTTTAACATTATATGATGCACTTATTTTCTATGAAGAACATTAAATGACCTGTCTTGTTTCCGCATTCCATAGTTGCTAAGCTATCGATACGTTTTTATCGATGATTTTATAGGAAATTAAATTGTCCCCTAGTTCATTGTGTGGTACCTTAAAGTTTTATTATAAGGTCATTTTTATGTATCAGAATTCCCTATTTTATTCATTGTTTTTTTTTTACTAAGATAAGTCTCTCAATACTTTTACTAACTCGTTTTGTTTTCTTTTCCCTAATAACAAATTTAAACCTTACAACAGGTCACTGATTTGACTATAAATAAAAAATATCGATTCACTTACAGACATCACTATACCAATGCAAGGATACCTAGTCCAGCAAATTATTAGTCCCTAGCCACTCCATTGTGCTAATGGGAGAAATCACATGAGAAAATTAACGACAGACTATGTGGTCTCTTAAATATATGCCCACATGATTGACAAGTTAATTTTAATGTAATTTTGTAGTTGAAAGGTTACGGTCCGGTCAGCTTTCCTGATTGAATAATTGTCAACGGAGGTATGTAATTTACTTTACAGGTTTTTAATAAAGGATTACATGGTACATGTTCTTTTTCCATGAAGAAGGAAAAGGAAAAGTTGTAGTAATGCAAAGGAAATTGCTTGTTTTGTGGGAGACGTCGGAAAATAAAATATAAATTGATGAACGCGTAATAAACCTTATTTACAAATAAGATTTCCATTATAAAAATAAAAGACGAAACTGAAAACTGCATGTATGAATATTTTTTAATTATTAAAATAGCAGGCAGTATTTTTAACTACAAAAAATATTAATAAGTCAGACTGTGTTATTAAGAGTTAATTGAATATATATCTCTTACTCGGATAGCATAAGGGGCTTGAGCCGTAATCCACCATGCTAGCTAATTGTAGGTTGATGGAACTCGCTACATGGCTATGAACAATATTTACCAAGGTAAGGTATAAATAAACCATGGAAAAAACATATCTAAAGAAATGCAATCTACTAAAAATGAGCAGACTTCATAACATTTATAATTCACAAACGTAATCCTATCTGAGCAATTTTGCAGAATTATGACCAATAATGGTAAGGAAAATATATTTATAGCTCAAGTTTATATCGTAAGAAAACATATTATTTTATGTAATTTATGGGTAAGAAAAAGAGATAGAAAAAGGTGGTTCCGTAGGTGTGTATTTATTTTATTTCAAGTTTTTTTTGTAACCGTAGATTTTTGTCATACCTTTTAGACACCGTCCTGTATTTTTTTATAAACTGTAGGTATTTTTAATAGAATTGCAAGATAGAGTAATGACTGTGAAAAAGACTAACCATGCTAAGTGCGTAGGGTCTACACCAAGAGTGTAGCTTAAAGCTCCGAATCCATAGACGTTTGTAAACACTATCAAGTCGACTATACAGACAAAAATGTTTACCATTGTTTAATTAGATATTAAACCTTGCTGGGTAGTTTTTAAGTCAGCCTTGAAGATATAAATAAATAAATAATAAATAAATCTCCACACTGACTGACACACCAATTATGAGCCCGAAATTAAGTGCAGTAAGCACAAGTGTTATAGGTACCACACAATGGACTAGGGGTGAACCTAGTTACACCCAGACACGAGGCAATATCGAAATACCTACCATTTTTACGAAATTGGCCCGACCCGGGGATCGAACCCGGAACCACCTGCTTATGTAGTCCGGTGTATACCGCTGCACCACAGAGGTCGTCAAACTCCGTACTGATATCATTGCACAAAACTAAGCCTTCGCTCTACCTATCGTGAAATTGTTCATTACACCCAACAACAAATAATCAACAAACATTTTAATCAACCTCCCATCTTTAACCGACTGCATAAATGAAAATGAACTTGCTTCTAAAACACCGTAACAGCACATTATAGAGAGGCCACAGCCTATATTGGTTAATCCTATCATAATAGAAACATTAGCGGAGGCGGGTAGTTGGCAAAACGCCAAATAGTCAACTAGGGATGGGACCACGCGACGCGACGGATGGAAATAAGACGTTTCTATGCAGTCAGATAGGAGAGTATTGTGATTTTTATTTTGTGTGAATGTAATGTTGGTTTAGCTTATTGGGAGTTGTTTTTTGTTGTTTTTGTGCTTGGGGTGGTGGGAGGGAGGTTAAAGGGTTTTTTCAGAAGTGGGATATGTAATGGTTATGAAAATGTGTAAACTGATGGCCGAAATGCAATGGTTGGTGCTAGGTTTAATTCAAACTAATAATTGAAATTGTTTTTTTATACATAAATACACTCATCTTCGTGTTCTCGTGAGAAAGTGAGATTGTTGATAGTATCAAACATGTAAACAAACAGTGGACTGCAGTAATATACATATGAAGCATATCGCTTTTCCAAAACTCACTCACTTAGTCATATGTGCAAAGATATTTTATGATTTGAGTGTCACTCCATGGTAATTAGAGACCAACGCCTATAGACAGCTGCAGCATTAAGATTCATTTATTTGTAGTCATAGTCTTTATGTTTTTGGTCCCACCAGTCACTCTACTACCTACCCTTCTAACTTTATTAATTATCCTATATTATCCCACTGCTGGTCACAAGCCTCCCTACCACTCTTCTTATTCCTCTTCCGTTCGTCGATCTTTAGAGTTGTAGAGTCTAGCGGTAGGCTCTGTCTGCAGCGATTACTGGGCTGATTCTACCGGTGAAATACCACCGTCGCACAGAAAACCGACGTGAAGTAGGGACGATGTTCCCGCGTTTCGTTCGGTGAGTGCGGTATCCGGTGCCCAATTTTTTCAAAGTCTAGCAACGAACCCTCAATAAATTTGTGATTGTGGGTGTATATGGGCGGCGGTGATCACTTGACTTAGATGAACTGGTAGTGGCCAAGCTCGTCGCACCATCTCCGTAAAACCTTTGTGTATATTAATTTACAATAATTTCCAAACAGTAGAACATCACTAAACAAGTTGGCACGGACAGCCCCGCATCTGTAGTGACCAATTGACTCGCATGCGAAGGCAGCGCCTTAATGATGGTCGCACCACGAGAATTATAGATCGGGACTCAATTTATTACACGTAGTGTAAATGTAGTACACAGCTGAAATGCCATTGTCAAGTTGATAAGGAATTTGGAGTGTGGGTGTTTTGGGCTAGGCTGCAAAAGTGCCAACATAAAACGAAAATTATCCTACTAATATTATAAACGTGAAAGTATGTGAGTATGGATGTATGGATGTTTGTTACTCTTTCACGTACAAACTACTGGACGGATTTGGATAAAACTTTACTACAGCTTTACTTGAATAATACATAGGGTACATTTTACCACGGGAAAACCTCTCATTCCCACGGGAAACCGACTTCCACGCGAACGGAGCGGGCGGCCACTAGTTAAATCTAATTGATACTCGGTAGTTTGTATTTTCTTAGTATTTGATGATATGGACGACAAGACAACGCCAAATATCCAATGACGGATGAACTGCATAGGTAGTTAACTATTTTTCTCCGCCTTTAATAACCTTCTTCGCACTATTAAATTTAATTTTTTTCTTGTCAAATAGACGAAAATCGTTTATTGTTAGAAACGCTTTGTAACAGCCTGTTCTAGGAAAAAAAATTGTGAGACTATTAAAATAAAAACTGTCGGCTCTTTTTCATGTAGACGAGGATTAAGCTATAGAATTTTGAATTAGAAGGTCATAATAAATCTAATAATAAGACAATAATACGACATTAATATAAGTAATATATCTGACTATTCTATTTAATTAAGCTGATTGTCTTTGCGCAATTTAATCGTGTCTGGGTGTCACTAAGTTATGGTTTATTACACCCTGGTTCGTCACAATAAACCTAACAAAAATTCACCACTAGGTAAACCTACAGAACCCTAAAACAAGCCAAAAAAATGAACCTCCCCAGAGCTTTGGCTAATAAATTTATGACTTCGAACAAGTCAAAATGGCCGTTAAATGAGTCATTAATTAACGGGCAGTTTAGTGGATTCCTACAGGATTCGGGAAACTGTAGTCTATGGCGTGGAAACACGGAATCTAAATAAAGTGTTGTTAGTGCGGGGTTGATCTCCTCTCTTTGCATATTCATTTACTGGTTTTACTCTACTGCTACTATCAACACATAAATAAATAATAAATAAATCTCCAGACTGACACACCAACTGTGTGGCCCTAAAATAAGCAATGCTTGTACTATAGGTACCACACAATGGTCTAGGGGAGAACCTAGTTACACCCAGACACGAGGCAATATCGAAAAACCATTACGACGAAATTGGCCCGACCGGGAATTGAACAAGGAACCTTCCGCTTAGCAGTCCAGTATATATACCGCTGCACCACAGAGGTCGTCTAATTATTGGCAGTCCAACTAAGTAAGCCTTGATTTCGAACCCAATGTCTTGACAAGTGGGTTTAAATTCGAATTCATTAATGTAGTTCAGAGGTTTTATTTAAATCACGTCAGGTGCTAAAAATTTTGGATTGAAAATTCCTGGCAGTAGGTTCTATGCGCTCGTGTCTTGGCCTCCGCGTGACGTCACACGCTGTACTAAATCGTCGCCAGCCAATCAGTCGCGACGATTCTTACCTCGCCCCTCGCAACCCTAACTACTTGTAACTACTTAAACATAAAACGTAATATCATTTACATAATATGACATATTTAATACTAGTGGCCGCCCGCGACTCCGTTCGCGTGGAAGTCGGTTTCCCGTGGGAATGAGAAGTTTTCCCGCGGTAAAAAGTACCCTATGTGTTATTCTGATGTATAACCTATATTACTGCAAAGTTTCATCCAAATCCGTCCAATAGTTTTTACGTGAAAGAGTAACAAACATCCATACATCCAAACATCCTCACATCCATACATCCTCACATACTCACAAACTTTCACATTTATAATATTAGTAGGATAAGTCGTAGTTATTTTTTATTGTAACGCTTTGTCGTCAATAACAACACTCGTATAGAGCTTTGGGAGTTGACTAGTAAATCATAATCTATAACTGTACATCTGTATCGCTCCAATCGCCCATTACCTTAAAACCTATCGCAGTAGTGCATCCAGCCCTAATTACTGCAAGCTTACCACCATTACCGTGGTTGTAATTATGCTAAACACTGGCAGCCGGATAAATCTGGTTGTAACTCACGCTATAATCCGGTTTGAAGCGGTTACAAGCTGCCCTCTCATTGGTGTTTTGTAAACTGTGTTCTGATTTCCTGTCAATTGTCTTTGAGTGGAGAATTTTTTTGGTCAAGCTAATGAACTTATAATAATAATAATAAATCTCCAGACTAACACACCAATTCTGTGGCCCTAAAGTAAGTTGCATTAAGCACTTTTGTTATATGTAACACACAATGGACTAGGGGAGAACCTAGTTACACCCAGACACGAGCCAATATCGAAAAAACATTTTCAGGAAATTGGCCCGACCCGGGGATCGAACCTGGAACCATCCGCTTAGCAGTCCGGTATATATACCGCTGCACCACAGAGGTCGTTATACTATCGCTTGTTAAAATTCCGTATCCTAACGAGAAAAAGGAAGACTTTTTAAATCAATTTGTTTTCCCTCTATCTGTTTGTCTGTGTGTCACACTTTTTATATTTTTTTAAGACATAACGAAGGCAAAGCTAAAGAAAATTACTTTCCAACTATAAACTTATAAAACTGTTAAATCTTTGTCAGAGTAATTTCAATTAAAATTTAATAGCTGATCTATAAAAGTCAGTTAATTATAGTCGTGAGTTATTTTTAAGTAATAAGTTCAAGTTAGCTTTCTTTCGTTAAGTAACTCAGCCAATTAAAATAGATAATTGAATGAAGAGGACGCTGTAAAGTTACAAATTAATTAACAGTGTTAGGTAATTATTAATATCAATATTTGTATACGTATTTTACATTACAAGCCTATACTTTTGAAAAGTTGTCTATTGCACTAATATTACTTCTTCAACATTCTATTTTTAATTCTATCGAAGTCAGTTCATGAGCTAGAATAAAATATACAAAACATTTCGATTAAATTTGGTATACCTATGTATAGGCTATTAATTACCCCGAATAGCACGTAAAATATATTTTTTCTTTTGATAATAAATATAACTAACAACGATTAAAAAGCGCTTATGTCTGAATTATCAAACATCACGACAAACTTAACATTTACTCTAGCACTTACAAGTACTTAAGTTCTAACTTATCAAGCATCTTATACCCTCGAACATGTATGTTGCAGGCACTGAGTAAATTAGGACATTTTCATAATGCCTGTTCAACTTCATCCTAAATAAGACGACGATTTTTATAACTACTTATGACTAAATTACGTACCAACTAAACTGAGTCATGATATTAAAATAACAATTATGTATCTGATCTTAGTTCCGTGCTTATATTAAACATTATTAATAAAATTATTTGTAACATAGATAATATTGTTTACCCGACTCTATAAACTTAGTTAAACATCGATAAAGTCCAACTTTACTGGTAGATTTAAGTCACATGACATAAAGTACAATAGTTTATGCCACTATTCATTATACACATAATAACGCCAAAAAACAAATTTTTGCACACCGAAACTTGCGTTGCGTCTTTCCACAACAAAATCACCTTAACCAAATCCCCACACTACCTTAACTAGCTACTCAAAACCTTACAAAAACTCTTAAACCACCATCCCCACCTCAATACAATTATCACTTAACCCAAACTATCACTTAATCCAAATTATCTGCAGCTATAAATCAAGTTGTATACAATTTCCAGTGGTTTCGAGTCTCTCCTGGTTTCATAGTTGAACCGCGACAAGTGCAGCGAGCACCTGCGGCTCTCAACCTGTAACTGCTTTTTGCTGACAACCGGTCGCGCGGGTTGGAGGGGGGTGTGCTGTATTGAGACAGTTAATGATTGATACAAATGTAATGTTTAAGTGTGTTAGGGGGATTTTCTGTTTTTAATGTAAAACTGCAATTAAATAGTTTTTTTATATATTTAATCTGTTTTTTTATAAACAAAGATAATGTAAAGTTTTATTTTTTTATGATTAAATTGTTTTTTCAGACTAACTAAGGCCACCAACGAAAAATTAAAATAGCTTATGTAATATTTAGTGGTTTATTAACGTAAACACGCAAAAAAAGGATTAAAATACCAAACTTTGAATGGAAATGTAAAATTTTATGCAGTTTAAAAACACCAGGTTCTCAATCCGAATTTACATTACATTTTAAATCTTAAGTAAAAAAACTATTAATCAAATTTTAAAACCTTAAACCTAATGTTATTAAATGAATCTCTACAGCTTACCACCGTCCACCATCCTCGGCTCACCGGACGTGGGCTGAACTATTTTTTATATCGATGACGTCACAATATCGTATCGATTGATACAATGTGAACATAGATGCGTTTTTTACTTGCTTTTATACGGTTTTTTTAGGAATAGTTATTAAATAGCCGTAAATTGTATGTGTTTATTATTACACACACACACACACAATATACCTAAATTCATTCGATTTTTATTTATTATTCGTCGGAGTGCGTACCGTGGGAATGTGCCATTAAATAAAAAAAGTATAGAAAACACGTTTCAGCTTCTTTCTATTAGTCTATACTTATTCTTAAAGAGTGAGATATGTTTTTTTTGTAATTAATAAATTTAAAAGCTAAGATATCCTACTTCCTACTAATATTATAAACGTGAAAGTTTGTGAGTATGTATGAATGTATGCATGGATGTAGGGATGGATGTATGGATAGATGTATGGATGGATGTATGGATGGATGTATGGAAGGATGTTTGTTACTCTTTCACGTAAAAACCAATGAACGAATTTAAATAAAACTTTACAGTAATATAGGTGATACATCAGAATAACACATAGGGTACTTTTTACCGCGGGAAAACTTCTCATTCCCACGGGAAACCGACTTCCAAGCGAACGGAGTTGCGGGCGGCTACTAGTTCAAACATAAAAGTGATAACGCCATAGCTTCTTACAACAGGGAGTAGATTTAAAAACGAAGACTTTATGAAGGCAATTTGTGAAGTATTAATCTAAAGCCAAGCTAAGCTACGGTAGGAACGCTTTTATTAAAATAAATAAGAACACAAGAATAAAATTGCAGTGCTGTTTGAAGGCTTAAACAAATTACTTTTATGTCCAATGCTAGTTATTACTTGTTGTGGCTAATATTTTCAGTTAGTTAAGCTTATGTACAGTATCTTACAATGTACTAAAATTTATTTAAATAGGTTAGGTAAATTTAGGCATAACTCAGCCAATGATACCACGAGTTTTTTTCATACATTTTGTACACCGCTTAATAAGATAGCATTATATTTATATAACTTACTTATGAACTTCTTCCATAAGAAAGGGAGTCACCGGTAGTAACTTGGCCACTTTTGCATCATAATATTTAAAACAAATTACACACATCACTTTTTGCACAGCTTTTATTATATTCGTGTTTTTGTTTTTTATTATATATGTACTAGTTACCCTCCCACGCTTCGTATTGGTGTAATTTTGGCCGACTTCTCAAAACATTGGATTTTGGCTAACTTAAAACATTTTTTTTTAAATTTTCTTAATTCACAAATTTTAGTGAATACATTCCCCTAAAGCTGGCGAATACCGCATTCAAATCTGACTACTGGTTTAAGAGGAGACAGCCAACTAACAGACACAATTAGCGACTTGAATTTTTACTATTTAATGAGGTTAAAAGCTTACTTTTCGGTCTAATATATCAATATATATAATGTATCAAAAACGTATGTATTTAGTAAGATTGTTTAAGATTTCAACAGCAATAAAATTTAAGTTTAATACATTCCTAAGTAAGTAATTAAACGTATGGGAAAGGATATGCGTGGGTCGAAATCGGAAATTAACTATAAATCATTAAGGTCAAAATATAACTGATATTTAAATGATTGCCATAACTGTTAATTAATGAATCATGGTGTAAATTAAATGGCGGATCTTTAGCGGGAAGTCCTGGGTTCTTTTTGGTGGTGTTTCTTTTAGATACCTATTACACGATATTATTTACACGATTGTGTCATAGAATTCGACGATGTATTTCAGGTTTAGTGGGAAAAAATGACTAGCCAGAAAGACCATTTTCTAAGCTTAAACAAGTACCTATAGAATTCATACACACTGTTTTGAAAAATTTATCTTCCATATGCGGCCTACACTATTTTGGTTATTCAATTTCATTGATTTTGTTTAAGAAATAACTTCTAAAAGTACATCATAAATGTCTCTAAAACAAAGTATAATCTAAAACGAACCTCATTTATTTTAAAAAAATTGAACACAACACTACAATAATAAACCGTAATAACAATAAATAAATTAATCTCCAGACTAGCACACCAATTATGTGGCCCTTAAGTAAGTGCAGTAAGCACTTGTGTTAAAGGAACCACACAATGGACTAGGGGATAACCTAGTTACACCCAGACACGAGCCAATCTCGAAAAACTTTTTTTAGGAAATTGGCTCGACCCGGAGATCGAACCCGGAACCATCTTTACAGTCCGGTACATATACCGCTGCACCACAGAAGTCGTCAAATACTATTTCATCTTAACTACAAAACAACTTCTATATCCTACCATCTCGTGCACTTAAACATTAGGTGATGTATCATAAAAACAAGAAATAATGGTTCAAACCAAACGAGTCAGACTAGTTAGTGCACCGCAGTACCTATGTTTCTTTGTATTTAATTATATAACTTACTATCTAAGAATACCTCATCAATCTAGGAAGCTTGTATTACAGGCAATGGACTAAGAACCTTGTTAAACTCAACTGTTAAATGTTTAAAAGAGGTTTAAACTTAAATGACCCTACCCGCTTACAAGTCCCGTTTACATACATACATACGTCGTAGCAACTATATGAACTTTGTTAAACACATTCAAATCTCAACCTAATAACAGTCTTTTTAAATTTTTTGTCAATCTGTAGTTAAATATAAATCCTACCAATATAATAAACGTGAAAGTTTGTGAGTATGGATGGATGGATGAATGGATGTTTGTTACTCTTTTACGTAAAAACTACTGGACATATTTTGATGAAACTTTACAGTAATATAGGTTATACATCAGAATAACACATAGGGTACTTTTTACCGCGGGAAACTTTTCATGGGAAACCGACTTCCACGCGAACGGAGTCGTGGGCGGCCACTATTTTATTAATAAAGCAATGTTTTTCTTTCTTTTCATTTAAACTATTATTTTTATGTAAGTTACATAGATTACTTCGTATAGGTAAACATGCTCTACATTATTGTTTCAATTTATTTTATGTCAAATGTTAAGAGTTCTAAGAAGGCCTAGTTTTAGTGATACGCTATGTTTTTAAAAATAAACTGCGTGTAAGCCTCCCAAAGAGCCTTACTTAACTCACTTCTCTTATTTTAGTACTTCCAAGAAGTACTTCGCGAATCTAAGCTGGTAGAGTAAAATCCTGATAATTCTGACGGTAGAACCTTGAAAATAACCATTGAACTAAAGAAACTTGATTTTATAACTCTGCTACTGAAAAAAGGGATAAATTTACTAAATATATTAATAGGGATATTTTAAAAAATGTCAGTAAATAAAATATAAATATGTCGAAGGTGGTATAATACCTTCGTTATCAGAGCCGTCTTCAGTGCTCACTCGATGTCACATAGACTCTGTCTAGCACCATATTTGGTACTGGCAATCCGCACTCTTCTTATATCAACCATAAGCATAGTCGATCTCCGACAAATATACAAATATGAATCAATAAAAACGTTTTAATCCGTTGAAAGTAGTTTAATTTCAAGATATATTTTACCTTCACCTTTATCTTATACCCATATCAAAAGAGTTATATTCCTTAAACCCCATTCCTATGTCACACTTTAATATTAACATAAACCGGAACGCACCGGTTCGTTTCCCGCCAAAATACACGTAATTCTTTTCCTTCACTCCAAACCGTAATGGCGGCGCTTCCGGTCGGTTTCGCGCGTCACGTGGCGGTGTGACGACACTTCCGGTACGAAGGTTTTATTAATCTTTTTTAGGTTTGTGAAATCTTATTGAAGAATCTTGTAGGTGTGTATAATTTGGTACAGTCATCTTAGGCAATGAAGTAATGAGCAGAAATGCAAAAATAAGTTTCAATAGGTGTACAAAAGACAATAAAAAATATGTTTATGGGAAACTTTAAGACCTTACGAAGCTAAGAAGCCTGTTTATGCCTCATTTAAGTGCAGAGAAGTATGTTTTAAACAACAAAAGAGTCAAATTCAGTCAAAAACTAAATTGAGTCTAAATTCTACCTAAATTTATACACCGTGATTCAAAAATGGCTTTTGGGGAACCTAGTTTTGACCGCAGGTGGTCCCTCATTACCTCATGTCCCACATTCCCACGGGAAAGAAAAGCAAAGATAACGTTTTTAATCAATGTTAAAATACCTCATATTTTATTTCGCTTTTATCATTATAAACAATTATAACATAGTATAAATCCAAGTCGCTAATTCTGTCTGTTTGTGTTTGTCCGCTAACTCCTCCTAAACTACGTAACGGATTTGAATGCGGTTTTTGCCATCTTTTAGGAAATATATTCATTTAAATTTGTAAATAAAGAACATTCAGAAAAAGATTTATTTAGTTAGCCGAAATTCGATGTTTTGTGAACAAGTCGCCCAAATTTACACCTTTTCGAAGCGTGGGCGGGTCGCTAGTCATGTATAAGTATAGGAAATAATTATGTGCATTTTAAGTGCTTAGCAATTAAATAAATATTTATTTTATTTAAGTAATTACCAATAAAAACATAAAAATGTGCAGGATGTTAACTCAATGTACCTAAAAATAAAGAAATTAATTTTTAAGTGCATAAACCAGAAATGTGTAATTGCAAAATCAATTGATGCTAATTACATTAGACACCTAAGATCTAAAAATTGATAATTTTAATTAATAAAATTATAAATTGGTACCTACTCGTAACGTTAAAAAACATTTTTTTTTCTTAATTATGCCAAATTCCTTATAAAATATCGTATAGCCGCAATATTTCAAATTAAATAGTGTTTTGGTTATATTTGCTATGTAAACCATCGCTCCTGAACCATTCGCTGATGTGTGAGCGATGACCTCAAGCGGCGAATATCACTTTTCAATCCTTAATAACTTTTTTAAATTGAGTGATCTGGGTTAATTAGTTACTATTGAGGCTCAAAAATACGTTATTTCAAGCTCCAGAAATGGTTTTTTTACAACCGTTAAACTAATAATAAATGTTTTTTTTATTGAGCTACCTATATTTAATTCAACTCGCATTTCAACAAACAAATCTTTTGGCCTATTAATTTACTGCAACTAGTTGGCAGTGTAATAGAATCCCGAAATGAATTTGATGCAGATTATTGAAATGAATTCGGTATAAATTATTCATGAAGAAGGCAAGGATATTCATAATGCTTTTGTAAGATTTGAACTTTGAACTTGAAGATTTTATCTAAATCTTTTTTTGTCTTGAAAATCTCTCTCTTAACTGTAAACAGGTTACAAAGTATTGAAGACTTGAATGAATGAAGGTAAACAAGTGAAGCTGGGAAACACATTTTTTTATCATTAAACTAGTAGCCGCCCGCGACTACGTGCGCGTGGAGTGGAAGTCGGTTTCCCGTGGGAATGAGAAGTTTTTCCGCGGTAAAAAGTACCCTATATGTTATTCTGATGTATAACCTATATTACTATAATATTTCATCAAAATCCATCCAGTAGTTTTTACGTGAAAGAGTAACAAACATCCATACATACCTACTCACAAACTTTCACGTTTATAATATTAGTAGGATTTTACCTACTGAAGGGTAATTTTAGGCACATTGTGCAAAGTATTGTGAACTTTGGTGATATGGCATTTTTTAGACTACCGAAAGTTTGTACTATTGGCACTATACGCAATAGACTAGGGGAGAACCTAGTTACATTCAAACATTAATTTGCGTTGACAGTTGAGGATTTTTTGTTATGCTAAGCAATATATTTAATATCTCACGACCAAAAAAAGGGGTTTTGACGTAAATAGTATGTGTCCTATTCAAAAGGTAAAAAAATAATAAATCTTTAGTTTTCATTTAATGTAATTAATGTAGTTATTACAATTATAATGTTTTATTACTTATTAACGCATTTTTGCATTCGAAAAATAATTTTAAAAATTAAAATAAATAAAAATGCGAATAAAAGACAAGTTTAATATCTTGTTCACCTATATTTGTATGTTTAAACCTAAATGTAAGCCAATACAAATAAACAAAGCACTGAAATCTAGATCCAAGATTCTAGATTGGTATGTTAACTTTGACATTTAGTGAATAAATTAAATATTGAAATGCTAAGGTCTTCAGTGTTTGTGTGTGATCCGATATCATTTATGCAACTTTAGAGTTATTCGTTTTGTAATTATGTGGTGGTGTAATTTATTTTTGAATGAAGATAAATATTTAGATTTTACTTTAGAAAAGCAACATATGAACATTGACGGCGTTTTAAATGAGCATGAGTTTATCCGACGTCACAGTGTCAGTAACGGCCGAAACCAATACTCTACTATAGTTATAACCTTGGTAATTGGAAACTGATAGTTTTGTTTTTTGTGACGTGTTTCTGTCATTTCCATATCAACAGCTATCTACCATAGCTTATTACGACGCAAAAACATGGATATAATGGCTACCCAAATAACAAGGCGTCAAAGGTTAGCAGAATATTGGTTTCGGCCGTAAGTCATACTTATTTATTGGCAGAAACTGCTATTAAGTAAACCTTAAATGACTCACTCATTGCAGTGATCGCAGTTTTATCAGTTTAAAACTAAATAAAACCTTATATAGTACCAAATTCGTTTTTATTTACTAAATTAAGTGAAAAAAAATCGTAAAACATTTCTAAAACCGAATTCAAATTAGTTTCGTGGTTTAGAAGTAGTTAGAAGAGAAATATACGAACGGACACGATTCACGACTTTGTTTTTTACTTTTTATGTAACTGTTATAAAAATAATGATAAGAGAACTAAATAGTTTAAACAATTGTTTAACTATTTTCATTTGTTAACGAAATCTGGTCAATTTCGCCCATCTCCTATAACCAAATAACATTTACGCAACTTTATACCCTATACCTTTGCAATAAAATTGTGTTTCCAAGTAACGCCGCAGGATATACTAGTATTTTGTTTATCGTTCAGCTCTGGTATTGATTTTAAAGGAATTTAATATAGCGCGTTTCACTCCATTGATAGAAATGGTTTCTACTCTCCGGGATTTATAGTTTGTTTCTGATTGGAAGGGATAAAGTATAAACAAAAGATTTCATTCGGCCTTCTTTCACACTGGCTGTTAATTTTTCATGGCGACATTGTTAAAATTTTTATGAAAATATGTTTTGTACACCTTTAAGTAGGTATATTGTAAGAATAATTTCAAACCAAAACAAAAAATCTTTCGTTTTTCTCGTTATACACAAAAATACATTGAAATGTTATCTATATCATTTGGTATACACATTAAATTTGTCTTGTAAGTTCAATGATCCCTAAATATCCTAAATTGTGTGAAATCCTCATTATTAATCCGGACAGTATTAAAAAAAACTTCTTTACATAAAATACCAATCGAAACCAAACGGCCTACATCCATGTTTCGATCAGGTCGGGACATATGATCAACACGTGTGTAATACACCCTGTATTTCCACAAAGAGAGAAACAAACGGGAGAGCTGTATATAGGGTTTTTTGCTGGATATTTTTCCCGTTTCAGACACAGGGATTTAATGTTTAGGAAGAAGTAACCGTTTTTTTTTAATGTTTCAATAAAAGAGGTGAATGTTAGTTGTCAAAAAACAAAAATTTGGAAACACAGTTAAAAAATGACTAAAGCCTAAACTTACCTACAGTTCCAAAATTAATCGTTAACTAGGTAACTGAAATACATTCATTTTTTATTGAAATGAAATGGCGATTTATTTTTAGCTAAAACAGGTTCAAGAAACAAAGTATTTATTTATTACCTTTTAAGTTTGTAAATTGACCAATTTAAATAGTTTGTGATGTTCCGACGATTTCTTGAAAGTTTATTAGGTGTATTGTTTTAAGGTTTAAATAATTTTCACCCTTATGGAAAATGAAATGAAACTGTATGGATACTCCTTATAAATATTTTTTGTAAATTTAAGGTTTATTTCTTAAAAAACTCTTTGGGAAATAACCCTGGTTGGTAATAAACAAAACCGCTCAAAATTCGAAAAGAACAGTCACCCAGAGAATTCAATTTTCGAACGGTTTCGTCTAAAGCGCATTGCAACGTTTCTTGGCGTTCAAATTTAGAATGCGTCCGCAGCGTAGAGCACATAATCAACATTAGGTATGGCGAAATTTTCAAGTTTTGTAGTAATAGTCAATTCTTTAAAACTGCCCATTATGAGTTAAACTTAATACTTACCTAATTTACACCGCAACATTAGCTTGCTCGTTTTCTAAATAATTTTATGGGTCAAAGATAGTTTTTAAATTCAAATAACCTAAAAAAATGCTGACATTGCGACACGACGAAAGCATTGTTTGTCCTAAAAGGTATTTTAAAAGTCAAGTCTATACTTTTAGTTGATCTAAATGAATGTTTCTTAAGCCAGTTGGAATATATTTGGCTCATGCCTTGTTCTCTGTGTGACGTCACACGCTGTACTAAAACGCCGGCAGCCAATCAGACGCGAGTATTCTTACCTCGCCCCCCGCGACTATCGCTACTTGTTGGTAACCTGTTAAAAAGTCGAATTTCAGTTACCCGAATCTTAAAACCCAGAAAACGCTTGGTAGAACTTTTAAAAGACAGATTTTGTGAATGACGTTTTATTTAAATTCCTTTTTTTATTTCCCAGATGAATCAATTTCCAGATGAACTTAAAGCCAATTTTCAAAAAATAATTTTTTGTTTCCCATATTCTCATAATCCAGATATAGATATACCAGATTCTCACAATATTTTTTTTTGTTTCCCTTCTTACCATATTCCAAATAAACGAATACCAAATTTTCATAATATTTATATTTAGTTCCCATACAATCATATTCCTGATAAACTATTGCCAGATTTTCATAATCTTTATATGTGGTTCCCATACAATCGTGTTTCAGCTTAACTATTGCAATGGGAACCGCTCATTTTCACGTCGATTTTCCTAAAATCGTTCGTCATACATAAAAAATTGTCATCATTGTCATATGCGCTGTTTGTTCATATATCAAAATAATAGGTACGACGACGAGCAAAGCGAGGAGGAGTGTGAGGTTGAATGGTGACCATACAGTGCGCAAGCCGAGCGAGCGAAGCGAGCGTACCGCGGCAGCGGTCGGCGAAGCGCCAAAACCGAAGTTCTTTTCTAAAAGTAGAGAGCCATTTAAAATACAAAGACTTAGTTGTTCTAGTTATCGTTTCTTTGGATTAAAAAAATCTTGGTTTTAAAAATCTAGATATCGTTTGTCTGGATATCAATTAACTGTATTTCAAAAATTTGTGTTTTAAAAATCTGGCTTTTGTGCATATGTATATCGGTCATCTAGATTTCGCGCATTTAGATTTCGTGTGTCTGGAACTCATTCGTCTGGATTTTAAAACGTCGTGCAAATGAATAAATGGGCAAATGAAATTCGGAGTTGCGATTATATAGCAAACAAAACTTCGAAATTCTAAAAAACGGAATTATGAAAAAATGTCCAAACGTTTTCTGGATTATGAAATTCGGAATATTAAAATTCGGGATTAAGATAGGTAACCCTACTTGTTATAATTATTTACTTTTTTTTACCCCCTCCATTTATTACATACTCTATGGCAACGTCCAATGTTGTGGGTATTCGGAAAATGTTCGATTCGTTGTATGGTACAGTTTTCTATGGGCGTTCAAAGTGGTCGAGGAAAATAGAAGGCTATATAACATTTTATAGTAAACGAATTATTGATTGCTAAGTATAAATGCACCGTGATTCTTAAAGAACCGAGAGTTATATTTTCTCGATTATAACAACTAATTTAAATATCGAACATCAATGAATGTAGTGCAGCGGTATATATGTTACGGCTAATACCCGAAGTGCGGCTACACCTAGTTTTAGCCGGTTAGAAACATCAATAGGTTAGGTTAGTTAGGTTACTTTTTTGATACCACCCAGAAAAAGGAGTCTCGCGTAGCGGGACTCCGTCGACTCATGATTCAAGCCAGTTTTTATATACATAGGTATAAAAAAAAATTACAGTTTTCCATATTAAAACCACTTCTAACCGGCTAAAACTAGGTGTAGCCGCACTTCGGGTATTAGCCGTAACATATATACCGGTCTGCTAAGCGGATGGTTCCAGGTTCAATTTCGTAAAAAAAATCTTAGTGCTCGTGTCTGAGTGTAACTAGCTTATGTTATGTGGTACCTATAACACAAGTGCGTACTGCAACTAACTTTAGAGCCACATAATTGGTGTATCAGTCTGGAGATTTATTTATTTATTTAATTTTTACCTTTCAAAAACACAGCTTCACTATCAAAGCATTTTAAACGCTCACAGTTACCATCTGTTTTATATTTTTAATCAATCCACTACCGTATTTCCAGCAGTAAGTAGTTAGCATCGCCCTAGGGACTCCCACAAAGAGATTGTTACAGCAACTAGGTAACTGCCTGAAGGCACTGTAGGAAGCTGGGCAGGGCTTTTCAAATTGAAAAACTATGTAATATTGTTTGTGGGTAATGAGATTGAGCCTTTGTGGGAAGGTTTGTAGTTTATAAAGAACTGGGTTCGAAGTTGAAAATGTAAATATTTTATGTTAAACTAACTAACGGAATTGATTTATTGCATTGGTAAGGTAGCTAATTTCTGACAAATATCCTTTGTTTGGGAGTAAACAAGCTTAATAGAATTCGATTGAGATAACAATAAATGCTTTAAATCTATGATATGGACAGAAAGTAGAATGATTTTATTGTGATTATTTTCAAATCTTTTCTTTTTATTAACAGATTTTTAAAATTCTAAGCGCATAGTGTCGTTTAGTAATTTAACAAACACAAACGTTACCCACCAATCAATTCAGAATCACACTTTTTTTGCTCAACACCTAATATCCTGTTTACAATCAAACATAAGAACCGAACCCACAATATCCATTCACTCCAATCATTGTCATTCACTCATTCAACTATGGAACCTATAGCTCTGTGAACTATGTCAAATCGACAATAGACGTAGGAAGTCGGTGTTCAATTGTTTTAAGGTAAAAAGAGAAAAGGTTAAGAAACAACCTTTTTTGTGGTGCAGTCGGGTCAATGTATGGCAGGTTATAGATCGGTGGATTTGATTGGTTTTTTGAAATGTGTAAGATTTGGAGTGGTAGAGTCTAGGTGTAGGCTCTGTCTGCAGCGATTACTGGGCTGACTCGACCGGTGAAATACCACCGTCGCACAGAAAACCGACGTGAAGTAGGGACGATGTTCCTGCGTTTCGTTTGGTGAGTGCGGTATCCGGTGCCTAATTTTCTCAAAGGCTCAGCAACACACCCCCAACACCCACAGTGTTGCGGGGAGTCATGGGCGGCGGTGATCACTTTATGCCATATTGAGATACTTTAATTCAACTATGGTGTGTATCATTATTTGATCTTCATTGAAGCTTTAGTCAAAGTCAAATAAGTATTTTGGTCGGTTGGGTATAAAATATTTTTAAAACGATACACCCCACGATTTCACAATTACAAATAAAACTCATCTCATAATTTTCTTCCTCAACCATCACCTTTCCCAAACCAGTTGTTCACTATGAACTAAACGATATCCTAATTGCCCACACGCAGCTCAGGTGCTCCGCTAGTCATTCGCGTAGTTTTTATTCCACTCGGATCACCTGCCGGCAAGGTGCGGACTAATCACCTGTCTGACTATGTCAAGAATTAGGTGAATGTCTAGATGGAGGTAAATACATGATAGGTTACTTAAAGTATGAATAGATATAAAGTGGAAAAATAAGTAGTAGTTAATGGATGTTATGAATACGTGCTTTAAGAGTAGGCTATTTAAGGTATAACTTATAGCATATAAATTCATGTCAATCAAACTCGGATTGTACACAATTATTATTTTCGAACTATTTTATTGTACAAAATTCATTTTAATTAGTTCAAAGTACAAAAAATAACCATGTCTCTTTAAGTCAAGAACGTTTAATGTTACTATATATTTTTTGAATACTTAACACTTTTGTACTTAACTTTTTTGCTGACCGTCCAGTCGCATAGACATTAAGTCAATTGCAATGTGTTAATCTATTTTTAAGTTGTTTTCTATGAATAATGATTAGGTGAAGCGAGAAATATGTCAAGTGCGTGCAGACTACAATGTAGCCATAAAAATATTGTAAATATTCACATAAAAGTATTAAAACTTGTCGATATAATTGCATAAATATAACACCTAGACCAAATTGCTATAATTTTTGCGTTTAGGTTTAACTAGTGTCGACTAGTGTTCATTATACTTATTATTATAATGAAGGAAATACTAATAACACTTTTAAACTAAAATATAAATATTGCCACCACTGTTTATACATAATTAGGTATACCTAGAAAAAAACAGGAATTTTATTTCACAAAAACAGTTCAAACTATTGTAAAATTGGATGCAATGAGCTGAGGACCGTTACAAAGTGGCTTGCATTGTCTTTAAATTTAAGTTGATCTTAAGTGATAAACCTTCTATCTACTCGTTATATAACATTATATGTATTATTATTCATATTTTTTGATATTGTGTATATTATTTTTAAATTTGCCATATAAAGAATAAAAATTAGTAGGTACACGTAAAAGGCATGTATGATGCTAGTCAATTACTTTTTCCATAAATGATGATTGATTCTTACCTTAATCCGCGTTAAAAGAGACAAGATATTACAAAAAACATGTCAATGTGGCTTTTTATAAGTAAAATGCGACTAAGTCAACAAAAAAACAACCCAGTTTTTAAATAAAAAAGTGTTCATTCACGAAATTATTAACTGCATTCAAATTAAACTTTAAAATTATTTGTTCCCAAAAATAAATATTTTCTATTCATTTTAATAAAACTTAACTTACAATATTCCTCAAAATCCATACATAGAAAACCACTGTACTTTAAAACCCAAATATCCGCCGTCATAGAAACTAGCCGTGCTCGTAGAAAGTGTGTCCGCACGGCACGCGTCGCGCAGCTGTCGCGATGGATGCAGCTAGTGTGGTGTGTGGTGCAAAGGATGAGAGATATGCCCTTTTTTACTAACGTCACTTAAAATTTAGGGGACACTTAAAATATTTCAAAGACCAATAAAATAAGTATTTAAACTTTTTTTTTTACTACAATTTGTTGTCTGTTTATATTTAAAAACCCAAAGAAAAATTTATCGCAAAATATGTATATTTAAGTGTTGTTTAAAATGAGTTAGGTGTCCCTTAAGATTAGGTAACGTTGGTGAAAACGGGCATTAGACTTTATTTGTTGGGGTGTAGGGATGGCTTTTAAGTATTTCATGCGAAAACTGTAACATAAAAAAAATGAGGCAGGTTTCTGCGAAATTTGTTTTTATAAGTCTGGAGTTATCCCTACTTCCCTACTATAATATTATAAATGCGAAAGTAACTCTGTCTGTCTGTCGGTCTGTCTGTCTGTCTGTCTGTCTGTCTGTCTGTCTGTTACGCTTTCACGACTAAACCACTGAACCAATTTTGATGAAATTTGGTATGAAGAAAGAACTGAACTTGGGAAAAGACATAGGGTACTTTTTACCCCAGGAAAACTTCTCATTCCCACGGGAAACCGACTTCCACGCGAACGGAGTCGCGATTCCTAAAATATCAATGCAATTAGAAAATTTAGCTTTTTTTAAGTGAAACATCTGTGTCCCAGCAGTTTTCAGAAATGAAAAAAACTGTTACTCTGTTCTTTGGAAATATAAATATGAACATTAGTTATTTCTGTAAAAAAAAAATTTGGTAACCTTACGCACACTGAAAAGAAAAGGACAAAACGTAACTATCACAAGCAAATTTTATTTAACCATAAGTTTTAAATAAATAATTTTGTTTTTATTTTTAATTTTATTAAGTCATTTTTAATTATATAGCCCGACCCAGAAATCGAATCTGGGACCTCAGGCTTGTCAGACTTACAAACCGCTGCGCCATAAAGCTCCTCAAATTATTTGTCGTTCATGTCTTCACTATATGTCTCTGTATTTAAACCTAAAAATAATAGAAATATGTTCGTACATAGCTTTTCTTAACAAATCTAAAATTGAAAGTAATTAACTTAACTTAAGAAACACTTCATAAAATGTCTACAACCATTTAATTCTACAAATAAATCGCTTTCACCCATAACTTAAAAACCTAAGCTGCCTGATCACGAACTCCTTATAAACAGCAAAAACTTAATTAAGTACATCACCTGCAGCTGTACATTACTGTTACTAAAATACGTTTTCTCTTGCCGGTGTACTGTTATTAAACAATTTTGCACTTGTGAAGCGTTATGGGTTCATTGTTTTAATTAATAGAGGGTTTTTTGGGAATTCTGGGTTAAAAGATTTTGTTTTTTAAATGTAGAAGTGTAAGCGTAGAAGTGATTACGGAATAAACAGAGGTAAGTATTAATGATATAATAGAAAGAAAAAAAAATGCATGTGTAAAATTGGCTGGAAAATTTTGTGTTCCTTTTTTGTCTATGCTTCTAAAGTTAAATAATATATTTTATTTAAACAAGGCAAAAAGATATGATATTATAGAACTATTTTAAAGTAACTTCTAATCTATCATTGCAAATTTCGTTAATTGTTGTACTTTATAACTTTGAATAGATTTTTAGAACTTGAATACGGTCCAATAATTTTAAAATAGGTACCTACCTAGGTATATTATATGTCGGTAAGATTTATAAAGATATATAAAAATTTATAGGTATGAGTAGGTATATTATTTTATGAAGATTAGATTTATAAAGAAATTATAATTTATTTTAGTACAATACTAAAAAAAACAGTACATACATGCAAAACTTACAAGCAAATTTTAATTAAATAAGTATTTAGGTTATATCCAAACCTATTCATACACTATCAAATATTCAACCTCACACAGTCCAATTCAAAATAAAAAAAGCCGTCAACTTTTTAAAACAATGAGGCTCGCGCCATAATGCGACCAGCCAGGAAGCGGCCCTCCCCGGCCCGAATGAGGTTTTAATTATTGTTCCACGTTCAAACGCCTTTCTTTTTTTTCACCGGTTTTGTAACGGCGTCGAATTGTTTGAATTTCGAATTGCGATTTAAGGAGTTGAGTTTTATATTTAGATAGACTTACTCGTAGGTTGTTAGGTTAGATAGCTGAGGCCGAGTTTTTAAATATAGATCGATGTAATAAGTCTGTAAAATATGAATCGACTAAAAAAAATTCTGATAACAGAGAGGAAAAAGAGTAGTTCAAACGTCGGAAAGTAATTTAAACCACAGTCGGGTAGGAAGTGCTAAAAAAACAATATCAATTTTATAAAAATAGTAGGCCACCCGCGACTCCGTTCGCGTGGAAGTCTGTTTCCCGTGGGAATGAGAAGTTTTCCCGCGGTAAAAAGTACCCTATGTGTTCTGCAACCTACCTATATACCTACTGCAAAGTTTCATCCAAATCCGTCCAGTAGTTTTTACGTGAAAGAGTAACAAACATCCATACTCACAAACTTTCACATTTATAATATTAGTAGGACTATCAATCACTTTTTCCACTTAAACTAAGTAAACCCATCACAATTAAAACAAATAAATAATAACACCCCGAATCACCCTTGCAATTAACAATACCTTTGTCTCGCTCACTCTCCATACGTCAGACAGAGATAGAGTTATACACAAAAGCTTTAAGGAAAGTTCACACTAAAACCAACTAAAGGTGCAGTCACACGGTTATAAGTAGTATCGGTCTATTGGCTGTTCAATTTGGCGAAGATAGTGAAAAAGGGACTTAAGTTTCCAATAGTTGAGAGGTTAAATGGAGAAATAACTTATCTTAGTTGATATTGGTGGGTGTCGATTTTAATGTTCAAATGACAGTTTGCATCTTAAGATTTAGATTTTTAAATATTTTTTTATTATTTCAGTAGGTATATTGGGCTCCATCTTGTATGAAGTTCGAAATTGATGATCTTTTAGAATCAATTAAGAAAATGTTGTAATAAAAGGTATTGAGGTGGCCGCTGGATGTTAGGGTCTTCGATAGCTCAGTAGCTCAAGGAGCTTTACACGGCCACTCTGACATTCGGGGGTGCGGGTGATGTACTCTACCACTCCACCTTTCTACCCAGTGGGTGGCAGATATGACAATCCTTGTACTCAACCAAAGCATGCAATGACTTACTGGAGAAGCTCGACAGATCCTGGCAATCGTCCTGGTGTTCACTGTATCCAAATGTCTTTAGTAGGTACACTTGCTGGCCAGCACTTCACATACACTTTAATCAAGTACTTAGATTGTCTTTGCGGTGCGGTATGAGTCTGTCAGCGTGACAGGGCTCAGATAGCGGTTAGGATATGCGGTGAGCGTCGACCATTCAGAAGGGCGAATCGATCGAGAGTACTTTCAGCAATGACATTGCAGCGAAAGCAAATAAAAATATAAAGAGGGTACCTATACCCCCAACTTGAGAGCCGGTATCGGCGCGAACATGCCCCCGGCCTAAAAACCATCTGGTTTTTAAGAAAATATAATAAATAAAAAGGATCTCTATAATCAGAGAAGCCTTAACTAAAGCGGGAAGAGCGCTACGGCTCGAACTTAACTAGCGGGAGAGCGATACGGCTCTATTACTAACTAAATAGGCGGTGAAATAACAAAAACTAGCGGGAAAGCTTAAAAGCTAAAACTTATATAAACTAAGCGGTATAACTTAAAATAAGTGCGATTACTGTAAGGGTAGAGGGCACAGACGAACTACAGGACGTTTGTAGACCCCTGACTTCGTTTTAACTGTAGCGACTCTAGCGATCCCATCCTTACCGGGATACGTGGCGGTTACTACGCCAAGTGGCCACTGCAGTGGCGCAACATTATCCGTTTTGATTAGGACTACAGTACCTATCTGAATTGGATTAGAAGAAACATTCCATTTTCCTCTAGACTGGAGCAGATGCAAGTAATCTTGCTTCCAGCGTTTAGCGAAAGACTGAACCATTTGATCCAGCAAAGCAAAACGGGTTTTTAAATTTGTAGACTCTACAGTTATATCATAAGCGGGCAAGTGCTTCAAAGGTGTGGCCATAAGAAAATGCGCGGGAGTTAAAGCACTTGGTTCAGATGGATCTTCTCCGAGTAACGTAAGCGGTCGCGAATTGATCACACATTCAATTTGCGTTAAAACAGTGAGAAGTTCCTCATACGTGAGTAACTGTGAACCTACAACTCTATATAAATGCGTTTTAAAAGACTTTACATAAATCTCGTAATGTCCACCGAAGTGGGGACTGCGGGGTGGATTAAATTTCCACGAAATGCGGTTGCTACTTAATTCATTAGCGAAAGATTCGTTAAAATTATCAGAATTTAAAAACGTATAAAGTTCTGATAATGCGTTTTTAGCTCCTATAAAATTGGTCGCGTTGTCAGAGTACATGCAAGCTACAGCTCCTCTACGAGATAAGAAACGCTTAAATGCAGAGAGGAAACAATTAGTGCTCAAGTCTGTCACTAACTCAACGTGAACCGCGCGAGTAACCAAGCAAACAAAGATACATAAATATGCCTTTATAGAGCGGACGCCACGTTTCCTATACGGTATGATATTGATAGGGCCGGCATAGTCCACAGCGGTATGGGTGAAGGCTTTCGCTTCGTTGACTCTACACGCAGGTAAGTCACCCATAAACGGAAAGGTTGGAGTAGGCTTTGTTTTGAAACAAAAGTTACATTGATGAACAATACGACGCACTATGTTGCGACACGATAGTATCCAGAACCGCTGGCGAAGTATCGACATCAGCGCGAGGGGGCCTGTGTGGCAGTTGACGCGGTGGTAATGCTCGATGACTAACTCTACGACGCGATCCTTGCGGGGGAGCAGCGCGGGGTGCTGCTGCTCGAACGACAGGTCAGCGTTGCGCAGGCGACCACCGACACGTAGCACTTCGTCGGGGTCTAAGAACGGAGCCAATTTATTGATTGCGGGCGAACAACGTTTGTTCGACTTTAAGCGGGCTATCTCGTCACTAAAGTAAAGCGTTTGAATACATTTTATTAACATTAATTCAGCGAAGTTAATGTCAGAAGCGGTTAAATTATTAGAGCGGGGTAAAACACGTAAAAACTTATAAATATATGCGGTTGATCGAAGTAACTTAGTCCACGAGGACAAGCGACGAGATAAGGAAACGAGCGGGTGAATATAATTGTCACCTTGGACAGCGGTAAGCGAAACTACTGCTTTACTTTCAGGTAAGTCAGAGTCGACAACAGAATCAATTGATGCAACCGGCCACGTGGACTCCTCTTGACAAAGCCAAGGAGGGCCAGTGAACCAAAGCGGGTGACCAATGATCTGAGCGGGGGTTACTCCTCGTGACAGACAATCGCTGGGATTGTCGATGCCAGAAACGTGATAAAAGCAAGTTGCGGGAAGAGCGGATATTATTTTAGTGATACGGGTAGCTACGAAACACTTAAACTTATGCGGAGATGAGTGCACCCAGTGTAGGGCGACCATCGAATCGGTAAAACAATAAATATTGTCAATATGATGACGTGGTTCGTACGTATCTATAACGCGGCGGACTAACTTAGACATAAGTAACACAGCGCATAACTCGAGGCGAGCTACGGACACAGTGTTGAGCGGAGCGACCTTGGACTTCGCGCACACGAGTGCGATCGCAGGCGGGTCCTGAGGGCTGTTTACAACGCGGGCGTAAACAACACAACCGTATGCTTTTTCGCTAGCATCGGCGAAGGCTATGATTGAAAGTTTAGAAGTTTTATAAACTTCTAAGTGACGTGAAATCCGTAAGTTTTGTATAGCGGGTAATTCAATTAAATATTGTTTCCAAATACGAACAATATCTTGCGGAGGTGTTTCGTCCCAGTTCAATTTTAAAATACATAAGTAATTTTTGCAATAAAATTTTGGCATATAATATGACCGGTGCTATTAATCCTAATACATCAAATTGACGAGCGATAGTTGACAAAATATTACGTTTAGTACACGGGCGATTATCTACTGAAACTGTAAAATGAAAACAATCGATGTCTGGCGACCATTGCAAACCAAGTACCTTTAAATTATGCGAGTCAGATTCATCAAAGTTTACGTTAGACGAATAGCGGTATGACTCAGGTAAAGTGTTAAGCAACTCGGTAGAATTACTCGAACATTTGAGTAGTTCGAAGCCCCCGGCCAAGAACAAGTCCAGCAGCTGGTCCTTGAGCTTATTGGCGATGGGCAGATCGTGTGCGGAGCAGCATATGTCGTCCATGTATGTGTGCGCGGCGACGGCGGCGGCGGCCAGCGCGCGCGCCGAGCCCTCGTCCGCGCACAGCCGGCGCAGCACGCGCAGCGCCAGGAACGGGCTGCTGCGGAGGCCGAAGCACACGCGGTTGAACTGGTACGTCACGAGCGGAGACGACGGATCGAAACGAAATAAGAATTTTTGAAACTTGCGGTGATCCTTGCTAACTAGTATGTTCAAATACATTTGCTTCACGTCAGCGGTAAAAGCAATTTTAAATAAGCGGAAGTTTAATAAAATTGTAAAAAGGTCGTTTTGTAAATTATGTCCCGTATGTAAAATATCGTTAAGTGCGATACCCGTATCCGATTTGGCACTTGCGTCCATCACCATCCGTACCTTGGTGGAGACTTTGTCGTTGCGCACCACGGCATGGTGAGGAATATAATAACCTGACAGGTCATCGTCGATAAGCGGGGAGATATAATTTTTATCTAAATATTCTTGTATGATTGCGTTGTACTCTAAACGCAAATCAGGTGCGGTAATGAACTTGCGTTCGAGCGCCATGTATCGTCGCAGCGCGGTGCGTCGCGAGTCGCCCAGCAGCTCGGGGCTGCGCGCGAACGGCAGCGCGACGGAGTAGCGGCCGGTCGGGTCTCTCGACACGGTGTCGGTGAAGATGGCTTCACACTCGCGGGCGGCTGGGCTCAAGGCAGGCTCACACGGCACCTCCTCGAGTTGCCAGAACTTGTGTAGAATGTCGTCTACGTGCGGTGCGGGAGCGTTAAATGAACATAACGAAAAAGAAGCGGTCGATAAACAATTACGATTGCTATCATTAAAAGCGGTGGGTGCATTGCCCATAATTACGTAACCAAAGATGGTTTCGAATGCGGTAGGAGTTCCCGGCGGTCCTGTTACGCGGTTTGTAAGAAGAACTTCCGAAAACAGCGGAGCACCTATGAGGATGTCGATCTCCCCAGGTGAAGAGAAATTACTATCGGCGAGCGGTAGATTTCTTAGGTAAGAAAGAGCGGTCAAATCTACCGGAACTGGCGGCAAATTATCTGTAATGCGGTCTATAATAAATGCTTCGAACGAAATTAAAACATTTTTATTAGTCAAGGAATTTAAAATAAGCGAAGTTACACCTTTAATCGGACTAGGCGCGGAACCTATACCTTTTACTACGGCGCGGGGCGTTTTATTAAAAGAAAGTTTAAGTTTCGAGCATGATGTCACAGAAATAAAATTGTTTTGAGACCCAGGATCCAATAAGGCACGAACGCGACGCGGTTGGCCATTAGAATCCGTAGCGGAAAGTTCGGTAGTACCTAACAAACATGTGTTGCTATGCGCGGCGGCTGCATTCAAATTATTACAGAGCGCAACATTCGGATGAGTCACCGTTGTTTGCATCGAGGCGTCGTGCGCGCGCTCGCTGGTCGCCGGCGCAGCGCCCGGCGGCTCAGTGGACGCGGCTCGCTCCCGGCGCGAGAGTTGCGCGATCGAAACCGGTTTGCGGCACAACAATGAATGATGTTTGCAGTTACAAAGGCGGCATAAATAAACTGATTTGCAGTTATTATGAGAATGTGACAGACTTAAACAATTGGTGCATGCATTGTGCGACTTGACTAAATCGAAGCGTTTATCAATAGTTAACTTGTTAAACTGAGGACATTTATACAAGTTTAAATGGTGCGGTTGTTTACATAAGATGCAAACTTGCGAAGTTGATGCGGTAACAAAAGAATGACTGGCGTTTGAGTTACTAGGTTTAGCGCGAATATTATTTGAGCGGGAAGCGGGAGCGGTATAATTAACATTACGTTTAGCCTGTGAAATAAAGTTGTAATTACAATTATTTGTGCGGTCCAATATCTTGGTTTGTTCGCGGAGAAAACAAATTAAATCCTTATAAGAAGGCAAAGATGAGCTTCGATATTGCATTTCGAATGCGCGTGCGGTTTCGGAATCTATTTTATCTAATGCGATGTGAAGTAACATAAAATCTGCTAAGTTATCGAGCTTGAGAGTTTGTAAACACGATACGGCGGCACAAAACTTGTCTAAGAATAAATCTAAATTTTTGGAATTAGCGGTACTGAATGACTTGAACTCGAACATCTGTTGTAGGTATGCAGCAGCTAAACTACGCTTATCGTTGTACTTATCTACGAGCGTTTGCCAGATCAACTCGTAGTTGTCGGCGTTGGGAGTGATGCCTGCGCACGCGGCTAGCGCGCGACCTGACAGCTTGCCCAGTAAATACTGCACACGTTCGTTATCAGTCAAGTCCGGGTTATCATGAATGCTGTTTTTAAATGACTCGTAAAACGTAGGCCATTTGGTCGGCTCACCTGAAAAACTAACTAAGTCTAACTTAGGGAGTCTAATCGCGGGTTTCTTAGAACAAGATTGATGTTGCGGTAAAACTAAATTATTATGCGGTACATTATTAGAGGTTATTTTATTAAAAATATGTTTACATCGACAGTATAAATCCTCGAATGCGGACCAGCTTTGGAAATTGGGTTCATGAGAAGAATCCAACTCCAGTTCCAGATCAGTTATATTTTCGATAATATTTTTAAAATCTGTGCGTAATTCGTCGATAGAAATCATGCTACATAAAAATAACTCAGAAGAAGTCTCATCTTGCAAAGCGGTTTTTGAATGATTAAAAATAATTTGTAAACGAGAGAATATTTCATCACGTTTTTTAACAAATTTTTTGAGCGATAACATATTTTTATCTACAACCCTTGAAACACTTGGCGCTTTAGAGGTCATTTCAAATTAGAGGAAAAATATATTAAATTCGAATAAAATACCTAGTAACTTTAAGAAATGCCGTGTGTTACTGTCTGCGACATAAAATACAACACAAAACAGTTGAACGCGTTGTTGCCAAGGGCGAATGGAATGTTCCTTACGTGAAATATAACAGAGCGCGGTTTTTGTGAACTACCTACATAAGTCAAGAAAAAAAATATTAAAGTGAAATTACGATAAATATCGCTAATCACACATAAAAAACTATGCTTTAAGTAATGTAAAGCACAGGGAATGCGGTACACTATGATTAGGTAATGACCTATCAAAGAAAAAGCGGGAATATATGACGAAATAAGCGGGGTCAGTACAAACTACCTGCAGTGAGTAGGTACCTAGCATAAGCGGAGGGCGCACTGAGGGCCTGAATATGTATGCGGGGAAGGTCGGGGGACCTGATAAATATGATAAGAGGCTGGTATAAACCAGAAATACTTAAATACGGCTGGTAGTAGCCAGAAAGCGGGGAAATATAAAACTACGGAATCCGGCTCGTAGGGCCAAAAAGAATGAGGTGGCCGCTGGATGTTAGGGTCTTCGATAGCTCAGTAGCTCAAGGAGCTTTACACGGCCACTCTGACATTCGGGGGTGCGGGTGATGTACTCTACCACTCCACCTTTCTACCCAGTGGGTGGCAGATATGACAATCCTTGTACTCAACCAAAGCATGCAATGACTTACTGGAGAAGCTCGACAGATCCTGGCAATCGTCCTGGTGTTCACTGTATCCAAATGTCTTTAGTAGGTACACTTGCTGGCCAGCACTTCACATACACTTTAATCAAGTACTTAGATTGTCTTTGCGGTGCGGTATGAGTCTGTCAGCGTGACAGGGCTCAGATAGCGGTTAGGATATGCGGTGAGCGTCGACCATTCAGAAGGGCGAATCGATCGAGAGTACTTTCAGCAATGACATTGCAGCGAAAGCAAATAAAAATATAAAGAGGGTACCTATACCCCCAACTTGAGAGCCGGTATCGGCGCGAACAGGTATCTTTCTAAACTCTTCTATTTTTACTATAATGCTAGTATACAAAAAATTTTAGATACAACAAAATGTATAAAAATTACAAAAGCCTACTTTAATCTTTTACTTCTAATATAATAAATTAAAAGTTTGAGAATATGTGTATATGTTACGGCTAATACCCGAAGTGCGGCTACACCTAGTTTTAGCCGGTTAGAACATCAATAGGTTAGGTTAGTTAGGTTACTTTTTTGATACCACCCAGAAAAAGGAGTCCCGCGTAGCGGGACTCCGTCGTTTCATGATTGAAGCCAGTTTTTATATACATAGGTATAATTTTTTTTTTACAGTTTTCCATATAAAAAACACTTCTAACCGGCTAAAACTAGGTGTAGCCGCACTTCGGGTATTAGCCGTAACATATATAAATATGTCTATGAGTGTGCTGTGTGTATGAGTGTGCTGTGTGTATGTGTGTTTGTAACTCTTAAACCCAAAATGTACTGAATGGATTTCGATGAAATTTGTTATATAGAAAGACTATATATCCTGGAATAACACGTGGGGTTCTTTTACAGCGGAAAAATATCTCATTTCCACGGGAAAAGTCCACTGCGGGTAAAATCACAGCGAAATTCTAGTCGTAACTTTATATAATTACTAGTGGCCACCCGTTCGCCCGTTCGCGTGGAAGTCGGTTTCCCGTGGGAATGAGAAGTTTTCCCGCGGTAAAATATGTTATTCTGATGTATAACCTATATTACTGCAAAGTTTCATCAAAATCCGTCCAGTAGTTTTTACGTGAAAGAGTAACAAACATCCATACATCCTCACATACTCACAAACATTCACATTTATAATATTAGTTTATATAATTAAATAACTAAATTCCTGGTAACAAAAATTCTTTTAAGAAGAGATTGACACACTTTACTGTTTTTAAATATAATATCTATAATATTTTTGTGAAAATTCGGTGATAAAGTTTATTGAAACTTTTTACGATACCAGCGAAATTATATTACTCATAAATAAAGTATTTTACGAACTAGGGCACAGAAAAAAATTAATATCTTCTATTTCTAAAATCACAGTCAAAAGTGAAATAAAGCAAAATTAAATATGACAATTTTATTTTCTGCTCTCAGAATTCTTTGTTATTTTTCTATTTGTTTTGTCCTTATTTGCTTTTATTTATCACAAAACAACACAAAGTAACCAAAATTCTATGTTACCAAAAGAGAAGTACTTAAAATTATTACATTACAAAATAAATAATGATTTATGTGTAAATATGTTTTTAACACACTTGCTCAGAAAGTGAGCCTTAAAACACCGTTTTGTGGGGCGCAAACCGACCTATAACACACTTGTGTGGTAATATTAAATACTAGTGGCCGCCCGCGACTCCGTTCGCGTGGAATCGGTTTCCCGTGGGAATGAGATGTTTTCCCGCGGTAAAAAGTATCCTATGTGTTATTCTGATGTATAACCTATATTACTGCAAAGTTTCATCCAAATCCATCGAGTAGTTTTTACGTGAAAGAGTAACAAACATCCATCCATCCATCCATCCATCCATCCATACATCGTCACAAACTTTCACATTTATAATATTAGTAGGATAGTAGGATTACACTAGTGCGTAATATAACGATCCCCACAAAGTTAAGGTAGTACCTTACTGCAAATTTTTTGCTAGTAATCAGAGCATTTTCAATTTGATCGGATAATACAGTTTTTTTATGTAACAACAAAGAGGTTTTATGCCACTGAAAATCCATTTAGGTATTAATCCCTACTAATATTATAAATGCGAAAGTAACTCTGTCTGTCTGTCGGTCTGTCTGTCTGTCTGTCTGTCTGTCTGTCTGTCTGTTACGCTTTCACGCCTAAACCACAGAACCGATTTTGATGAAATTTGGTATGAAGAAGGAACTGAACTTGGGAAAGGACATAGGGTACTTTTTACCGCGGGAAAACTTCTCATTCCCACGGGAAACCGACTTCCACGCGAACGGAGTCGCGGGCGTCCACTAGTTTAGAATAAATAAATGTGACCATACCTATTAGAAAAAAAACATTTATTATTATAAAATTATTGATAATAAACAGTAATTTGTTACAAAATAGTTGTATTTTATCTCAAAAAGTGTATTTTGAAATAGGCTGTATGGCGGCTGGTTGGCGCGTAGTGCAAAAAAAAAGTTGAGTGTCATTTCCCGAATTCTTAATATTTTGTTTACGTTGCTGTGTAGGAAACTTTTTATACAAAATATAATTGTATTTCCTCGCAAGTGTGTTGAAAAAGTGCGTATGGTACTCGTGAGCAACATGTTCATTATACACTTGACTAATTTACTGCAACCCTCAGCAGGGCCGGATCTAGGGGGAGGCAAGCCGGGGCCCATGCCCCGGGCGGCAAGCTCAGGGGGCGGCCAAATTCATTATTTACAAAAAAATAACATAATAATACCTACTTAACTTTGACCACGGAATAAATAAAAGTTCAATTACTGAACTTTCACTCTTATTTTACTGTGGCCATATCAACTAGACCGATACAGGGACAGCACATGGATCATGTGACGTATTATTCGTGTGGCGCCTCTTTAGGCGTATTTCAAAATGCGCACCCGTTCGGGCGCAGGAACGGAAATTATGACAAGGTCATAGATTAATTTGCTGAACAAAAAGCTTGAAAAGTAATTTTGAATTCATAATAATTGCAATTGAATACACCAATTTTATTTTTATTTTTACTATATAACTTTTTATTTTTAATCCTATCCTGTGCAGTGTATAAAATATACAGGGTGTTTGGTGGGTGAGTGCTAGTAACTATTTACTTCCACTTATAATATTGCATTTTGGTTCACGTTTAAGAATTTACAACATTTTTAAGATTTTCCTAAGAAAATTCCCAATTTTTTCATGAAAAGTCAAATATTTTTATATTTACTGTCTGACCAAACAAAAATAATTTTAATTTAAAGTCCAATACTGTCTTGTTCAGATGCAATCATAAATATATACCAATCATCTCACAAAAAGTTACAGTGGGTTCATAAACTTCGTTGAACCAGTGGGGTTTTTTTTTATCTCAACTTTGCTATGAAAAAAATAAAAACATTAACGAGTTTGAAAACTTTATTTGCTTTTAGAAACTTCTACAGCTAATATACTTTATATCGATATGCTAAATGTAACTTAAATAGTTAGAAATCTCAACTAAAATAGTATGTTAGTCCTCAAAGACGCCAGGTAAGGAAGGTACGAACACCTTCAACTACATATGTAGGTAAAGAGTTTTGTCTCATTCTAACAAATCTATGCCTATTGCTGTATCTATTTTGTGACCAGGCAACATTTCTCTTATTTGCTTTTCTTATGTACTTATAAAATAATGATTTTATTTTCTGACTAACGATACGAACTAATACGGCCACCTAGTTGGGTACGGTCCTCAGTGCGTCGTGATCATTTTCAATACACTGTTTCCTTTAGGAGCCTCTCTCTAAGAAGACCTAGCAAGAAACTCGACGGGAGTCGGATCTGATAAGCGATGAAACCAATTTTGTTGAATGTCGCACCTGCCGGTTTGAGAGGTGTATTTATAGGGAAAACTTAAGGCTGTTACCGCAATCGTGACCACGGGGTCGGTAGCGAGCGCGGGCTGGAGGAAGCAGATTGTTCCCGACAGTAATCTTTTAACGTTCGAGTTCATTTTTTGGTCGCCTCTTGCGAAGGTCGCAAATAGCAGAATATTCTGCGGCTTCCACCACCAGAAGGGTGGTGAGGTACGGAGTAAAAGGAACTTCTAGATTCAGTCTCCGTGAACTGGTTCTACATGACTTGCAGCTGGAGAAATGAAATAAACTAACCTAGCAGTATGAATGTCAGTCAGGGAACGAATTTTTTTAACCGCAAATGCCGCAGAACTAAGCCTACTCGCCAGTTGTGCTATATGGGGTCCCCACTGCAGTTTGGAGTCGGCAGTTATTCCAAGAAAAACGGTATTTTCCACCAGGTCTAACTTGTTACCGTTTAATTTCAAATCTGTCTCTACTTGCTTTACATTTGGTGCCGAAAACTTTATACATTTCGTTTTTTTTTCATTTAAAACTAGATTGTTCACATTGAACCATTTTACAACATTAGAGAATGCATTGTTCACGTCGTCATAATTTGTTTCCTGTCTGTTAATTTTAAATATTAACGAAGTATCATCAGCAAACAATACTATCTCATGATTATTCTTTACCATGTATGGTAAATCGTTTATATAAATTAAAAACAGAAATGGGCCCAATATCGACCCCTGGGGAACCCCCATACCTACAACGAATCCCTGTGATCTTTCGCAATTTATTTCAACCTTCTGAGTTCTATCACTCAAATATGAGGTTAAAAGTTTTAGTTCGGTACCCCTTACACCATAATGACTGAGTTTCCTGATCAACGTATCGTGTTCAATACAGTCAAACGCCTTAGACAAGTCACAGAATATACCCAGGGCATCCTGTGAGCCCTCCCAAGCGCTAACCACAACCTCAAAAAGTTTCACACCAGCGTCCGTGGTTGATCGACCTTTTGTAAACCCAAACTGTTTATTATGAAGGAGGTTGTTCCTATTGAAATGTGCCAAAAGTTGGTTAAGAATAAGTTTTTCAAAGATTTTGCTACAACTGTAGAAAAGTGTAGGTCACCGAAAATCTACGCGGCCCGAAGTCAAACGTGTGAGATAGCAGGAGTCCTTATTTCGAGGCAGGAAAGTGAAGGGAGAGTCAAATGAGATAGCATAATTGTTTAAGATTTGTTAGAATGAGACAGAAGTTTTTATCTACATAGGTAGTTGAACGGATTCGTACCTTCCTTATTAGCCGTCTTTGAGGACTAACTTACTATTTTAGTCGAGATTTCTAATTATTAATGTTACATTTGTAGCATATCAATATAAAGTGTAGGTATTAACTGAAGAAGTTTTTAAAAGCAAATGAAATTTTCAACTCGTGTTTTTTTATCTTTTTTCATAGCAAAGTTGACATTACATTTTTTTCCCACTGGTTCAACGAAGTTTGTGAATCCACTGTAACCTTTTGTGAGATGATTGGTATAAATTTATGATTGCATCGAAATAAGACAGTATTAGGCTCTCAATTAAAATTATTTTCATTTGGTCCGAGAGTAAATTAAAAAAAAATGACTTTTCATGAAAAAACCGGGGTTTTCCATAGGAAAATCTTAAATGCAAATTAATAAGAAGAAGTAAATAGCTAATAGCCTCGCCTATACACAATTTTCTTTTGGCTACTCACCCAGCAAACACCCTGTATATCTTACGCGTTCATATCTATACATCTGTAAATAAACAGGCATAGCACGGAAAGAACAGCAAATGACGCATTATTTCCGGAAGGGCTATTTGTTAGTGGACATCTGATAACTGAAATTATAAAGATGATAAAGGTAAAAATAAATATTAGTGGTTGGGGGCGGCGTTTTCAGATTTTGCCCCGCCTAAAAAAAATTGAAGATCCGGGGCTGACCCTCAGCCTCGTGTGTAATGAACAACTTTGCACACTTGTATTATAATTATACTATTAGTAGACCAAGTTATTTCGCAATAACTTTATACACTCGTACATATACCATATTATATTGGGTCACTAAAGTTGATTATATAGTTGGATATTTATTATCATTTATGTTATAAGCTCCTATTTCCTTAATATAAAAACAGGGTATTTTATTAAAAGCGTCTTGTACATGGAACAGGCAATATTTTTTCTCAGTAACCGGACCGGATATCCGGTTCGTTTGTTTCTGTAGTGGATGCTTTTGGCGGGAATTCTCAGTGAAAAGCAAATGTAAGATATTTTTAGTTATGTGAATGTGGAAAATATACTGTAGTTAGTTTTATTATTTGGACACCACGCTATTTCTAATTAGGTAGGTTTACTATATAAAAGCACTTGTTGTTTTATTCTAGATATTATTTTATCAATGTATAGAATTTTATCAAAACTCAATAATCCTTTGTTTTGGTGAATGTCGTATCAAATATCAATTTTTATGTTTAATATTAGCAGGATGTTGTAGTATATGTTTGTTAGACAAAATTACAAAACCGCTACTCAGATTTTAATAAAAGATACACATATTGATAATACAGCTTAAGTACAAACGATCAAAAAACAATCTCAAACAACATGTCATTCTAGCTTTAATCCAAAGTTGTTCAGTAAAAGCGTCCTTCAACTATAAGTTCTCCATGCCATCATGTCCACAATAAACAAACCAAGACTGCCTCAGACTCAACCGAAACGAAGAATAAAACGTCCCAGGCATGCTAACTGCGTGGCGTGAAGATATGTGCTAAATGAAAAAATCTGTCTGAGATAGACTCGGAATGGAGCAATGCGGGTTCTGGTTTTTTGTGACGTACCTAGGTTAGTTTTTTTTACTTTAATCTTTTTATAAACTTGAAGAGATTTTTGGTTTGAAAGAGCTAATCTGAGGAACTACCTGTCTAAATTCAAGAAGGCAGAAGGCTATTTTTCACAATTGGATAGTAAATTCAGCGGGAAAAGCAATTTTGTTGCGAGTGTAACCGAAGAGTGAAGAGTTACTTATTTTTTTGAGTAAAATTACAACAAGAAGTACCAGTATGTGATTACTTCCTTTACAAGTCTCAAATTATGCTGCATAAACGACCAGCGTTGACTAAGAAGTATGATTTTTTTCATTTCTTCAAGGAGTTGAAAACTCCAAGAGTATTTAGTTGATACTTAACTTTTTAATGCGTTCCTGGGGATAAAAGTCTTGATTGATAGTCAGACAGACGGATTGAAAGGGATCCTATAGGGTTCCTTTATTCCATTGTGCTACAGAACCCTTAAAACGTGAAATCTGAGGCGCGTGGCGCAATAAAATGCGAAATCAGCTTCGCGCTCTCTCCGAGGGAATCTTATATTAAGTCATTGACTCGCTTTTGAGTTTAAAAGAGGTAGGAAAACAATGAAAAGACACTGATTTTATGAAGCTAAGAGTCGCCATATATTTAAATTAAACAATCAGCATTAAACAGCCTTGATAGTAAAATCATATGTTAAAAGACACACAAGAAAAGACTTACAAGCGGTAAGGGACAATTAATCAGGATAATTTAAAATTTTTATAAACTTTGCCTGTAACTATGTGCCGCCAAATCTTTTTAAAAATATTTAAGGACTTAATATCCATTAGAAACAAAATGAGTAGTCAAAATGTTAATGACCAAACTGATATCTTATTTATACTAATGACAATAGTTTCAAAGTTAATCTTTTATTTAGCAGCCTACAGTCAAAAATATCATCTTTCAGGTCTAGAGTCCCTTCTAAATCACGCTATATACCTAGATGTCGAAATTAAAACTTTAGGTACTTCATATATCAATACCATCAATTGTAAAAGAATGTGTCCAATATGTTGGCAATTTCCTAAATTAGTTCTACTCGCGCATCGAAGTCGTAAGTGTAACTAATTTTGATACTTGTCCACGCATTGCATCGCTGTTATTGCATTATCGCGTTCTACTTTCGATACAGAGTTTAGACGCGGTTTCAATTTATATGGGACTAGGTTTTGTTCACGGCAAATGTGTTATTCTAGGCCTGGATTTTAAAAAGAACTTATAATTTTACCTCATTTCTAAATGATAAAAAGTTTTGTAAATTTAATGTCAATTTATGGCAAAAAACACTTAAAATTCTTCGTTCAAAAGATAATGATTTGTCGATTAATGTTGAATATCTTGAAGAAGCAATATTTAAAGTTTCTTATACCAAATAAACTTCAACTAGTATCATCAAATACAAAGGCAATTAAAAAACAGGTAATTTATTGTTTAAGGGTAAAATCGTGAACAAGGACACCATAAAGCACGTGCTATGTTCATGGTAGGTTTCTGTATCTTAATGTAACTTTCGACTTTGACTTCAGACTCCAGATGTTCGTCCTCGGTGGTAGTTATAATAAATCTCTAATAAATCTCCAGACTGACACACCAATTATGTGACCCTAAAGTAAGTTGCAGTAAGCACTTGTATTATAGGCACCACATAATGGTCAAGGGGAGAACCTAGTTACTCCCAGACACGAGCCAATATCGAAAAGCCATTTTGATGAAATTGGCCCAACCCGGGGATCGAACCCGGAACCATCTGCTTAGCAGTCCGGTATATATACCGCTGCACCACAGAGGTCGTTATTAATCTGATTAAAAATAAACAGGATCAGTTAATGAAGAAAAACGTTTTATGGAAGCCTTATTGTAAAAACTTCATCAACGGACATTTATAAACAATTATAATAAATCCTTAGGCTACCAAAATCACTACATACCCCTCAGCTCAAGCTTGCATTATGCGTACAATGGACCAGACAAAAACCTGATACACAAACACGAGCCAATCTCAAAAACCCATTACTAAATTGACCAGACCTGGGAATCGAACCCTACCTACCGCTGCACTACAGAGGTAGGTTCTATCTAAATAGCTGCAAGACAACAGCAAATCCCTCATTGAGACAGAGCAACGCCACTTGATCTAAGGAGTTGCGTTTCAAGTGTCAAAACCATTTACAAGAGCATTCCTTAACGCTGGTGCAGGTAGCGTCGGCAGAATTAGGTTTAGGGGTTTGTGTTTTGGTCTTTAGGAAAATTAGTTTGTAATTAGTCTGTGGTAGAATGAGATTTTGAAATATTTTATCAAATATGAAAGATTAAAGGAGATAATTCTGTCTTTAAATTAAGCTGAGCTAATGATAATAAGGTAGGCAGTAGTAACCAAGTAACATAAAGAATCATTCTTATCATTGATATTGTTCAAGATGATATGATGATTATTAGACATAGATTGACGGTTTTCCAGTTTATATTTCTAAAGTTTTATATTGCTTTACTTGTTTTATTCCTGTTATTCCGTAATCTAATTCAATTATACTTTTTATCCAATTAAACTCATCTCATACACTCTTTTCACTCCTCTCTATAGACCATTGAATTTTACACCACAACACAACCGATGGTTAATGTTAAACTATATTAAAACTGTTTCCTCTAAAAATACCCTTTACATCATCTTAATTTCTCTGCTAACCGTACCCCAGATTGAATACACCTCTTTACACGAAGTTCATACGTGCACACACAAAACTTACGGTAATTTCGCCCCTTTGGGGGTGTGCGGGGTGAAACTAGCCCCCTACCGGATGGAGGGGCACAAAGAGGGTACATATATGTATATATAAGAAGGCTATATGCTTTGTTCTTGCAGGCTCTGAAGGCTTTTGCTGTGATGGTATTTTTTCAGTTATATTGGAGAGAAAAGTAGAGACCGAGTATTATCTCGTATTAAAGGAGGTAAGAAACTAGGTATTTGTATAAAGAAGTATTTAGATCATATGTCATCTGTCTAGAAATATATATTCCGAAAAGATCCCTAATTTACCCTTAAAGCTGATTTTCCATTTCGTAGTTATAAATTGTTTGATAAGTTTTTTTATTTTAGGTATATTATTCTTATTTAACAATAGTTTTGCATTTAAAAATAATAATACAAAGGTATGTGTTCAGTCAAAGGGCATTATGCACTGTTCCCACGGTGTTGGATACTAGTAATGCAATTGGTACCTACCCAAAGTTGAGTTTCTATCCTAGGTTTATAAACCACAAAACGGGCTTTGATGTATTAAATCAACTAGAAGAAGTACAATTAAGTAGGTGAATCTTTTATTGAAACTATACACTGTAATAAACTTACACAAACTTATGCCTACACTGAAATAAGAACCTTAAAATCTAAGCACTAAGGCCCAAAATCTTCTAAGCAAATGATCTCATTTTCTTCTCCTATTTACATACAAAATTTTATCGTCGAGACATCTTAATCTTAACCGGAGCTCTAAGCTTTTTGCATTTCCATACAAACATAATAAACACATTCTGAAGTGAATTTAAGCCTTCTCTTTGATACTGTGTTTCTGTGTAATCCAGTCATTGGTTTAACAATTGAAGAAACAGCTAATTTCCTTTTTAATTAACTGACTAAGAATGTATATAATTCACTTGGGGTTAGATTTTGCTTTTGGTGATGGTATGGAAATATGCCTACTTTTCGTTCCGATAACGTGGCTAGGGCGACTAGTATTCGATGCCTACGTATTTAATAACACAGTTAGTTGAAAGATGGATTAAAAATGACAAATACCAAGAGTATTGTCGTTTTAAGAGACTTGAAGTAATTGGAATTATATTAATTAGCCAATCAGGTGATACCATAAAAACTAAAATTCAATCTAATGGACTTTTCTACCACTAAGACTGAGCAGGTCACCCTGCCCGAAATTAAATGACAAAATTATACTACTTAAGTCTCCATACTACTACACCAACTGTGATTCACTTTAAGGGCTTTAGTGGGTTGCTGGAGCTCTTGCTTCTACGGAGGTTGGAGGCAGAATGAAAGGCAGATGTATGCGATCATGAATTTATTTATTTTTTTTTTTTTTTTTTTTTTTTTTTTTCGGACTGTTGTTTGCTGTTGGCCCCTTGACGGCCTTCACAGCTTCACCGGGCTTGGGGGCGAGCGCTAAAGGCGCTCAGCCGAGTTGGAAAACCCTACTCCTACGATGCAACTGCCTAAGGGCACCCCGAGTGGGTACGAGCCTCGGCTTGGGCGTTGCTATCTTTTTCACTACACTGGTTCGTAAGGGGCCCCTCTCTGAGAAGAGCCAGCAATAAACTCAGCGGGGGTCAGGTGGGAATTGTCATCAGGCGAACGACCAGGAACAAGCCTAGGTCGCCGTCGTGACAGTGAAAGCCGCGCCCGCCGGCGGGTGCGGCGGTAATTGTGTGGGTGTGTGCTTCTGTTATCGCTATTGTTGTTATTATTTGCGCGGTCGGATCGCTCGTTCGCCAACGTGATGGCGTCGTCGGGGTCGAGGAGGACGTTTCTCGGTCGTCTGTAGCAGGGAGTTGCATCGGGATTTGCAGTGTAAGCTGCCGAGTTAACCACGAGCGGGTTAGGATGGTGAGGTGCATTGTCGAAGAAGCGACGAGACGCATCTTTCATGAACTTACTTACAGTCGGGAGCTCGAAGTCCCGATGCAAGTCCACGTTGCGCATGAACCACGGAGCGGCGGTCGCTTTGCGCAAGAAACGGTTTTGAATGACTTGAAGTCTGTTCAGAGAGATCTTATTGGAATGCGCGAATACGACGCTTCCGTAGGTCATGATCGGTCGTATGCAAGCCAGGTAGAGTGTACGCTTATTTCTAAGCGACATCTTGCTGCGCTTGCATATGAGGTGGTGCAGACGGCTGAGAACGAACGCGGCGCGGTCGCGGACTGTTTTGATGTGTTTACGAAAGGTCAGGGCACTATCAAGGGTAATACCTAAGTATTTAACGGAGTTTTGCCACGGCAACGGTTGCCCAAAGAGCTCCAGTTGCCGACGCAGCATGTTGAGTCGTCTGCGCCGTCTCGGGTAACTCGTATCAAAGTACATTGCTGCACTTTTATGCGGGTTAATACCGACTCTCCACTTCCGGAACCAGGCGCCTAGGGCGTCGATTCCTTGTTGGAGGCGACAGCGTAACGTCTGCATGTTAGGATGCGCGTAGTAGATCGCGGTGTCGTCGGCAAACAGAGCCAATTGGGCCGGTCCGCGGCGGGGAATGTCGCTGGTGTATAGCGAGAATAGAATGGGGGAGAGGACGGCGCCCTGAGGGACGCCGGCCCTGATGGGGCGGGAGGTCGACAACGCTCCTTCCACTCTGTATTGGAAGCTTCGATCGGTGAGAAAGTCTCGCAAGATGTGCACGAGACTGTCTGGCACTCCGAAGTTGAACAGCTTGTACAACAAGCCGTTGTGCCAGACTGTGTCGAACGCTTTCGCAACGTCGAGGAATAGAGCGGCGGTTCCGAACGGTCGGGTCCTACCGAGGTTGTGGTGCATGTACTCCGTGATGCGGAGCACCTGTTGCACGCAGGAGTGGCGGGCTCTGAAGCCAAACTGCTCGTCCGGGAGCAGGTTTTTAGCGGACACTACAGCTAATAGTCTGTTGTTGAGTATGCGTTCGTAGATCTTCCCCATGCAGCTGAGGAGGCTGATGGGTCTATAACTAGAGGGATCGGAGGCCGGCTTGCCTGGTTTGCGGATACCGATTACGGTAGCGTGTTTCCACGGACGGGGGAATGAATGACTTTTGATGGCTGCATTGAAGATGACAACCATCAACTGAATGATAGCGAGAGGCAGGATTTTGATAACCCTGTTCGAGATGCCGTCTGACCCGGCGGATTTTCTCTCTTTGAGACCCTTGATAATGTCCACGACCTCTTCGACGTTTGTCGGTTCGGTCTGTTCGGTGGGCGCGGCGCGGATACGACAGTCGACCTCATCGTCCACGGCGGACACATGAGTCGGATCGACTGCTACAGTGCTGACGGTGCACTGTTGCTCGAGACTGTCGGCTAGGCAGTTTGCCTTTTCGTCATCACCGAATGCGTCAGGTTGGTTGTGTCGGACCAGCGGAGGCATCGTGGCGACAGTGTCTGCCTTCAGGGATCGCGCCAGCTTCCAATAGGCTTGGTGCGATGGCGTGATCCCCTGCAGCAGGCTGTCCCACGAGTTGTCGCGTAATTCTTTGATGCGAGACTTTACTTCGCGTTGGAGTCGCCGCAAGCGTATGCGGTTCTCTTCGGAGGGAGCGGAACAATAGGCCCTATTGGCGGCATTCTTGGTCCTGATCAACTCCTTGATGTCGTCAGGCAGGTGCCAGCGACGGTCGTTCGCCGCTGTCACCTGTCTAGAGCATTCGCGGATGGTACTGCGGAGGTGGTCGGTCAGGACTTCGATCGCGGTGTTTGTTGCGTCAGTAGTCAGGTCGGTGAGATCAAGCGCGGGGGGATCGGTCGCCTTAAGGGCTTCCTCTAGCCTCCTCCAGTCCACGACCGTTCTGGTCAGAGGGACCCGGTCGTGAGTGGAGCCGAGTTGCATGATAACGGGCAGGTGGTCCGACGTCAGTTCGTACACAACTTCTATCGAACGCAACCCGAGGGTTACGTTTTTCAAGATAGCTATGTCTAGTACGTCCGGTCTGTGGCTCAGATTGAGAGGGTAGTGCGTCACGTCAGTAGGGGCTACAATATCTACATTTAGAGAGGAAACTATTCGCTCTAGTTGGTTGCCGTTAGTGTTGGGAGTTCGGGAGTTCCAACTGCTATGTTTGCTGTTGAAATCTCCCGCTAATATGACTGAATTACCTAACCTTAACAGGGTTTGAATGTCACTTCTGTGAACTTCAATGTCGGGGGGCTTGTAAACAGAAACTATGACGATAGGCTGATGGCCCGTCATCGCAATACGGCAACATGAGACTTCTAAGTTGATTAGAGAAGGGGGAGGGTCAATGGGCATGCAGTGCAGGGACCGTTTGTAATAGATGAGGGTGCCTCCTTTCGAAGATCTCAGTCTGTCATTTCGAACAATGGAATAGTTCGCTATCTTAGGGGTGCGGTCGGAGGGCTTTAGGAAGGTCTCCTGCACTAGTAAGATGTCTATTTCATGAGTTCGAAGGAACTCGTGAAGTTCGTCTCTCGGTGTGTTTTTGAGGCAATTAGCGTTGAAAGAGCCGACAGTCAGGGCACGCGGTTGGATTCGTGATGGAGTGTTATCCATTAAGGGTTACGCGGAAGAAACTATCAATCATTTGTGGCATCTGTGCTTGGCAGTGCTGAATAAATTGCACGTACTGAGCGTGCGATGTGAAGATGGGGGGATAAGGCGCCTCCACTACAGGTGCGGGCCTGTTGGGGAACCCAGGAGGGGGAGCAATGGGTTGCTGGAGATCTGTCGAGGGGGAGGCCCTCGATGTGGTCGGTGGTGGCACAGCCCGAGATGGAGTTGGGGCTGGCTCCTTTGAGGGGGCAGGGCGGGAAGCCCATGCTGAAGTGGCGGGTGGGGGTGGAGGCCTAAGTTCCACAGGCCGCTGTGCGGCTCTGACAGCCGCAGAGGCGCCAGGTGACGGGAGGCGCCTAGCAACCCGACGGTTGCGACGAGGTGCTTTGGAGCAGCCTCGGTAGCTGGCCGGGTGGCCGTCTTGTTCGCAAAGAACGCACTGCACTGGAGCAGTTTCGTTCTCACGAGAACGACGAGGGCAGTCGGGCGTGCCATGGTCGCCCAGGCACTTGACGCACCTGGGACGCGCATAGCAGTTGCGCGCTGAGTGCCCGTATAGCTGGCAGCGGTGGCACTGCCCGGGCATACCCCTTTTGTGAGGGGTCTCTATGGTGATGCCGGAAAGCTGGCACACCCGGCTTATGTTAAAGATTGCCTTGCCGGCGGGGGTTTTATCCAGCACTACCAGTGCCAGATTAAGTTCTGCGCCCGTGCGCTGATTTTTCATACGGTGCACCTCGCGCACCGGTAGATTTTGGGACAGAAGGTCCTCTTTAATATAGTCCAAGGGGATGTCCTTGGGCAGTCCGCGAATGACTACGCGGAGCTGCTTCTCTTCTTCCAGGGCGTACGTGTGGAAGCTAATCTGGTTATTTCGTAGGTTTCCTGTAAAGGCACGGAAACCTTCGGGGGTGCATAATTGTACGCGAATACCTTGAGAGGTATTTCGCGCCGTCGAATACCTGATACCTCTGCTGTCGAGGTATTTGGAGGCGTTTACCCACGCGGCCTTGTCTTGGATGAAGACAGGCGGCGGGGTTCGAGTTTTGGGGCCGGCCGGTTGTTGCGTCGACGTCGACGCAACTGCGGCAGAAGCGGACGGGGACGCGGATGGGGTTGCGGAGGAGGTCTCCGGTTGAGAGGGCTGGGCGGCGGTGCCCGAGACCCTGATGGCCTTGGAGGCTCGGTCCTCTTTGGCCTTGCGGCTGCGACGCTTTTTGCGTGAGCCGGGGACTGGGACGAACTCATCGGATGAGTTGTCCGGTGTTGATTCCGTGTTAGAGGCACACGATTGTACCTCCATATCTGAGTGGTTGTCGGCTGAAGAGGCTTCGGAAGCCTCTTCATCTGCCGGCAACAGGCGCGCGGGCGAGCGTGAGCGCGAACGCGATTCCTCAACGCGGCGGACGCGGCGATTGCGGCGGTCTTGTGACGCGGAGGGCGCGGGGGACGCGGGCGCCTCGCTGAAAGTCAGCGGCGCGGTCGGTGGGAGCGGGGGGAACTCTATCTCCGGCAGAGATAGCGTTTGTGGTATCGCGGGGGACGCGGGGATCGCGGGGGACGCGGAGATCGCGGGGGACGCGGCGGTCGCGGGGATCGGGTGCGCCCTCTCAAACTCTCTTAACAGGTCTGGTTGTCTTTCGACAACAAACCCGAAAAAGCGCTCAAGGCGACGCAGCCGATCCGAAATCGACGGCATTTTTGCGGGTAGCGATGCGTGCCGGGGTGGGAGTGCCCCGGCCTAACTAACCAGAACCCCCTGCCTAGGGTTTGTGTACGGCAGGGGGGTGTGTACCTATGGTGTGGTGTGTGCAACGTGTACCTCCCTCAGTGTCTTGCGCCCGAGAGAGGGTGAGCGTGTGCGTGCTCGACGGGGTTGACTAGGGGCACCCCCCAAGGCCAGTGGTCCCGAAGGCTTCCGAAAGCGGTGTTCCCTGAAGGGGAAAACCGAGGTCTCGGGCGGGACCTCCGCACTCTTCGTTATCACCCGTAGGTTTCCAAGTGCGACGCTGAAGGCGATTTTCAATCGATGGCGTCACAGGACGCTGGGTGCAATATTATTAGTTGTTGCTTGAAACTAGCTCGCAAGCGCAATGAAAATTGCACTTGCGCGCTGGGTGCAATATTATAGTTGTATGAAACAAGTTCACAAGCGCAATGAAAATTGCACTTGCTAACAACACGGCGATGGCGCGACGCGGCGCGCGGGGTGCAATATTTTAGTTGTATGAAACAGCTCACAAGCGCAATGAAAATTGCACTTGCAAACAAACGCGACGAGAGCGACTCAAGCACACGTGGGCGAGCGCGGGAGCGGGCGGGAGACACGACCGCTCACGAGGAGCGCACGGAGCGGAATGCACGCGATCATGAATTTATTAGAAATGGTACCCTATTTATAGTTACAAAATTTGGTATGAGCTGAACGTCAGCAATACCGTAAAGAGAGCCCCGTGTTATGTCCCTCTTTGAGCAATACCGTAAAGGGAGCCTATCTAAATAAACTTACAACAAATAATATTTATTTTACAAATATACATTAAAACTAAATTAAAACTATTATTTACAAACTATGTGTCACCACATAACCCCCCTTCAAGTGAAACGTACGTTCTTCTTTATCGTCCGCCCGTATCTTGTCACGTAGGTAGGTACCGTCACGCCCGTGTTTGTAGGTACCTTCGTGGCTGCAGGTTGTGATGTTGACGGCTGGATCGGAGTCGCTACGTTTCTGGGTGTTGCAGTAACACTCGGCTTCTCGTCGTTGAATATATAAGCCGGCTTAAGTCTGTCGACGGAGATGATCGCTGTACGCAGAGGTAGTTGTATCTTGTAGTGTTTGTCGCTGCGCTCGAGTACTTCGTACGGTCCGTCGTATGGTGGTGTGAGTGAACTTCGTACTGTATCGTTGCGAATGAAGACGTGACTGCACGAAGGTAAATCCTTGTAGACGAAAATGTTCTGGTTCGATGCAGTTTTTCGTGGAACTGGTGCGTATGACGTCATCGTTTCGGTTAGTCTGCGTACGAATGCGGCATCTTCAACATTGGTTTTTGCGGGTACAAAAAAATCTGCTGGCATTCTCAGAGTTGATCCGTACGTCATCAATGCTGGGCTAATGTTGTTGTCGCGTAGTGCTGTGCGAAGTCCGAGTAATACGACAGATAGTTCGTCGCTCCATGTTGACTGTGCGCCTCTTGACATAAGCGCGGCCTTCAGAGTGCGGTGCCATCTTTCAACTTGCCCGTTGGCTTGCGGATGATAAGCAGTTGTTCGGATGCGTGTGATGCCAAACTTTTTCATGAGAGCGTTGATTAGTGATGACTCGAATTGCCGGCCTTGGTCTGTTGTCATGCGCAGCGGGCATCCAAACCTCGAGATCCACCCATCGTAGATTGCTTTTGCGACGACTTCGGCTGTTATTTCAGTGGTGGGGATAGCTTCGGGCCACTTCGTAAATCGGTCGATAATTGTGACGAGATACCGGTACTGATTTGATGTTGGTAGGGGTCCGACGATATCCACATGTATGTGTTCGAACCTCTGTGACTGCTGGAACTCGCCAAGGGGACTGGTTACATGCCGATGTACTTTTGCACGTTGACAACCGATGCATGCTCGTGTCCACACTCCAACGTCCTTGTTCATAGCTGGCCAGAAGTACTTGGATGCCATAATTCGCCTCATCGATCTGACGCCTGGGTGGCTTATCTCGTGTTGAGCTTTGAAGGCAGCAAGACGATAAGCTGGCGGTAGATAAGGTCGAATATGTGATGATGAAGTCTCGCAGGTAATCGCAGAGTTAACGCCTGGCATGTTGATAATAGCAAATTGTAAATTTGTGCTATTTGCTCGAAGTTTCTTCAATTCTTCATCTATGTTTTGATCTCTCGATAGCTTCTCGAAGTCAAAGTTTGCGGTGAATTCTATGTCTTCTATGCGCGACATGGCATCAGCAGCTTGGTTGCGGTCACCGTTGATGTATTTGATACTCGAACAAAACTGACTCAAAAAGTGTAGTTGTCGTTCTCGCCGCGGTGTGTCGCTACTGTTCGCTGGTTTACTTAGCGCGTACGACAGGGGCTTGTGATCAGTGTAGATGACAACGTCGTTTCCTTCTATGAGTCTTCTCAGGTGCTTCACAGCTGTGTACATTGCAAGAAGTTCGCGATCGTACACGCTGTATCTTCGCTGTGTCTCGCTCATCGTTTTAGAGAAGAAAGCGAGTGGTTTCCATACGCCGTTCACTTTCTGTTGAAGAACGGCGCCGAGGCTGTGATCTGAAGCGTCGGTCAACATACATAATGGAGCTGCGGGGACTGGGTGTGAAAGAGTGGTTGCTTCGGCAATGCTTTGACGGCACGTGACGAAAGCTTTCTCGGCTTCAGTTGTCCATTCTATTGCGGTTTTATCGTTCTTTTTGCTGTTGTGTAGGTATTTGTTGAGCTCCTGTTGATGTTCTGCTTGATGCGGTAGGCAGTCGCGGTAGAAATTGACCATACCGAGGAATCTTCTAAGCTCTTGTACATTCTGTGGCTTCGGGTAGTTCAGTATAGCTTGAATGCGTTCCCCCGTGGGCTTGATTCCTTCAGATGTTACTTCATATCCGAGAAACTGAATGTTTTCCTTGCCGAACTCGCACTTGTCGATGTTGAGCGATATTCCATACTGGTTGAGGCGTTGAAGTACTTGTTCGACATGTTTCTTGTGTTCCTCTGGATCCGATGAATAAATCAGTAGATCGTCCACGTAGCAGAAAACAAAATCGTCTAGTCCTCGAAGTACTTCATGCATGAAACGTTGAAACGTTTGACCCGAGTTACGTAAGCCAAACGTCATGCAATTAAACTCGAACAAGCCGAATGGGGTGATGATTGCGGTCTTCGGTGCGTCTGCCTTTTCGATAGGTATCCAGAAATATGCCATCTTGATGTCAAGTTTTGAAAATATTCTTTTCTCGTGTAGGCGGTATGTGAAGTCTTGAATTCGTGGTATCGGGTAGCGGTCGGGTACAGTGACCGCGTTCAGCCGCCGGTAGTCGCCGCATACGCGCAGTGATCCATCCTTCTTTTTGACGACGTGCAGCGGACTAGCCCACGAGCTCTTGGAAGGCTTGCATATTCCCATCTCCAACATTTTCTCAAACTCGAGTTTTGCGGCTTTGTACTTGTCAGGAGGAAGTGGGCGTGGCCTCGCAAAAAGGGGTGGGCCTGACGTCTCGATGTGATGCGTAACAGAGTGTTTCGACGGAGACTTGAGTGACATCGGCCGCAGTACATCTGGATACTTTGACAGGATATCATGGTAACTGTGGTTGCGGTTAACCATTAAAATTGTCGGGTCTTCATTCTTGATTGTTATGGCGTCGATGTTTATATCCGTAATTGTATCTATTAGTTTGCGGCGGTGCAGGTCAACCAGTATCTTGTGTTTTCTCAGGAAATCTGCTCCAATAATCGATGTCTTGACGTCCGCCACAATAAATGTCCATTTGAAAGAACGACGTAAGCCTAGGTTGAGTTCTAATGTGCGCTCTCCGTAGGTACGTATCGGTGTGTTGTTGGCTGCGTATAATTTATAACTTGTTGAAGCTGTGTTGAGTCTTGATTTGTTGCGCGCCGACAGAACTGAAATGTCTGCTCCAGTGTCCACAAGAAATCGTTCTCGGCTATTAATGTCGAAAACGCAGAGGCGGTGGCTTGAACTGGGAACATCGACACCCGCCACGGTCGATGTTTGTCTTAGTTTTCCTGCTTCCTTCTTGAACACGGCGACTCGCAACGTTTAGCTTTATCGCCGTATCGAAAATGGTACTTGCACTGCCATTCCTTATCTCTGGGCCTTCGGTTGACATCGGCGGGTGTGCGCGATCGGGAACGATAACGCGAGCGCGTGCGAGAGGGATGGCGATATCTTCGTGATGTACTCGTGCGTAGCTCGGCGATTTCTAACGTAAGCTTCTCGATTTGCTTGCTGAGGAATTCGAACTGCAAATTTCCGTTACTCGAACTGGCAGATATCGCAGCTATTGATGCACCCTCGGTTTGTTCCAGCATCTTGTCGGCCATGGTTGCTAAAATTTCTAGTGACGACTCCGTGTTTACCGCAAGAACCGTGCGTACGTTGGCTGGCATCTGCTTCATCCATATTATTCGAAGCGCGTCGTCGGAAAGAGTGTGGCCGCCGAGATCTCTCATCTTTCGAAGTAACTGGGTAGGCTTCTGGTCAGCTAGTTCTAGTCCGCCGAGTAGTTTCTGCAGCTGTCGACCTTCGGACTCTTGATATACAGAAATAAGCCGCTTTTTCAGAAGCTCGTATTTTCCAGTAGCTGGCGGATTCAAAATGATGTCGCTGATCTGCTCGACGTCGGTACGTTCCAGGACGGGAATGACGAGGTTGTATTTTTGTTCGTCGCCGATCTTCTGTGCTGCCACCACGACTTCAAACTGGGCGAACCAAAGTTTCGGGTTTTCTCGCCAAAACGGTGGAATTCGCGCCTGTAGTGAGACTGTAGCCACTTCAGCCTGGCCGGTTTTCTTTGGGTCTTCCATTTTATTTTCTTCAGTCAGAGGTCACCAATTTAGTGGGTTGCTGGAGCTCTTGCTTCTACGGAGGTTGGAGGCAGAATGAAAGGCAGATGTATGCGATCATGAATTTATTAGAAATGGTACCCTATTTATAGTTACAAAATTTGGTATGAGCTGAACGTCAGCAATACCGTAAAGAGAGCCCCGTGTTATGTCCCTCTTTGAGCAATACCGTAAAGGGAGCCTATCTAAATAAACTTACAACAAATAATATTTATTTTACAAATATACATTAAAACTAAATTAAAACTATTATTTACAAACTATGTGTCACCACAGGGCAAACAGCTAATGCATCATACAATGGCCTACGAAAAAACATAGTTAAATATAAGTTTAAAACTACATATCATGGTTTTTATTATTTACATATTTTTTACGGGATTATTCCATTATTAGTTTTACAGCTACTCCGTGGCTACGGCAGATGCAACTGTGCCGAAATATCAGAAAAAATCAAAAGACAATAATCATGGTAAATGCCGTAAAATTTGAAGTTACACCTAGGACTCTTTATCTCAAAAGGGCTAGAAGATTTGAAAACAAGACCTTCTACACAAAAAACAATCCAGAAGGACATACCGCATAAAACTACACAAGCATTAAAAATAACCAAATCTCTGTTACAAATGCATAGAATATGTAACCAAATATACACCCGTCACAGCGTAGTTTAATTCCATGCCCAAAATGCACGTTCTGCGCTCGTCCCTGCTCTTAGAGTTGGGGCAAATTTTCAAATTAATTATGTCTCCGAGAGAGCCTTGGCAAGACCCGGTTTGGTATTTCGCGTTGGCAAAGATTTTACTATTATTTAATCCGGAAAACTGGCGGAAACATACGAGGGTGGGTTGTGACGGGCTATTGTGTATGAAAATAATACTTTTTGCAAAGGAAAATTGTCTGAATAGTAAAATACAAAAGGCTTGTAAGGATTTATACATTTTTGCAATTTAGGGGATTCCGATTGCAAAATCATATCTAAGATACCAAAAATATAACGAATTGCTTTAGAAACAGCCAAGTTACGGAAAATAATTGTTAGTCTTTTTTATAGATGTAGCTCTCCAATGTTCTGGAGAAGTTATAAAACCGTTGATACTTGAAATATGTGTGAGTTTATGTTTCTGAATATTTCATTTGAAGAATATCCAAGAAAAATTTCATGTTGCCAAATTCAATTAGCCCAAATAAACAACAAATAAAATGTAACAGCCGAACGTATGTGTGTATAACATTTGTTATATTCATTGCCAGTCTTATGGATAGTGTGGTTGTAGTATAGCATGGCATAGAAGTTACCAAATATAATAAACAAAACGCTCGCCAGAATTCTCCCTTGTACAACCCCTTTTCAACTTCTGAGAGCCAAGCTAACCCATGTTTAGATCTTTCGCCGAATTTACTGTGACACACCAGCCCTGTTTGTCTTTTGTGTATTTATTCCAACTTTCAAGAGACTTAAATTTGTTTTCCATGCTATCAGCGTGGAGATTTAATAGGAGTTTAAGTGGTTTTTGTCTTTTGGGCGAAGAGATGACGTCTTGGAACGTTGTCGGCGTTTTAATGTTTGGTAGGTTGACAGGAAACTGTTTGATTGCCTAATTATGTTGGTTATATGGAATGGATAAGAGAATAATCGTAATGCTACTGGCCATTAGATAATTATATAAATGTTGACAGTAATTCGCAGCTTCTTTAAAAACATGAAACATTAAAAACATGAAAAAAACTAATAACGACTACACAGAAGTTTGTCTGATCGATTATTTTTTCTTTTACTTTTAAGTTTCTTATGAATGGATTTTTTGTGCATTTACTATAATAATATAACGTTTAGCCACCAAATCAGAATTTCTTCCTGGTTGAGCTTGTTTCACGAAACTGCTTACATTTCTTTAATCAAAGAGTTGTTCTTTCCACTTTGATCTCTCAGAAGCTTCTCTTAAACAATTTTAAAACACCAACTGAGTATCTCCTACTGTTAACTAGAAAAATAATCCCCAAGCATCCTTTAAGCAGCAAACGGGCTGAATCCATCTTGAACACTATGAAGCACCTCCCATCTTAAGATGGTCGCCATCTTATGACAAAAACGCATTCAGCAAAGTGCTGTGACAAAGGACTGGTTCTGTCAAAGGGCAAACTAAGCTAGCTCTTCTCAGGCTACGTTTTAAACAACGTTATTTTTCCATTTCCCTGTGCAGTTTGCCTAGGACGGGTGGCCATGGTGGAAGAGGTATCGGGATACCAGGTTTTGTAAAGGGATATTTGTAACTTAAGATATTTTCTCGTATTTTGTAAAATCTAAAAAAAATATGACGACGGTTTGTACATTTTAGAGGTTAGAATTGGGGCTTAAAAACTTCATAATCTCTTTACGTCTCAATTGTTTTTGTAGTTCTTTAAAATTTGTCTCGTCAAAATATCATATTGTTAAGTATTACATATTAAACTACGAGTATGTGATTCGCCCTTCGGATTACATTATTTACTTGTAGTAGCACGAGTAGGTGCTGCCATCTTACACAATTTTAAAGCACTAAAAACTTAAATAAATTCCTAATACTTTCTCGTTGGGGGTAGTTCATACACGTTTTGTGTCGCGGCCATCGTACACGTAATTCTTGTTCGTCGTTATAAAAGTATTTTTAAAGGGTTTTCTAGTAACAAAAACATGGGAAAACGTAAGCATATAGACAAGGAATATCATCTAGAACGAAAAATGAAGAAATTGCAAGAGAAAATCGACAAAGTGAGACGTCGACGACATTCGTCTTCGCAGTCTGCTTTATCAGATAATGAATATCCTGATAATGAGACCGGAGACAATCTTTTAGGCCAGATGGTTGAACAAAATCAAGGTATTTGTATTGTATGTTTACCTGTTTATTAGGTCATTAAAATATTATACCATACTAGCTAGCATCGACTAGGCAACAATGACCTTGACCCATTTATGCAAGCGTCACGCATCACAGAATGCACCTGCCGTACTTACCTATAGTTGTAAAAACAATAGGTCATGTTTATACCTTACTATTTTTAGAATGTATTGCTTTTTATAATAACTGTGGAAGTGAGGATAATCTGTAAGATTATTACCCCTACTAAATTAAACTTCAGTTCAACCTGCAAGGTTGATCGTTGTTTTTTAATTATTCACATACTTAATATAATTCTTGAGTATAGTCTGGAAGGCTATATTATGAATCAGTAATTATTCTTCAGATTAACTTGTAAGGTTAATTGCTGAATAATGTCTGAATGAAATATTTTATTCTGATAATTATTTTTTTTGGTCATCTATTTTATAGATACCACCCAAGAAGAGGTTGTCCCAGTAACTTCAGATACCATTAACCTAGACGTACCAGACACGGCAGATGTACCCTTGGATGAGAACATATTAAACCTTCTCGGGGATGAGCCTGCTAAAGAGGATTCCTATGGAGCAAATATTCATAAAGTTATTGCTGTTAGATGGTCAGAAATCTTGAAAAATGGTTTGAAGGACGAAACTAGTAAGGAAATTTTGAAGTCTTATAATACTCCAGAAAACCTAAAGTTAGCTAGACCACCTATGCTTAATCCGGAAATAAAGGCAGCAGTCAACGACAGCTTCATCAAACGTGACAACATTTTACTTGACAAACAGAGACACCTTTCATGTGTTATAACCTGCTTAGCTAACCTTATGTCTAGCATGATTAACGATACATCTGTGCTCGATAATAATCATACAACAACAGTACTAAAGCAACTTAGCGACGCAGGTCGTTTATTATGCCATTTACATTATGGCGAAACCAACACTCGAAAACAATTCCTAGTGTCAAGTTTGAGTAAGGACGTGAGGGACAATATAAAAGATCTGAAGAGAGACCAATGGCTTTTTACTGCAGATCTTTCTGAGAGGCTCCGATCTCTAAAAGCTATAACAAAAACCGGAGCTGAGATGAAGGCAACACTATCTTCGTTCAAACCTAAAACTCCAGCCAAGAACAGACAACCAGAGGCCTCCACATCCCGCGCTTTAAACTGGAGGGGCCCGCCACAGCCGCCGCCTCGTCCCACGGCAACGAGGCCGCAATGGCCGGTTGGTGGGCGCAGGCAGCCGCCGTTGGCACCGCAGCGCACAGCGCAGCCCCCGCCACAGCGCCGAGCGACGCGCCCGCAGCAGCAGCCCAGGCGACGCTGAACGACACATCTCAGGCTGGTTCTTTTCAATTTTGTTATTTTAATTGGTTAAATGTAACGTCTGATCCCGTCATACTATCTTGGGTTTCTGGCTTATGCATTCCGTTCTGTGACAAAGTTGAACAGTTTATTCAACCTTTTAATAAACCTAATTCAGATCAACATATTACTAACATGAACAAAGAAATCAGTCATCTTATAAGAATTGGTGCAGTCAAAGAATGTTTACCGTGTAAAAATCAGTTTTGCTCAAAAATATTTTTAATTGAGAAAAGTAATGGTAAAAACCGGTTTATATTAAATCTAAAAGAGTTGAATAAGTTCATTTGTGCACCTCACTTCAAACTTGAAGATTATAGTACAGCTATGAGACTTATGTACAAAGATGTTTATATGTGTTCCATTGACCTCAAAGAGGCATATTTCTCTGTTTCCATCCATAGCGATTTCAAAAAGTATTTACGTTTTCATTGGCAACCTAAGCTTTACGAGTTTCAAGTTCTCCCTTTTGGATTAAACATTGCCCCATACATTTTTACAAAACTTATGCGTCCAGTAATTCAGTTCTTGCGTAATAAAGGAATCATGTCAGTTATATATTTAGATGATTTACTTCTATTTTCTGACAATAAAGAAAGTTGTAGATCAGATTTTGGGTTTACAAAAGAATTGCTCGAATCATTAGGGTTTACTGTTAATACAGAGAAAAGTGTTTACAAACCTTGCAAACAAATATCTTTTTTAGGCTTTATTTTTAATTCCGAAAATCTTACAATCAGTATTTCTAAAGAAAAGAAAAGTAAAATTAAATCTGAATTATTACACTTTTCTAATTTAAATACATGTAAACTACGTGATTTTGCGCATCTAATAGGTTTACTAGTTTCAATTTGCCCAGCAATTAAATATGGTTGGCTTCATACAAAAACTTTTGAACGAACAAAATTTTTGTGCCTTAAACAAAGAGATGATTTTGATCACATTATAACTTTACCATCTGTATTAAAAGAAGATTTCAAATGGTGGTTGCCAAATATAGATAATTGTAATTCACCTATTCGCGCAGGTCAATATTATATTAAAATTTATTCGGATGCGTCACGTACTGGTTGGGGTATCAGCTGCTCTGGCCAAACTGCCAGTGGCCGATGGTCACAAGATGAGCTTTCTCATCACATCAATTACTTGGAACTGATGGCAGCTTTCTTCGGCCTTACATTTGTTGCAGAAGGACTAAGTAATTGCGAAATATTGCTTCGCATAGACAACACCACTGCCATCTCTTATATTAATAGAATGGGGGGAATTCGGTTCCCGCATTTAAATTCTTTAAGTCGCCAAATATGGAAATGGTGTGAAGACAAAGACATTTTTATTTTTGCATCTTATGTTAGTTCTTCTGATAACTATATTGCAGATAAAGAGTCTCGGCGTATAAATATTGATGTAGAATGGGAGCTGGCTGATTATGCATTCTTAAATATTTGTAGAAGACTTGGTCGACCACAGATTGATTTGTTTGCGAGTCGATTAAACAAGAAGTGTCTTAAATTTGTGTCGTGGCATAGAGACCCGGAAGCGATTGCAATCGACGCGTTTACCCTCTCATGGTCAACGTTGTATTTTTACGCTTTTCCTCCTTTTTGTTTAATCCTCAGAGTCTTACAGAAAATAAAAAATGATCAGGGAGAAGGTATAGTGGTTGTACCATTATGGCCTTCGCAGCCTTGGTATCCTCTTTTTAAAAATTTACTTAGGTCTGAACCTATAGTTTTTTCTCCTGACAAAAATTTACTCTCTTCTCCCTACAGTTCCGAGCACTACCTCCAGACGAGCCTTACCTTGGTTGCCGGGCTAGTCTCCGGCAGGCGTTTGTGAAGAAAGGTAGCTCGGCAGAGGCTGCAGATGTAATGATTGCGTCTCTGGCCGATACTACAATAAAACAGTACGATCCCTGTCTTCGACAATGGCATTCTTACTGTATCAATAATCAAATATGTTTTTATTACGCATCGGCTGTCCAGGTACAAGATTTTTTACTTTCCTTATATAATCGTGGTTGTAAATATGGAACAATTAATAGCAATAAATCAGCGTTAAGTTTAATCTTAGGATCAGAGATAATGAGTAGCTGTTTAATCAAACGCTTTATGAAAGGTATTTATAAATTAAGAACACCTTTACCGAGATATAATATAACCTGGGACCCTGCTAAAGTATTAAATTATTTAAGTAATTGGTTCCCTAATGTGAATCTTAATATTCATAAACATTCAAAAAAGCTTGCAACTCTGTTAGCCTTGGTGACAGCTCATCGCGTCCAAACATTATCGTTAATTCGATTGTCTAATATACACAAGGTAGATAACGATAAATTTTTAATAAAAATTTCTGATAAAATTAAGACATCAGCTATTAACAGATTACAACCCACTTTAGTTCTTCTTTAATGAGCGTCCTGCTATTTGTCCGGCCAGGACACTAGATCAATATTTGATTATGTCAGCTGAAAAAAGAACTTCAAATTGTGATTTCTTATTTTTAAGTATTAGAAAACCATTTAACAATATTGGTTCACAATGTTTAAGTCGTTGCATAAAGGAGACCCTACAAGAGAGCGGAATAGATACTAGTATATTCAGTGCCCACAGTACCAGACATGCCTCTACGTCTGCGGCTAGCAGACTTGGCGTGAGTATTGACCTTATTAAGAAGACAGCCGGCTGGACCGGCAACTCGGAGGCATTTGCCAGATTTTATAACAGAGAAGTGTCTTCTACCGATAATTTCGCACGCTCTCTTTGTAGGTCTGCTTTATCTAGCAGCGACTAGATTATAAATAATGCTGTTTATTATTTTGATTTTTATATGTTCTACGAGGAGAACAATATACAAATATCTATGAAGGTTTGTTTTTTCTTTTTTGAATCCGGTAATATGCTATTTCGTGTATCTTTCAACATCTACAAGTAAATAATGTAATCCGAAGGGCGAATCACATAGTTTAATATAGAATCAAACGAACTTACCTGTAAGTGACGTTCGATCATTATTAAACGTTGTGATTCGCCCGAGGATTACAACCCCACCCTAACCCTTAAGCTAAAAATAATAATGATTTTTATGCTTTATCCCTTCTTCACGAAATAGATCACGATAGCCACCAGGGTCAAAAGTGTATGAACTACCCCCAACGAGAAAGTATTAGGAATTTATTTAAGTTTTTAGTGCTTTAAAATTGTGTAAGATGGCAGCACCTACTCGTGCTACTACAAGTAAATAATGTAATCCTCGGGCGAATCACAACGTTTAATAATCATCGAACGTCACTTACAGGTAAGTTCGTTTGATTCTATATTATCATTAGAGACGTAAAAACTTAGAATTTTCAATCTAAAACTTAGGAACAAAACAAAATAACTTATGGTCTAAAAGTACTATATGAACTCAGTTCAAATCAGTAAGTAGGGTATTTGCAATTTCTCCTATAAAACTTATATAGTTAAAATAAAATTGGAATCCAAAGCCACTAGTAAAGTCACCCTACACGAACCAACTTTTCTTAGAGAATGTTGTCGTATGTCCGTTTGTCTAACTTACCCTTCTCTGACGTCACATAGTTTTATGTTTACGTTTGCTGTATGGGCAATGTTCTAAAGGGAAATTAGTATAAGTAAAAGTATCTTGTGATCTTATCAAAATTACGTAAACTATGTTCTATATTGTAAATAATGAGACATTTTAGTCATTATGTTGAAATCAGTAAAGTCCTTTTTTGTATAAAAGGAGCTGTTAGAGTATTTCGATATACCTAAAAATGGATTGAGATCGTATATTGGGCTCCGCCGTAAGTCAGTCCATGTAAAACAAAAACAGTCACCATAGCGACGTACATTGATCTGTAACTTTTAAAATTTAAATTAACAAGAAGTGCCTTTACTGGATGTGCCTTCCCAGCAAACGTGTATCTCAAAATTATAGTTTTCGCTAAATTAAAATGTTTGTATAAACACAAAAAAAACAGCATAGATCCGGAAAGAAAATATATCCGGCAATTTTCCCGAGCTAATTACGTAAGATGTATGTTTTTTACGTATATTAAACTATTTTCAGACAAGATAATAGTTAAAACTTAGGCATTACGTTTTAAATAATAGTGAAACTAATTTTTTATTTACAATGAAGAGATCGATGGACGATCTTCTTGCATCACTGACATCGATTGCATATCATTGTTATTGGGACGCAGGTTGGAGACCGATCCGCAGATCGTGTGCGATCTCAGATCGTCCCAACTTTAGGATTAAGGATTCGATATTGGGCTCCGGCGTAAATGTAATATTAAAAGACACTATTCACGTGGAAGTCGATTTCCCGTGAATGAGAAAATTTCCCGTGGTAAAAAGTACCCTACAAGTATAACTTATATTACTGCAAAGTTTCATCCAATCCGTCCAGTAGTTTTTACGTGAAAGAGTAACAAACATCCATACATCCATACATACTCACAAACTTTCACGTTCATAAAATTAGTAGGTGTAGGATATTAAGAGATAGGACCCTAGTATAATTTCTGGTTTTGGCCAATCATTTTTTTTAATTGGATCGTACCAGTTTGTAATTAAGTTTTAGTTAGAACTTTAGTTTATTATGTGATGCCTAATAATACAAATGCAAGGTAGCAATAAGTATTGTACCTCGTGGCATATTATTATGTAGTCTTTAAAGACTATTCATTTATAATTCTTTCACGCATTACCATACATTTCTCTCCACGAAGCCTCCCGATAATTACTCTGTTCCCTAATATTTATACGTCCCTTGGCAGTTATTTCCATCTATCTGAGGGTAGATTAGATACACGATTTATTGTGTTTTACTCCGCTGTGAACCATATTGTTTTGTTAGGAGCCCGTCTGGAGATTAATTAGTTTTGACACGGAAAATGGGGGGAATTTTGACGTTGACAGTTAAGGTATTGCTTCGGTGTGTGGTGATTTTATCGACTATAAAAGGTATAGGTATTAGCATTTTTTAAACTCGTTGATACTAAAAACCTATATTCCCTAATTCAATGAAGGATATATTTTGGAAAAAAATAATAATTTGTAGGTATAAAATGGTCACACATACATGGAAGCGCTTGCAAAGGTAATTAAAACTTTACCGACACTTAAACCTTTATAGACCCTGTTCGACGTTTCATGGCGTAATTCTATTAAGAGAAAACAATTTACAATTTTAATAACATAAAAAATAATTAAGCAATAAATAATGACCTGTTCATAGTTTTACCGCAACACCTTATAATTAAAGCCGGTCATTCCTCTAATTGCCCGATGCCATTCCCAGTGGCTAGATGATGTGATGGGAATATAAAGAATTGATATAACCATTGTTTTCTTTAGGGACTTGAAGAAGGTAACGGTGTAATGGTAGAGAGAGATCTGCTATACTATAATGAGAATGGGTAAAAAAGTAACCATATAATTGCGCTGCGAGATAGATTATGGTGGGTACCTACGTTCTTGTATGATGGTTCATCACTGATACTTTTGTAAGAACTCCTAGTGAGTCAGAATGGTGAATTTTAATGAATAGTTAATAAGTTTCTTAAATCTTTTCGACGTCTACGAACTTTGACTGTCTAAACTAAATGCTTACTTGCAACAAAGCACTATGCAAATTACTAGGAAATATTCAACAAAACTTAAATCATACCGATTTTTAAGGCACGTTAAAAGTTAAAATTGGCTTGAACTTGAACTTCCGCTTAACAGTCCAGTATACATAGAGCCATGTTTTTAATAGCTTAGCTTTTGATGCACTAATACATTAATTTCCTATTGCGACATTCATAGAAATATGTTTTGTTTAGACATGGGAACTTGGTAATTATATACCGATTGACTGTTTTCTTTTATTGTGTATAGTATTTTAATATACATACCTAAGTACCTAATATAATTATTATATTAATAAAAACACACATATGAGTTTATAATGTTCATTTTATATCGTAGCACACAAGAAGCTTCAATTTTTTTTAAATTTCAATTGATAATTACTGTTCACTGTGAAAAAGTTATATTAATAGCTAAAATATGTGTTCCATTATTGGACGAATTATAAGAACAAATGCTTTGCTAGGAAATTTTCATTTTATGACATACTAAGGTTCTTAGCATAAAAGCAAATTACTTTAAATCCACGCACACAAAGTGCGAAATACCTTTTAGCAAGGGAATCTGAAGGAAATCGAATTCCACCACTCGGCGTTAAAACGCACTGAGCCAGCATGATGGATTATGGCTCCATACCTCGATATTCCTGACGTAGATGGAAGCCGATGCATTAATAGATAAACCAGGCTATTTTTGTACTTTTTATCCGAATCATATTAACATTTTTTAAATATTATTAATGCGAATCCCTACTTAATATTATAAATGCGAAAGTAACTCTGTCTGTCTGTCGGTCTGTCTGTCTTTCTGTCTGTCTGTTACGCTTTCGCGCCTAAACCACTGAACCGATTTTGATGAAATTTGGTATGAAGAAAGAACTGAACTTGGGCAAGGACATAGGGTACTTTTTACCGCGGGAAAACCTCTCATTCCCACGGGAAACCGACTTCCACGCGAACGGAGTCGCGGGCGGCCACTAGTTATTAATAAAGTAATTTGCAATACATTCGATGAACGTTTCGATATTTAGAACATCGGCTTTAAGCAATCGGTAGATCAAGACAAAAAACTCTCAACTATTTTGTCAAACACATAACATACATCATCGATACATACATACCATCATCATCCTACTAATGTTATAAACGTGAAAGTTTGTAAGTATGTATAGATGTATGGATGCTTGTTACTCTTTCAAGTAAAAACTACTGGACGGAATTGGATGAAACTTTACAGTTACATAGGCTATACATCAGAATAACATAAAGCGTACTTTTTACCGTTTTATACTTCTCATTCCCACGAGAAACCGACCCCCACGCGAACGGAGTCGCGGGCGGCCACTAGTCTAACTATAAGGGTGGGATCTTATTTTCTTCTCTTCTGTACCTCTCCGTTCTTGTATCTATACATTTATCTTGTTTTGCAAAATAATTTAAACTCATTTAAACTATTACGAAGAGGTTTAATCCGACTATTCAGGTGCTAAGAAGGAGGGACCCCCGAGTTTGTTTTCTTAAATTAGTAGGATTTTAAATGACATTGATGTAGAGAAAATGGAAGGGAGAGAAGGTTTTTCAAATGTGGCAAGTATTTACTATGTACTCTATGATACTTTGATTTTGAGTTAAAAGATATTGTTTTGTTTACTATTTTATGAATTACTAGCTGACCCGGCGAACTTCGTACCGCCTAAGCGTTGCAATGATTTGACATTAGTTACGCGCGTTTTTTAAAATATGCAAAATTAAATGTATATTTTTCAATATTTCTGAGAGATTTTCTTAATATTTTTTTCCGTAAGAACCTTCTCCTAATAATAACAAATACAACAAAAAAAGAATTAGTGAAATCGGTCCAGCCATTCACGCGTGATGCCGTGACCAAGGAAAACGGGTTTCATTTTTATATATATAGATTTTACTGGACTGTCGTTTTTACAAAACATGATCTAAGTATGTTTATAACCCATTCTTCAAAAAAAAAAAAAATTACAATAAATCCATATTCTACTGATTGATTTCTAGGAATCACCATGGATTTCACAGTCCAATTCATTCGTTCATCAAAGTCCATCCAAAAAGGACATTTTCATCAATTTCCTGAAACCCTTCCGTAACAGTTCCAGGAACCGACATCGGTGTTACACAAAAATGTTCACAGTTTCGAGTTTCGACGCGTAAATACCGACGAAAGTTCTAGGTATTTCCGCATCCAACTAACTTGAGCGGAACGGTTTTTGTACAAGAATGAATGAATGAACGAATGAACCGGTTGAATGGGATCGACGTGCAAATTGTTTAAAATAAAGTTGCTTCGAATTTTATAAGAAATGGCGAGTTGCGTTCATTATTAGCAATAGAGTTTTAATTAGGGTTATTTTTTTACAAATAATAGATTTTTGTATGATTTACGTAAGCTAATTTGGAAAAAATGCAAAAGGAAAAACGCAGGTTCCAGGGAACTACCTTGTGGTATTTTGTATGAAATGGATAAATTAAAATAACTAAAAAATATATTTTATATTTCTTTTAATAATTTGAACTTATTATATGATTTGCTTGTAAAGGTGTGTTGTAAACATTAAAAACCTTTCAGCATTTGATTCAGACTTAAAGTCAATAGACAAAGTAAGCAATAATTTCACAAAATTTGTTCTAAGTGACTCGGTTTAGTTCAAATTCTTTTTACTTTCATACAAATTTTATCTGAAATGAAATACGTAAAGCCAATATAAATTTTCGCAACATTTTTGTTCTTCAATGGAAGTATTTTAAATCAGTTGCGTCTGAAAGTCCAACAAAGCTACCCGTGTTCTTTGCAATTCTAACCCGTTACAGAGGTCACCAACCTTTCCTTCTCTTTCTTTAAAAAGTTTTTGCTACAATGAAGTGCTCATCCTGTAATAGTGAGTTTATTGATGGCGTGCAGTGTGGTGTCTGTCATAAGCATTTAGACTTCAATTGTGCCGGAATAACAGAAGCTGGGTATAGGAGGCTCGGTGCAGAGCGGAGAGCTGCGTGGAAGTGCGCGTCATGCAGACGTGCTAATTCGCCGCTACCAACTTCCCCAGTACCAGCGAGGGACTCAACGTCCAATAATGATTCAAGTCTCCAACTTGTTCTGAGTGAGCTTAGGGATATAAAGACACAGTTGGCGAATATCCCCTCACTGATTAATGAAATAAAAATTATTAAGGAGGAACTTTTAGAAATAAAAAAGTCCTGCGAATATGCCAGTAATAAAATCGATGATTATGAAGTGAGGTTAAACTCATTCGATAAAAGGCTTGATGATGTGGAGCGGATTAGAGATCGGAATGTTTTCCTCGAACAAGAATATATTCAAGTCAAAGCGGATCTGAGGGCAAGTGATCAGAGATCACGACTAAACAATGTGGAGATTAAAGGTGTACCAGTTAAAAAGGACGAAAACCTCTTTAACATCATTGAATCGATATGTACCAAATCGAAATTTACCTACAACAAGCTTCATATTAACTACATATCCAGAGTGCCGGTGCACAACTCCCAGGATAAGAATATTGTAGTCACATTCCTGAATAGATTCACGAAAGAGGATTTCCTAACAGCTGCGCGCTCAGCCAAACTATCAGCGAACGATTTGGGCTTTAAACATTCCAATCGCATATTTATAAATGACCACTTAGGACCGCAAACTAAGCAATTGCTAACTAAAGCGAAGGAAATCGCAAAAGATAAAAACTTCAGTTATGTTTGGGTCAAGTTTGGGAAAATACATTTACGAAAAAATGATACTTCGCGGGTGTTAGTAATTAACAAGGATGACGATTTAAACAAAATTGCCTAAAGTGTAATTCTTCTTTGTTAAAACTTGATATTCTAGTTAAATTGTATTTCATTATTTTTATGTTTAAAAATTATGTAAATGAAAGCTTAATTTTTTACGCTTTATGTTTAGGGTTATTTAATAATATTTCTCACTTGCGAAGGTGCAAACTAACAATGTTCACGACCCCGGCTTACTCAATTTTTGGCTACCTATTGTTTACATCGGCGTGCGGCCCGTGCGCCCGCACAGTCGAACGTGGACAGCGGTGTGTGGCGGATGTCATGGAGTGTGGGAATGTTTTGCGCGGTTTGGCCACTCTTAGTTTATTGCGAACAACTATTTCATATAAATCATTTAATCAATCAAAGATAAAGTTTAAATATGCTGTGATGTGGATACTTAGTGGTACTAGCTACCAATATTATATTCAGTTTTTGATGTTTGTGGGTACTAATTATATTTGGATATTACATTATTATTGTGAAATTGTCTTAGTTGTTAGTAATGGCTAATTTGAAAGTTAATAATTTACGGTGTCTCAATGTTTACTACCAAAACGTTAGGGGCTTACGTACTAAAACTTTAATTTTCTACCGGAACATGAGTTTATGTAATTATGATATAATTATTTTGACTGAAACTTGGCTTCACGAGGGATTCGCGGATAGTGAGTTATTTGATGACCGCTACATAGTATGGCGTAGAGATAGGAATTATTCATTGACAGGCCAGGAGTATGGTGGTGGCATTTTGATTGCTACTCGCAAAGAATTAGTTATTTTTCCACAACCTACCCTCCACAGCTCTGCCGAGGATTTGTGGTTAACGCTTCGCATTTTACACCCACAGTCGCGTATTTCACATACAATTAATTTATGTGCCATTTATCTATGTGATCAGAAACAAGGTTTTTCACTTTCCCAGCAATTAACAAACTTTCTAACAAAGCTCGACGACACAATGTTACAATACCCCAACGACAAATATCTCATTGTAGGTGACTTCAATATGAGTCAAATACAGTGGGTCATGTGATGGAAGTTCAGCATTTTTGACCCCATCTAGAGTAGCCGGGACTGACCAAGCACAATTCATTGACGAATTATTTACCCTCAACCTTATGCAATATAATGGAATATATAATTTTCAAAGTCGGTTACTGGATTTAGTTCTGTCTAACGACAATGTAATTGTAACTTGTTGTACTGATCCTCTTGTTCCACTTGATCCTTTTCATCCTGCATTGTTAATAGACGTTGATTTTGCACAAGTACCTTCCTTGAATTCAGCACCTGGAACACAGTTATTGTACAGTAAGGGAGACTATCTGTCGATAAACAACAGGCTGGATAAAATTAACTGGCAATATGAATTTTCGTTGAGGAACATAGAAGAATGTGTTGAATATTTTTATAATACACTAACGTTATTAATAAATCAATTTATTCCAATTAAATCAATAAAATGTAATAATTATCCAAAATGGTTTAGTTCAGGCTTAATAAAATTAATTAAAGAAAAAAATAAGTATCAGAAGAAATATAAACGTTACGGTAATCTTTCCGATCAATTATCATTTAAATTATTAAGAGAACGTATTAGAAAGGTTGAGAAGGATTGTTATCAAAATTACCTGAATTTTGTAGAGGATTCGATTGAAAAGTGCCCGAAAGCGTTTTGGACATTCATGAAATCTAGATCCAAATCTAATATTATGCCTAGCTTTTTAACGTATGGTAGTTCATCCGCATGTACAGGGGAAGCAATCTGTGATATATTCTCGGAGTATTTTCTCTCAACTTTTTCTAGTCCTAGTCAGGTGGTCGACCCTCATGCTAGTGACGTTGTCTCGGATGGCCCGCTGTTATCATCTGTTGAAATCAACCCAGATACTGTTAAGGCGCAGTTAAAAAAACTAGACCCTAACAAATCGGCTGGTCCTGACAATATCTCTGCTCTGTTCCTCATCAACTGTGCCGCGTCTTTAGCTATGCCATTAACATTGCTTTTCAGAAAGTCTCTCGAAACTGGTATTATGCCTCATGTATGGAAATCAGCCTTTATCACTCCAATTCATAAAAAAGGCTCTAAGACTGACGCAACCAACTATAGGCCAATTTCAAAACTATGTATTATTGCAAAATTATTTGAGCGCTTAATTCATTCCCAAATTACATCAGTGTTTAAAAACTATTTCAGTACTTCGCAACACGGTTTCATTAAAGGCCGGTCAGTCTCATCAAATCTTGTAGTTTTAAATGATTTCCTTACGGATGCAATGGAGGGTGGTGGTCAAGTGGATATCATCTATACGGATTACAGTAAGGCATTTGATAGGATAAATCACAATTTGCTTATACAGAGATTGCATGAGGTAGGCATTGCTGGCGACCTTTTGAGATGGTTTATGTCTTACGTATCAAACAGATCTCAGGCTGTAGTGGTCAATAACTATATATCAAGTTGGGTTAAAATACCAAGTGGAGTTCCACAGGGTTCAATTCTTGGACCTCTTCTGTTCATCCTGTACATTAATAACGTTGACAAGATTCTTAAACACAGTAACATTCTCTGTTTTGCAGATGACATGAAAATTTTCAAAAAAATTCATACTGACATTGATGCCATCAACCTTCAGAATGACCTGCAAGAACTAGAAAATTATTGTGATGCACTTATCCTCGATCTTAATCCTCTGAAATGTTTTATTATGAGTGCTACACGCAAGCCATCTCCTTTATCACATAACTATTCTTTAAAAGACCACGTACTTTCACAAGTGGATGAGTTAAAGGATCTTGGCGTAATACATGATTCGGCTCTGCTGTTTGACGCTCATATAGCCAACGTTATTTCTAAAGCTCGTAGGGCCCTGGGATTTATTATACGTAGTGCAGGTCATTTTACTAAAATAAAAACAATAAAAATTTTGTATTGTACCTATGTTAGGAGCCACTTGGAATTCGCATCACAAATATGGAATCCTTGTTATGACGTTTATATATCACGTTTAGAAAACGTTCAAAAGAGATTTATTAAGTTCTTATGTTTTCGGGCTAAAGTGATTTATAAAAGTGATGATTACCTCGAATTATGCAAGAAATTCCATCTTCTTCCACTGTCTGAACGTCGACGTATCGCTGATCTTATTTACTTGCAAAAAATAACCAGCAACCAAATTGACTGTAGCGAATTATTTGAAAAAATTACACTTAAAGTCCCCACAAGATCCCGCAGATTCTTTCCCCCACTCCATGTTCCACTGGTTAGCACCAATTATCGCCAGAATAGTTTTTTATTTAGAGTCACCAATGAATTTAACAACACTGTTCGCCTTGACAAGAACATTGACTTGTTTCATACCTCTACTAGTTCCTTGAGGAATATGCTTAGCAATAACTTTTTTAATTGTTTGTAACTACCCTCTTTAGGAATGGTTGGACATTTACTGTAACTTTTTATTTTTATTTTAGATTTGTTTTGTTTCGGCACTTTTTAGTATTAAGTTTCTATAAGTGAGGACATATAATTGGCCTAGTGAAGCTAAAATTTGTTAATTACTTTATGTTTTTGGCTGTTTGTCTCTCCAAAATTAAGTAAATAAATAAATAAATATTGGCAAATTCAAAATCCTTACGAAGTAAGTAGTAAACATAATTTTATTCACTCACAAATTTGGACCTAAACTCTCCCCGAGTCTCAAGCTACTCGTCTATCACAGAACACGATTATTAATTTATCCGGCACACCTTATCCGATTAAAATCCCTTAAATATTTCCAAAACACTTCACATAGAAATTTAAACCCTTGGCGATAGAGGGCTCCAAAAAGGGCTTTGACACACATACAACTAAAGTGAACAAAAAAGGGAAGGTACCGGAATTTGGTTAAAATACTTAATAGCATTAAGTAGGTACCCATATCGATTAGAATAGCTTGGGTGAATTTTTGGTCTGGTTCATTTATGACCTCAATGTATTTGTTTAATATTTTAAATAAGCGGAAAAGTTTGTATTTGTTAAGCCAAAGATATTAAAATCAAAATCAATCAAAATCAAATTATTTTATTCATCTTCTTCTTATCGTGTCGACTTTGGCGTTTTATATTTGTGAGGACCAGTATTTCGCCACGGATAAGGCATTATCCGCAATCGGGTAAGACAAAAGATGTGCCATTGTTTGAGGGGAGGTACCACACACGCAAGCAGTTTCGGTGCTAAAGCCCCATTTCAGCATGTTGTCCTTGCTCCGGCCAACCTGAGTCCGAAGTCTGTTTAGAGACTTCCATATTGGCCAAGTCTGGCCATGCCCTGGGGGCAAACGTTCTGCTAGCGGGATAGGTGGGATATTGGTGAGGTATCTCCCCTTCCATAGATTGACCCTGGTGTGATCAGCTTCATCAGTTAGAGGTAGCACTTCTTTAATGAAACTGTGCCTACCCTTTAACCTCTGAGCTACTGGCCTGTGATCTGACAGTGGGTGTCTTGGGTCACTCTCCTTTTTGGTCCTTTCAAGAGAGCTAGCCACCTCTCTGCGGACCTCTGGTGGTGCGATACCAGCTAGGGGATACAGCTGAGCTACTGGCGTAGGTTTAAGACAGCCTGTTATTATACGGCATGTGTCATTTAGAGCTGTATCTACCAACTGATTATGTGCTGAGCGGTTCCAGACCGGGGCAGCGTATTCGCCAGCCGAAAAGCAGAGAGCCAGCCCAGTTGTGCGCAAGACCTGTGGTGAAGCTCTCCACTTTGAGGAAGTGAGTCGACGTAGTAGATTGTTGCGGGTGCCAACTTTCTGCTTGTTGTTAAGGCAGTGTTGTTTATAAGACAACGATCGGTCCAAAGTTATACCGAGATACTTAGGAGTTGAACAGTGGGCAATTGGCACGCCACGTCATTTTATTCATCATAGATATGTAACATATACTTAATGAACGTCAATGATACAAACTTCGACTTTACCTAACCGCAGACCGAGAAAAAAGCCGGCGGAAAAAAAACTCCCAGCACTCTTTTTGGAAATTATACAAGAAAGTGGTAAATGCCTATAAACAACAATTTACACGCAAAATTGTTATGATTAGGGGGCTATAAAGAATCTTGAGGGATGATTGTATAAAAGCTTAGGGACTGGTTACAAGAACGTCTTGCGCTTGGCTTCGGTAGACTAATGAGGAAATTATGTTATTAGAAAGAGCAATAAAATATTGTAAAATGCTCGAAGAAAGTAACTAAACTAGTAATACTTGGTGAACCTTAGTAGGTCAATTTAAAATAACTACGTAAATATTTTACTCAAATTTCATTTAATAATTAAAATCATAGTCAAATGCGAAATAAACCTTCCTCATTGATGCTTCCAATCCGATTTAAACTCGTGCCTCGCTGAAGAGGACCAATTACTAGGAATTATGACGAACATTTAACTAATTCTTAACGCCTTGGTGCAAGGGTGCTGCTACTTTAACAAATTTAAGAGAAAAAAGGAAATTCCTTTGACAGTTTAAAGTGAAATAATGCTACACTTTTTTTCTGAAATTAACAAAGAAGTTATTTAATTTGATGTTTTTTTGGTAAATACCTCTTTATTAAAGACAAAAACCGTAGCTTTAACTCTGCTTTAAAACATGTATTAACAGTTTGATAATTAAATTCATCTCATTATCTAAATATCATTCATTTAATATTGGGACACAGTCCCTTCCTACCAAATAACAAATTCCCTCAAACATTTATGTCTCTTAGAAAAAAACACTTTTATTTGTTGTCTGTCACCATTGAAACAGTTTCATCACCCGTCTCTTTCAATTTATCGAGCCCCGACCCAATCGCAGTGAAAACTAGAATCAAGTATTGAAAGGAAACTTTAAATAGTTCGAAACTGCAATTAGCAACTGTAGAACTAAAAAGCAATTTAGCAGTTCAATAGCAGCCAGAATAATAGATGGATTTATTTTAGCAAACTCCTTTGTTGCGGCGATAGATTGGGATAAGGTATAGACGGGACTGATCGGTTTATTGGCTCATTTAGGCTGGTCGGAATTTGAGGAATCCCACTTCTGATAGCGGTATTTCATTATATCCTTTAAAGTACAATTACAATATTATACGTTTAAGAGGTTTTAAAAAGGGGCATTGAATACCAGATCTTTTTGTATATATGTAGTAAGAGAAGCCAAAGAATTGACAGTTGGACTTGGAGTGAAATTTTTAAGTTTATCCCACTTCTGGGCTTACAAATACGCCTGCCAAGCAAATTTAGGCTAAAACTTTAAATTGACTCTTTCCTTCAAACTAAGCTCCTGTAACTTGATCCTCACCTTGAGTGCCTCAACTCAGTCTGTTCAAACTATGCCTTTTGTTCGCTAAGTCGGTATATTGTGTTTCTTTGTGCAAAGCTAAGACAATCATTGTCGCATTGATAGAAAAAGTGGGAAATTGGAAAAGTGTTGTGTTCAATTGATTAAGGAAGCCTTAGTTTTTCATTGAGTGAACGTAACGACTTTAGTGCGGTTAAGTTTAAATCTTTTAGCTTTATTGTTACCTAGCCTTTTTCTGCGGTTTCGCTTGCAAATAAAGATAGCCTTTGATATCGAAGTTTCTTTTAATTTAAATGTTTATATTTAATCGTTTTATTGACTCTCGAGATTATTAGCTGAATCTTTATAATAAATTGTACTATCATGAGATAAAAGTAATAATATCAATCAGTCTTCTTTAAAAAATGTTTAATCTTTTCCTAATAATATTTAAACGTGAAAGTTTGTGATTATGTATGGATATATGGATGGATGTTTGTTACTCCATCACGTAAAAACTACTGGACGGATTTTTATGGAACCTTACAGTAATATAGGTTATACATCAGAATAACACAAAGGGTACCTTTTTACCGCGGGAAAACTACTCATTCCCACGGGAAACCGACTTCCACGCGAACGAAGTCGCGGGCAGCCAGTAGATATGAACTGCAAAAATAAACTGCTTCCTATCATAAACCCAGTAGGTACTAATTCACGATTCAAGTGCTATTTGTATATCGATATCACACGAACAAACAAGTGAGAATCGTCAAAGCTGGAATGCTTTGTACGTAAATTAAGCATGAACGAATTAGCGCTGAACAGAGGTATTCGTGTGGCTGTGTATTAGGATGCTGGCCTTTGTATGATCCTACTAATATTATAAACGTGAAAGTTTGTGAGTATGTATGTGTGTGTTTAATTATAATACCACATACCAAAATTAAATTATGTGAGTCTCCTTATATTGTTTCTCTCATTTTAAGTACATTATCAATAAGTACACAATAAAAAAATGCAAATTAAGGTTATACTTCAGTAAATATCATACCCCGCACTCTCTAATTGTAATTAGTTAAATTATGTTCAGCTAATTTTTAATCTTATTATTATTCATTATTTTAATATTATTAGAAATTTTCCCTATATAAGCCGTATGTTAAAGTTTTCTAAAATTAGTACATAAGTAGGATCCTGCGATACAAGCTGTGCTTAGTGCAGGCTCCAATGAAATTGTAATAGTTTTAAGTTGATTGCCAATAAATAATTCTTATTTTAATTCTTATTCTTTTTATAGTATTGCAGCCGACTTATTTTAACCATTTAGTAAAACATTGAACTGGTAACTAGGTGACCGTTTATCGTCCTTACTTCACGGTTAACGAATCAATAAATCAGGCATAGTGATTGTTTTATTATTTCCGTAATAAACAACTTTATGGGGCTATATCGCTAATATTGCTCTGTGGAACCGATAGCTAGTAGGCCGAGAGGTTGCTGCTCGATTTTAACAGTAGTTATGATTTTTAAGGTAATTGCTTGAATTGTAAATATGATTTACTTCAACCGACAACAATGTAGATGTCAAAAAAATATGACACAGAAAAACGACGTGTCAAAACCTTATCAATTTTAAAAAGATAAATGTTAGAGTGATCAGTTTTTTTCTGCGAAAATATTTATGGTATGGACTTTTACTTTAACAGTTAAATGATTACCTATTTATAACGTAGTTTGAGGCAGCAATTTCATAACTATTGGATATTTTACTTTTAAATGTATATCGTCAAGTAAGTTGGTTGCTTCTTATTTTTTTATAGGACTGTGGTTTTTTCCCATAATGAATACAATCATCACCCATCCATAATTCGCGAATAATTTTGCACCTAGCTCTTGGTCTACGTTGCTCATTGTTTTCAAAGCACGTATTTTCAATTATGTAGCGCCTATTGTTAGATTTCCTTACAAATGAGTTATTAATATAAATTTATTGTTTATGATTTCAGGTTCATTCTAAAAATAATATAGAAATACATTTTTTTTATAAAAGTTCAGGTTTTACTAAGTAAATTAAAAAAATAAGTAAAAATGTAAAACAGTAAAAATATACTATTTCTGATTTAGATATCAACGATTAAAGAAACTAACATAAAAAGTCCAAAACAGGTGTTAAACCTAAAGAATTACGGTGTATGTCTCGTGTCCCTACGGTTTGACCTATTAGTAGGTCTAGCGGTGAAATTTCTATGACTCGTGGTCCTACCGGTTGGGCTATTAGACACGCAAATAAATAAAATAAAACCTATGACTGGCAGACCCACCGTATTTACTATTGGAGTACACAAAGCCGTCATTATCTTCATAAATATCTAAATATTTATCATTTTCACGACCTATAACAATAAAAGGAACGTAGTAAAAATGACACAGAATATAAAATCCCCGCGCGCAGTAGCAATGCTAACAGTAAGTCATTTGAGAGTTATACCATTTTATGCGTTTTAAGCTGCAGTAGTTTAGTTATATTGTTACTATGTTGCATGTTGCACGTAAAATTGCGACTTAGTTGCCATAGGTTAAAGGTTTTAGAATTTGGTACGTGAAAGTTGAGGAAATTAACTTTTTAGAATATTGACGAGTTTTGAAAAGTTTGCACGGAAAATACGTTCCGTTTTCGTTTTTTTATAACAAAATTGGGTAAGTTAGTTGGTGTAAGAGCGATATGAAATACAGGGCCCCAAGATATTTTGTGTATCTTTGTTTGTATAATAAAATGGACAACAACTAAAAACTTTTATTTCCCTAACGAATTTAATACAATATATCTGCTATATTGTAAGCATATCAATTATCTTACTAAATAAAAATTCCTAGTGAACTTTGCGACCATCTTTTAACTCCTTTTTAACCGACTTCCAAAAAGGAGGAGGTTCTAAATTTGGCCGGATTTTTTGTGTAACATTTTTGTAACAATCTCTCCACACATAACCAACAATCAAACCCATATTCTACAACTACCGATAATCTAAACGAGGTTCATAAAGAGTGAATTCCTCCGTGTACTGTAGAGTTATTACGATATAGAGCCGGCATCAAGCTGTGACGTCATTAGTTTAATGTGTCTCTATGGTATAAGCACAGATGTAGACACGGCTAAGTGTGGCAGCGACACTCGAAGGAAAAAAAGTCCTTTAACTATAAAAAATATAATAGAGGATAAACAAAATTTTTTAAGACTGCATAATTTTTTTAACAAATACTTTTATGAATTTTTTTGCTTGTGTAAAATTATAATCTAAAAACAATTTTGTTGTTGTCAAGAACACTTAATATATAACGACAAGCGTCATCGGGTCTTTTTCAAATGATATGTCACAGGCTAATGACATATACTTATTCGCTTATAATATAATATAAGTAGTTTAAATTAAATTTAAGAATTTGTAACAAAGTCTTAGCAATATATTTATTTTGTTGCCAAGTAATGCCATTCGGTAATGTAGTTTTTTCACTAAATTATCAATTTACTATTAAGTAAATGGAACTAGACAATGTGTAAATATCATGTCTAAAATCTTCTATGTCTATGTTTAATGCTAGTAAATGGGTCTCAATCAAAGAATGTACGAGATTTTCTACAGAAGCCTTGATAGAAATATCCTTTATAATTTGATAAAGTTATTTTTATACATTCTTTTCTAATATCATAAGTGGGTAGACTTTCTCAACTGTTCAGTTCAAAACTACGGTAGCAAAAGTCGTGGTTTAAAGCTAGTATTGAAAAGAAGGTACCTTTGTAATATTCGCATTATTATGAGAGCACTAGTGGCCGCCCGCGACTCCGTTCGCGTGGAAGTCGGTTTCCCGTGGGAATGAGAAGTTTTCCCGCGATAAAAAGTACCCTATGTGATATTCTGATGTATAACCTATATTACTGTAAAGTTTCATCTAAATCCGTCCAGTAGTTTCTACGTGAAAGAGTAACAAACATCTATTCATACATCCATACTTACAAACTTTCACATTTATAATATTAGCAGCATATTTTGACATTTACAGCAAAAAAGTATGTATACCGGTGTGTAAAGCTGGTGTCGGGTTACATTCCTTTTTAGGCAAAGTCAGGGAACAATCTCTATGAAAAGTCTTTCCTGGGGTTTTCACCAGGTCATTGTGTGCTTTGTAAAATTCATTCACAGGTAAGGGTCATTGTATACCAATAAGGTAAATGTCGGTGTATTGGTTAGATATATTTTTATAAAATCTGATAGCCAATTTTGACAGCGTAAACCGTAAGCAATGAACAAATTTTGACACCCTTGTAAAAACACGAGGTAAAAATCGCTGTGTGACATCGGCTGCCACCAAGAAAACGCTTAAGTAACATTTACGGCCAAACCCAATATTCTACTAACCTTTGACGCCTTGTTATCTGTGTAGCTAAGGTAACTATTATCCAAGTTTGTGCGTCTCAATAAACTATGGTAGATAGCTGTTGATATGGAAATAATAGAAACACGTCACAAAAAACAAAACTATATAGCCGTTTCTAATTACCAAGGTTTTAACTATAGTAGAATATTGAGATTGGCGGTAAGAGAGCTTAGTACAAACCTACACGTTAATATGAATTGCTTATTCTTATCAGGTATAAGAATTAAGTTATTATACTTTAAATTTCACAGCTAGTTTAGTCGGTGAGAACAATTGGTAGAAACTTACCAACGTATTATGTACATATTTATTGTTTTTGACTTCATTCTACTAAGAACCTTTTTAATCTGAGCACACTCATTCAATTTAATCTTTAAACCTTCAAAACCACTAAACTTCTTCAATTCCAACAATTTAACTTTAAGGAAGTAAGGAACATAACTTTAAACTGCATCGCTCTGTAAATAAAGTAATTTTGGAATACATAACATAAAGCTGCGAGCACACGTAGCAGTTATTTACCTGTGCGGTATACGGCCGGTGTGCGCGGGGCTTAATACCCGCTTTGTGAGATAAGTGCCCTGCCGTCTTCCGCTAGGGCTGTGCGACGAAAGTTTTTAAATTATTTGATAGGTTAATTAACGAAAAAAAAAAAGTGTTCATTAGTAAAGTCGACTATGATGACTTAAAACTATTTATTTAAAAAAATGTTGTAATATTCGATTATAATTTAAGTGTCTCATTAAATCTCATACGTTTTTGTTTACATATTGTATTCTTAAAAGATTATTTAAAAAATATAGAACAAAATGTCTGTAATGAAATTTTCTAAAATACAACAAAAATCTCAACTGTTACTTGATTTGTTTATGATGTAAGTCAAAGTTTAACTGTCGATTGAAAAACTATAAACAAATCCACTTCAATCTTTTACCACTAGCTTTTAATTCAAAATATACTCGAATTTGATATTAGGAACCATTTTAGGGACGTGAAAGGTTACACCTATGTATACCTGGTTAAAATATATAGATCTTTTCGGATATTTATGAACATTATATAGAAATATTTAAATCATGTCGAGCAGTAATTGCTAAAAGTTTAAACGAAGTGTTGCACTTTAGCATTTTAACTCATTTATTCATTAACAGTTTCATGATTGTGTTTTTGAGTATCCGGCCGTCTCTCTGAAAGTCTCAACAAAATAAGATATTAATTACAATTTACTCTGTTTTTAAATTTATCTTAGCTACATTCAAAAACAGATGAAAAATATTAATCAACCATTATTTGGTTTTCTTTTGGTCAGGGTTGAAAACTGCGTGTCGCCACCCCTACCACCCCTATAAACACGGTCCCGGAACTTCTTCTGAGCGTCGCTTCCTTCCCGTGCCAGGTTCGATGCTCGGCGAAGTAATTTTTGTAATTCCACACTTTTGCCCTTTGACGGCCTTCTTGATAGTTCTTTTGTGGTGCGTCTATTGTTGATGTAGAGATAAGTAAGGTTTTTAAGTCACAAATATGTCATATATTCACCACGCAAATATTCCACCGCGACTCCGTTGGCGTGGAAGTCGGTTCCCGTGGGAATGAGAAGTTTTCCCGCGGTAAAAAGTACCCTATGTGTTATTCTGATGTATGACCTATATTACTGTAGAGTTTCATTCAAATACGTCCTGTAGTTTTTATGTGAAAGAGTAACATACATACTTACAAACTTTCACGTTTATAATATTAGTAAGATATGAACGACTAGCGTTTTGCATATAGCTCTCTTTAATGCGTAAACTAGGTATACGATTTTTCAGAAATCTCTGAATGTTCATGGTTCTGGCTGTAATTATGTTGAACTACCATACCAACTTTTATCGCTTATTAATTTATCTCCTTTGATGTTTTACCTTATAAAATTTAGTCCATGACCTTCATTAAAAAGTAGCCTATCTCTGTACCAAATTTCAGCACCTAATATTTTTCAGTTTTTTTTTGGATTGCTAAAACCTTAACTTAAACTTATTATCGAAAATTTAAATGAGAATATCAGTAGTATTAACAGGTAAGGGAATAATGTAAATAAATACAGATTCAATCATAAACTTAAAGTTATGAGCTCTTACTTAAAGAACTGTCAAAAATGGTCCATGAGATGGTTAAGAAAATTCGCGTGATGATAGTAAAATAACTTTAGTTTTCATAAAGGTAAGAAAAAGAAAAAAATTGCAGGAAAAATCAATCAGAATAATTACAAAAAAGGAATGAATAAAAAAAAAGGATTTTTCAAGTAATTTTAGAATGATGAATTTGGATTTCTTCGCTGTCATCCTGGGTACAAAGGTTTTAATTAACAACATAAAGGAATATTACTAATATACGTATGAAAAAAGGTATGGAACACTTCCTACACTGGAACTGTGTATTAAAAATCAAAGATAAAAAATCAATCATGTTCTGTCGTTCAGTCTTTGAGGCCTAAAATAAATAAAAGAAAAATCATTAAAGGCTAATTATATTAATTACTTCTATTTATTTTTTAATTTAAAACCGCTATTGTTTTCTAATTTTAGCCAACTGGTTGACTGGGAGAGAATGCCCATGGGCATTAGGTACGCCATTGTACAACAGTACTAAAAGTTTTAAATAAATAAATAATTATCAAGAAAGCCTCTTACAGCAATGAGACGCTTAAAATGTTTTACTATTAGAAATTAATCATCTTTAGATTAACTATTCGATCAATTATAATTATGTATTGAACCAAAAATATAACAAGTGCGAGTCGGACTCGCGCACGAAGGATACCGTACTTTCACTTCTACCTGTTTATTAAGATCGAGTAAAAATTGCTTAAAAATTACGTTTGTTGTATGGGAGCCCCTCTAAAAAATTTATTTTTTGGAATTTAATTATTTATTTTGAAAGGTAACACACAAGTTAATACTCTGTGAAAATTTGAAGCGTCTACCTGTTACCGTTTTTAATATTGAGCAAAAAAATACGAAAAAAACACGTTTATTGTATAGGAATTGTTTTAGTATTTGTTGTTATAGCGGCAACGGGAATACATCATTTATGAAAATTATAGCTATCACGGTTTATGAGAGGACAGCCTGGTGACAGAGAGACAAACAGACAGACAGCGGGTCCCTTTACCCTTTGGGTATGGAACCCTAAAAATGACTGCTCTTTAGATTAACTATACGATTAATTATAATCTGTCTTTAACCAAAAATATAAAACACCCAAAAACATAGTTAAACTCTATAGAATTTAAGCCCTTAACTTCCAAAGCGTAAAACTCCCCACAATTAAGTTGCTATTAAAACACAATGATACAATAGCGAAACAAGCGATGCAGACTGTCGGCTTAAGGCGTTGCGGGTTTAGTTCGGGCAAGTTGTGATAAAACTTGCTCCTTGAAGCTGCGGGGGTGCGGCGAGAGGAGCGGGGTGCGGGGGCGGGTACTACAGGAATTGAGAATAATACTAGGAAGAAAGATTTTTAATAGTAACGAGCGACCCGCCCTCGCTTCGCAATGCTGTAATTTTGCCGACTTGCTCGCGAACGCTTGCTTTTTTGCTAACTTAAAACACTTTTTTTAAACTTTCTTTATTTACCAATTTAAATGAATAAATACTAAAATATGGAGAAAACCGCATTTTAATCCGTTACGTACTTTAGGAGGAGTTAGCGGCCAAACATGCAAACACACAAAAACAATTAGCGACTTAGATTTATACTATGTAATGAAGTTACACCTCAATTTTGGGAAAGTGTGTAGAATCGGCAACAGTGTAGCCTAAAAAAGTCCACCATATTCAACTGATTTGTCCCCATATTATTTAAGGATACATTTTAACATGTATTTTATAAGAAAATAACATACAAGACTTCAGTCGATGTATTGGATGATAAATCGTTTTAAGATTAATTAAAAATATATATTTTCCATTAGCTATATTCACAGTTGAACACTTGTCGCATTTCTGGAAAATAAAGCTCAAGAAAGCGAATAAAAAACTATTATTTTTCGTTGTCGTATTGCCTCCCGCTTAGCTAAGTTTTTCACTACAAGTACCAACATTCAAACAAAGCCGGTATTGTGAGCATAGTGCATAGGAGCATGTAAACACGACAAACAAACTTACAGGCAGTTTACAAGTTCAAATGAGTTCTGTGTGGGAGACAATAAGTTAAAACGAGCATAGATTAGGCAGTTAGGAGGTGGGTAAGTTCCTACTAATATTATAAACGTGAAAGTTTGTGAGTATGTATGGATGTTTGTTACTCTTTCACGTAAAAACTATTGGACGGATTTTGATGCAACTTTACAGTAATATAGGTTATATATCAGAATAACACATAGGGTACTTTTTACCGCGGGAAAACTATCATTCCCACGGGAAACCGACTTCCACGCGAACGGAGTCGCGGGCGGCCACTAGCTACTTATAAACGTTTTATCTAATACACGCGAAGTACGGCCGAAACCAATATTCTACTATAGTTAAAACCTTGGTAATTGGAAACTGCTAGTTTTGTTTTTGTGACGTGTACTATAGATTATTGAGACGTAAAATCATGGATAATAGTTACCATAGTTACACAAATAACAAGGCTTTAAAGGTTAGTAGAATATTGGTTTCGGCCGTAAGTCGGTGTGGACTGAGTCCAGAGTCTCGAACTATCTTTATTGAAAATGTGTCTATTATACCAAGTAAAAGAACACAAAATATTTGTATTAACTAGCTAAACTTCGTCGAACAAAAATATCCGATTTCGTTACAAAATTAGAAACTGTCAAAAGATAATACGTAGATGTTATAAATAGGTTTTGGATATGACATGTTGGGAAATTGATATTATTAGGGTTTTTTTTAAGTAAAATATTCCGAATCGAATGTTTTTTTTGTTTCAATTTGATGGCTCCTAAGTATTTTAAAATAAACTTATTAATCATTAATTTGTTACATATCTTTTTGAACTTCGACTTAACGTATCGGTATTTAGAGAGAAATATCTAATGGAAAAATACTGTCAGCACTCGTTTGTCAAACACAGAATACACAGAACAGTAGACAAACGAACAGACTAGGACTTGACAAACAACTAAATTTTTTTTTTTACTAAATTTAAACTAGCTTATTTCCGCAGCTTCGCATGCATTGAAAAATTGGCGCTCTATACTTTGATAAAATCAAAAAATATTTTAAATTTTTAAAGATTGATTTTTGTGTTATTCTTGGTTTTTTTCTTTCTAAGAACAATTTCATCAACCAATTTAAACCAACTAAAAGTTGTTGCGTGATTGAGTTCCAAATATCCAAACAGACGAACATTCAAATAATGCCAATCCTCTAACTTTGTCCCATTTGACACCGATTTTAATATAATGAATTATACAATAAATACTTTAAGTTATAAATTCAAAATTCTCTTATTCATCATAGATATGTAACATATACATAATAAACGACAAAGTTTCAAACTTCGACTTTACCTAACCGTAGACCGAGAGAAAAAAGCCGGCGGAAAAAACTACCAGCACTCTTTTTTCAAATAATTATATCTATTCAATTATCTACAATGCAACCTCTACGTTTCAACTATCATTGTCACCATATAAAGTATTCACAACCAAACGTGTAAAGTTTCATTTTAATAACGCTAAGGACATGTGATGCTCTTTACAACTAAACATTTAATAAGCTGTATTACAACGGATTAGAGTTTAATTTAGTCTTACAATATAAGCTTGGCCTAGGCTAGAGTAATTTACTATTTGGTAATTGAGAAGGTCCCTTGTGTGTAAGAAAATAAGGTATTTATTACGTTGCGGTGTTCTTGATTGAGTCGGTTTTCAACTAGTTTGCTAGGATTTATGAAAAGTGATTTCGTGGAATACGTGAAGAGTATGATCCTACAGCAAATTAATTTAAACTATAAGATTATAAATGTTAGGTTTAAACATAAATTTAGTTATAAGTTAGCTTAATAAGTAAAAATGCTTTTTTGTCTGCTCTTTTAAACTGTACCCACTTGACACTTGGAGGGCACTGGCACTGTAACTCAGTTATACTAATGCAGATGCCAGTGCTTAATTGTTATTGAGCCATTGTAATATTTTTTTCAAAAAATCTTATCATATCTTATCTTAATTATAATACAAGAGACCCACCCAATTCGAGATGGTGTAATTTTGTCCGACTTGTTCACGAATTTGTATATATGTATGTTACGGCTAAAACCCGAAGCGCGGCTGCACCTAAATTTACCCTAAACTAAGGGCTGGTTTTCCAATAGACATATAAATACTATACGACAGAAAATCTGTATGTTTTCGTTGCACGTCAAATATCAATATTTGACAATTTTTTCGGCTGTGTCTCGGCTCGGGTAGACATTTGCCGGAACTCGTTGCAATGACAGCCTTTCCACACTTGTAATTAAATATACCTACTATTCCTTGAAGTGCTCCGCGATTTTTGAGGGAACATCTACTGACTGTCCTAACGTTTTTTCGCTACTTTTGTCGCTGACTGTACCTATGTACCTTTATATAAATATTTATTGAGACTCTTTTATAGTTAGCAATTAGTACCTGGGCACTTCGGAACCATGCACTGAAAGATAAAAAATAAACTTTTTTTAAAAGTATCTTGTTTATTTAGTAATGATGCTTCACTGCCTCCAAGAAATTGACAAATAATATTTGCTATTTATTGGTGCTGATTTAAGACTTCCATGACGGGGTCAAAAACATACTGTTGTAGATGCTCCGCGTAGATGAAGTCTAAGTGCGACCAAAGTGGATGTGGAATCACGCTGTAGTGCACAACATTTGGTAGCCGGGCTCTCAGGATATCTGTATCTGCTGTACGAGATAAGTAGTCGTTTTGAGCCTGGAACAACGCTACTTTCATTCGCACCAACCCAACTTTGTACTCAGGGGACACTGATGAGTTGTACATTCTGATATTACCAAGTAAACCGTAATTGTATTGCGCAAACCGCTTTTCATTGAACCCTTGGGCTTTGTGCGCTTGGTTCTTTGTAGATGTACTGCTAGGGAAGTAGTTGACTAGGGTCTGGGTGAAAAACTCAGGACCAATCTCTTCAGGGTCGTAGCCGGTGCTAGCGAATATTACTGTTTGACCGCATATTTCATATCCACTTGGTTGGGTGCACACAGTCCTCACAAACTGACGAACAATTCCTCTATCATCATATAGCTCCACAGTTCCACGCGCTTGCATTAGTGGGTAAGTCAAGGGATTCAATCTATGATTAAGACGCATAAGACCAATAACATTCTGGTTAAACGCAACTGGACCTAATGCTGCTAATATCTTAATCTTGTCATTGAATTCAGGGCGAGTTGAGCCAAGGACGAAGAAAATCTGAGTTCCTTGAGAAAAGCCGACTGCAGCTAAGTTACTAAGTTGGTGTTTCTCAAGAATGAAATCAATCAATGCTGGCAAGTCATAGTAGCCTGATTCATGGTAGCTGAAGTCCCAATACTTTCTGTCCACGTTAGAATCTAAATTGACATGTCGTCGTGAGTATCTGGTTCCCCGAACATTAGCAACGTATAAGTCGTAGCCAGCATTAACGAATAAATAAGCAAGTGATGTCCTTCCTCGGAGAATCATGTCGTCAGCGCATTGTAGAAATCCGTGGACAAGGAGAAGTGGCTTGTTATTTCTTCCTGGGATATGAAACATGGTAAGGAAGTATCCATCTTCAGTTAACACTTCATAGGTAACGGCATTCAATCCGATTTCATCAGCCAATTGTGTGAAGTTTTTTGGCGGTACACCAGTCACTGCTTCTGCGCAGGCAACTAGCACAGCCAATGTTAACACTAATAAAACACACATAACGTCTATGTCTGATAGAAAACTAAATAAATGTATCTTAATGTCGCACCGCCTATTTTTAATTTAACCAGAAAGTTAATTGACATGTTATCAACCACTTTGTAACAGGTAAATTAATTGCAGAATAGTTAACGATGCACTTTGATAGCAAAACAGTACCTTCAATGTGCACTAATGGGAAAGTTACAACTGCTGTCATTAAATGGTGATTAAATTGGAGTATGAATGTGGTGGGCTTAAGTTAGCTAAAGTATTAGTACCTATATCTAACATTGGTAAAACTGTTTCTTAGGTCTAAACTGAAGAATTCACAAGTCGTTTTCATAGTTAAATATGCTTTGCATGCATTATGACATATTTAGATTAGTTCTCAAGGATTTAAACGTAATTTTACAATGATTCGAACAAAATACCTATTCTTATTATACGTAGTCTTATTGTAAATACTAAGGATGAGAAAGTTATAAAGATATATTAGTTTACTTTAGAGAGAGTTTTCAGAATCGAGGTCAATAACAGTAAAATACAATTATTTTTAGTTAGTTGCTTAGTTGCTTTAGGGAAAGGAAAGATTATTTTTTTTATTTAATAGATATGAGTCACTCAACTTAAGTACAACATAGATAAGCAGTCTTAAAACATAAATTTAGCTATAAGTACATCGCTTTCCATTCGCAATAACCAATAGTTAAATTTATCTGACTATTAAAAAACCAGCCCTATGATACAGACAGATACAAAAATACACATTAATTTTGGGATTACTTAGACTTGAACCTGGAACCTTTCGCTACGCGGTAAGGTATGCTACAGGGATTCTTCGTCAAGTTTCGTTAGCTATGAAAATAGGGGTTTGCGATTTTATTATTTATAAGATAATCGTTTACCCTTTCATGACCTTACAATCCCTAGTTTAAATAATAATATTATAATTTACTAAACAAATCATTATCCCTAATAAAACAACTACCAAAACTCCCACCACTCAATTTTGAACTCTCACCCCTCCACTTAAAGCTCAAAATTCCCTGTTTGAAAACACAATAGTTGGAAATCTTGAAGATTATCTTATCTTTGTTAAAATTAATACTACATGTACATAACAATGAGTTGGTGGGTCATTAGGATGGATGTGGTAGAAGGGACTGGGCTGGTCCAAACCAAATTGCCTACGTATAGGCCAGATTAGTGGATGTATATAAATGGACGGTCGGCAAAGAATCTGAAAAACCTAAAAAAATATACATACATTTTGATCAGCTCTACAAAAAATATAACTTTGGCTTTTATTATTTAACCATCATGGTTATTTTAGTAAGACAAAATTATTACAGTTTTTTTATTCTTGACATAAATTGACAACCAGACAGTTGGTCGTCTAGATGTTAAGTTACCAATGAGGAAGGCAGTTGAGCTGTTCTAAAACTATCACGAGTTCTGTGTTTACTTTAGCGATCAGTAGGTATACTACATATTTTTTGCAAGAGTTTTGACTATGTCTGTTTTTAACATATCGCTTTTTAAGACTTGCATACACTATCACTAGCTTTCAATTCTTACTTAAAAAATACTCATACACAGCATAGTTACTTTAAAATCATAAAAAACTCTCTATTATAAAAAACCCGACTGGTTTTTCCCACGGTACATCTGTAGAATAAGGCTTGATTTATCTCGTACGGTTTTTGACAGCTGTCCGCTCTATGGCCGCACCACCCCACATCTTGTGGGTAGTTTAATTCGCATCTACCCTCAATTGTTTTGTTAAACTTCCACTGAATATATTAAACTGGGGGTACGACTCGGTTTCTTCGAATAGTTTTGATTATAGTGTATATTCATAGCATATTTACTTACCTAGTAGTGTTAGTGTACATTCAATGGCCTTGGTACAAATGTTCTGGCTAGTCTATAGTTAAACAGTTGCCTGTGTTCCAGTTATGCGTGCAGGATAGTCAGAGTAACTCGTGTCACGGAGACCGAACATGTGACGTGTGTAGAGTCCACACCAGGAGTGTAGCTTGATGCTTCTTAAGACTAAATAAACATTTCGACTATGGTGAATAAAATATAGGTAGCTAAAACTTTCGATTTTATTATTATTGAAAAGAAACAAAAGATGTTACAGACAGACATTAGTACCTATAGTGTAGACCAAGGGCAACTACGAAAATATTTTTTTTTGATTGGTAGTTAAAGCAAACATATTAATTTAGCTAAATTAGTTTAATTACTTTTAATTGAGATTTAAGAAACAATTATTGTTTCTATTATATTGTGTCAATTATTGTGTGTCTATCTATTGAAAAGAATTAAATTCAGGCTAAACTCGTAATAGTTTTGGATCTTGCTTTTAGTTTTACACGTAACTTCTATTAAGTGTCAAAAAGAAGTCAATTTAATCTTCATATTAGAACATACTTTAATTTCTTCGGTTGCGGTAGGTAAATCAAAGTAATTTTGTGAGTCGAAAGTTATTAATCGTTGATACCGGTAAAATTATTTATCGTTTTTAGGTAATACGTGACCGTTCTCAAAAAATTTGACATTTTGTCAAAAATACCCAGTTGTCACTATTGCTTGGTTTAGTTTTACAAAATGTCAACACTTCCAATCATTACACCTCATAAAACAAAACATTCCAAAACACCACTAGCCCCAACAAAGGGACTACACCGAAAAAATCAACACCATACCATTCGGTTTAAAAAAGGAACAAGCAAAGATGGCCGCCGACAATTTCAAAAAAGGAACGATAGGTCAGGAGCCAGGACCGGTAGCTGGAACAGGTTGCGATCGTGTGATTGCCGAGTTTGCACGATAATAGCCGAGTGCTTAGGGAGAGTTTACATAGGATGTCTTTAGCTTTGTTTCTAGAAATAAAGTCGATAATGTTTGTAGATACTGTATAATTATGTGTGGAAATAGTTATTGTTAAAAAGAAAATCATGATTTAAGTGAGTTTTTCCTGTAGCCCCATACTAATTTGGTTACTTTTTAAGGTAGGTAGAGAATTACTTAAATATTTTTTGTAATTTTTAGATGGTTAAATATGTTTCAAAATTTATTTTTGTTAAGTTTCATAGCTCTGTTTAATTGATAACAAATAATACTTATGATACTTACTCTAATTAAAAAAAGCATGTAAAGGCCGCCATTAATCAGATCTATTAAAAACATTAAAAAAAGAAGCCTATTATTTTTCTTATTATTTTAAAAATTGTTTATTCAATTGCATAAAACAAACCACTACATTTTGAAATAACTGCCACATTTCAAAACAATGTAACATCCTCTTTAACACTCGCGTGCCTTAAGCGTGCCCGAACGTTCCCGAACACCGACGGAAACAGCCGAGCATCGACGCGTGCACATCGTGGGAATGTTACAACCATCTCTTTCTAACACGAGTTGTTAGAAAGAGATAGAAAGCTAATAGTTTATGGAAATGTAAGAGATTTATACAGCAACTTTGTATTATTGTTTTGTCGGAGAAAAATATACGGGATGATAAACATTTGCTAATGGTTGGTGTGTAGAAGATTAATTTCTGATTAGTGGGATTAATTGCGTTTTTGATATCAACAATAGGTAGTTAGAACAGTGTAGGATAGATATTAAAACTTTTGATACTTAGTTGTTGATAGTTGTAAGAATAGAAATAAAATAGGACTAACAATTTCAAGAATATATTTTGTGGAAGAAGAATTAAAAGGTAAAATAGCGGTATATATGTATAGCTACGGTAGACTGCTAAGCGGATGGTTCCGGGTTTGATCCCCGGGTCGGTCCAATTTCGTCAAAATTTAGAAATTGGCCGTGTCTGGGTGTAAATCGGTTCTCCCCTAGGTCCATTGTGTGGTACCTATAGTACAAGCTTTGCTTAGTTTAGGGCCACACAGTTGGTGTGTTAGTCTGGAGATATATTCATTTTTTTCTTTATAGATAACTAGCAAGAACAGTTAACAAGCGTAAACGATTCTGATACCTACCCATTCTTATTCGCTTTTTAAAAGGCATACAATCTCTCTTTTTTCAGTGAGCAGTCCTTGAATAATAATTAAAATATTCTATAAATAAGCGTGTGAGCCAACGTAATAACTTTTCCTTATACGCGCAAGAAGAATTCATATAAAAGCAAATAAAATGCTTTTACCTACAGGTTTATTTAAGTTCTGTAGCAAAGTAACCGACTTAAAGTTGAATGCTGTTGTAAATCTATGTTTTAAATACTAATAAAAAAGTGTTTATAACACAGATGGCTAAAAAAAAAATTATTAAGGATTGAAAAGACATTCGTTATACGATTATTTGCATTAAAAAACACAATTTAATTTGAAATCATCGAAAATCTGATAGTATAAATGCAATTTTGTACAATTACATAAAAAAAAAGTTTAATTTTAATCATAAAAAAATTTTTTTGCTCAAAACGTCACCAGTACCCCTCCAGCAATGCCCAGTTTTTGTTTTCGTTAGCAGACTTTTTACACCCCGTCTATTTATCACGCACTTACGATGAGGAAAAAATATGGTGAGTAAACCCATATGATTAGATAATTATCATCATCTGCAACCCGCACTGAGCCAGCGTGGTGGATTACGGCTCAATCCCTCACGCTATCCGAGAAGGAGGCCTGTGCTCAACTAGAGGGACGACCTCGTATATTCGTATGCGTAATTATATTATAATGAATGTGCTGTAAACAGTTTATTTCCTAACATCTTGTCACCATGGTCCCTTATTACTTTGAGGGCCTATTAAAGAAACTATAGGTATTAGAGATATCATTATTATTACTAAGGATAAATCCAAGTCGCTATTTCTGTCTGTTTGTATGTTTGTACGCTATCTCCTCCTAAACCACTAGACGGATTTTGTATGCGGTTTTCACCGTCTTTTAGGAATACTTTTCATTTGAATTTGTAAGTGAAGAAATTTCGGAAAAAGTTTTCTTAACATAGCCAAATTTTTAATAATCGGGAACAAGCCGCGCAAAATTCCACCATTGCGAAGCGTGAGCGGGTCACTAGTATCTTATAAGAATTAGATCACGTAAGTAATTTATATTTGTTTAATATACATCCATACTATTATACTTCACAGGTAGAGTTTCCATGCCTTCGCTCCTCTGCGACCTATTCGCAAAACTGCAATAAAATTGAGAAATTAACTTAAGCGAACTCGTTTTACCGTTAAAAATAAGTTTCTTCAATGAAACCGAGAACAACATTATTTTATTGCGGCGTCAACATCAAGGAATTTGCATAACTGGAACCAAGGTATTGAAGAAATACAGTTAATGTTTGTGTTTTACTTTTTATTTCGATCTTATGAAGATTTTTCTCACGCAGTCCGTAGTGGACTATGTATTAATGGGTTTTTAATAGTTCAAGGGTTCTTTATGAATATTTTTTTGCATAATCGTGTCTTTGAATGTTTGATTCTACAGGACCAAATATTGAGTTGAGTAAACCTTTCGGAGAAAAAGGAGAACATTATATTTGTTCAATGCTATGAGATTATGTTAAAACGAAGAAATATGTAGTTTTTTTATGTGCTTACTTAACGTTTTACTAAATTCTATGAAACGGTTGTTGGTTTATTTTTGTATTGAACTTGGAAATCCTTTTGTCTTAACTAAGAATAATATGTTATGTTAAATATATTTGTTTTTTTCATGTTAAATTAATGAACATGTAAAAAAAATTAGTTCATTTTTAACAATTTGACAGTGATCATTTATCGTTTACCTTAATATTTATCATTTATTTTAACTAGACACAATTAATTTAAAACAAAAACCATATGTCTATTCAACCCCCGAATTATTCGTCCTGTTTATAAAATTAAAACATATTAAATAAATAAATATGAAATTATATTATAAACAAAATGGGTGGTCTTCAGCATCTGTGATTTGATATTTCTCGGAATATTAACACGTGAATTGAGCTATCTTAAATTTAGAAACATGTTCCTTTTATTCTATTTTAAAATATCTAGTGATTAAGGCTACCCTCAGTTACAGTTAAAACTTCTTACCTACTTTTTCTTATAGTGTAAAGCTTTTGCCAGCGGCTTCGCACGCGTTAAATTCGGAGTAAAACCACTTTCCCTGTACTATGTTATTGTACATGTAAACCTTACTCTTGAATCACTCTATCTACTAAAATAAACTGCATCAAAATTCGTTGCGTAGTTTCAAAGATTTAAGCATACACAGGGACAGACAGAGAAAGCGACTTTGTTTTATATTTATACTATGTAGTGGAGTGATAAATATGGTTTTACAGCTCCTAACTACTTTAGAGTTTTGCAAACCACCATTTTGCTGCTAGGCCATCTAACTATCACTTTTTTGCTTTTCATATGGAAACTCTTTGGTAAATACAATTGCAAAGTTATGACCATCTTGTCAGGTCTAAAACCTTCTCGTTTCCTTTAACTAACACTAAGTACTGGAAAGTCAGGTTTATTATCCCTAGTAATCTAATACACAACTGTTAAACTTGTCATATCACTATCACTACATAGTATAAAACAAAGTCGCTTTCCCTATGTCCCTATGTATGCTTAAATCGCAACGGATTTTAATGCGTTTTTTTTAAAAGATTGAATTATTTAAGTGAAGGGTTTACATTGTTACATTGTATAAATCTAAGTCGCTAATTCTGTCTGTTTGTATGTTTGGCCGCTAACTCCTCCTTAAGTACGTAACGGATTTAAATGCGGTTTTCATATTTTAGGGTATTTATTAATTAAAATTTGTAAATAAAGAACGTTTAGAAATAGTTTTTTTAAGTTAGCAAAAATGCAAGGGTTGGCGAGCAAGTCGGCAAAATTACACCATTGCGAAGCGAAGGCGGGTCGCTCGTGTATGTATATAATAACATAGCTTTTAGCTACTGCAAAATGAAACAGGCAAGTATCATTTCACACCCAAAGTTTAATAGTAAAAACATTTTTTTTTAACCATATAAATAAAATAATATAAGAGCTCAATAATATAATAAATATAAATATGCGTTAATAAATTCACACACAACACAAAGGAGTCCGTATAAACACGTTAAATCATTTCAGTTCGTGCAAACTTAAGTGAATCTAGCCAGAATTAGGGGAAATAGGATTTTAGCAGCGATATACAGAATATAGAAGCGGCTTAACATTACTCCAAATAATAAATTAAATTTATATTTTATAGAGGAACAAAAACTTATAAATGTACCATTTTAAGTTGATCGTAGTTGGTTTTGTTAGCTCTTTACTATGCTTGCAACTTTGCACAATTTGCACATCATACTTTTGGTAAAACCGAATAGTTAATACCTTTCCAACCAATTGAGAGTGTTATAGAATCAAGCCAATGTAAGCAAAATGTTAAGTCCTTCTAGTAATATATATATTTTAAACTTTAAACCTAGAAATTAAAAACTAACGCACTTTCATGAACGTCCATATGATTATTCTTAGTTACTTTAAACATATTCGTGTACAATATAATTCTACTACATCACCTTTTGTTAATTCCCTTCCAGGTTCACTAGTTCATTTGCGCGTGCAAAGGCTCACAAAAGCGTGGCCGCCCCGAGTTAGCGTTTTGTTGCAGCTAATAATACCAGGCCACGGCAAGTAACGGCTAGAATTCAGACAAAGGGTAAACGCCTGAATAGTTTTACTGCGAATTTCGGCTCTTAGACTTGTGAGCTTCAAGTTTGTGGGTGTTTGGCCGTAGTTTCGATGTTGGGCGGTTTTTGAGCGTTTTGTCGTAAGCGCTTAGTGGTTGTCTTACCACCGATCTCAATATTCTACTATACTTAGTTAACCTGAAACTGCAGTTTTGTTTCTTGTGACGTGTTTCCGTCATTTCCAAATCAACAGCTATCTACCATAGTTTACTGAGAGGCACAAACATGGAAAACGGTTACCATAGCAACACAAATAACAAGGCGTCAAAGTAGAATACTCGTATTGAGTTTTGCCGGCTGGACTAGTGTTGATGTCATGAAGAGATGAAACATCTTGGCTGCCTGTACTATGAGTTCCTAATTTTATGACAGGCTAGGCAATGTACGTATGTAATCCATGAATAAAGGAATGCTTACCTACCCTTTATTATGGTTGATGTTTCCGGGTTCGTTTCCCGGATCGAGCCAATTTCGTCAAAATGGTTTTTCGAAATTGGCTCGTGTCTGGGTGTAACTAGATTCTCCCCTAGTCCATTGTTTGGTACCTATAGTGAAAGCTTTACTTAGTTTAGGGCCACACTGTTGGTGTGTCAGTCTGGAGATTTATTATTATTATTTGACACAGCGGTTGTGGATGACTATGACTGCAGATCTACGATGCACAACGGCCGCCCTTTTTAATCAAGCTGGCTACTAAAATCAAACTTTCGAATGTACTCTCTACTACCTACTTTACAACTTTAGTAAACAATAGGTAGACTACTGTAACCACCATACTTGATTACGCAACGAGCGACAAAAGTGAAATGACCCCCAATCCATTATTTGAATTTTGACACTAGCTTTGGATGACATTATACTTAAATATACTTAATTATACTTATACTTAAATGAGCTAGTATACAGTAGTATAGCTCATTCATGAAAAAAACAAATAAAATTTCGTCTCTTTCTCAAGTTAAAAACCTTTATTTATTCTTGAAAGCTCAAAAACCTCTTGTAAACACCTGCCTATAAAGCTAGTAACCTCCGGAGTGTCGCAACTCGAAACAATAGAAAGTCACTCGTATTGGCATGATATTTAATTGACTGGCAGTTTGCTAACCGGATGGAGTAGGTGTAGTTCAATGGTCATTCACGATGGTGTATATTACAAGGTATCAGAGGAAGAGAGTATGATTTTTTTTTAAAGTTATAAAAAAAATCTCCAGACTAACATACCAATTATGTGGCCCTAAAGAAAGTTGCAGTAAGCGCTTGTGTTATAGGTACTAGGAGAGAACCTAGTTACACCCAGACACGAGCCAATATCGAAAAAATATTTAACGAAATTGGCTCGACCCGGGGATCGAACCCGGAGCCATCCGTTTAGCAGTCCTTTATATTTAATCCCGGCACCGCAGAGGTTGTCCAACAAAATAAAAACAGATTTCATGTATGCGTCAAAAACCAATGATAAAGGCCATAAAGATTATGGAGATTGTTAGAGCCTTAGAAACCGTGCCATCTAAAGGTAATCAGTAGACAGTGTTCCAGTTATGCGTGCAGGATAGTCAGAGTAGCTCGTGTCACGGAGACCGAACATGTGAAGTGTGTAGAGTCCACACCGAGAGTGTAGCACAAGCCTATACACTTAACTAGAAACAACCCACCACCAAATGAACCGACTACTTATTGCGTTGGTAACATAGATGACTTATTATGGCTGATCTAACCTTTTTAAAGAAACAAGCTTCTTTTTTTTCAAGACAACTATCAAATCGCTATTCGCTTATACCAAACACCATACAGATTTTTATACATAGGCCTGTGCCGCCGTGGGCGGTGTAATTTTTTACTCATTATTATGTATGTCACGACCAAACCTGATTGCTGACTATTAATCCGTATTGATGGCTATATTCGTGTCATAGGTTAAAATGAAACAATCAGTTTGGAATTACGTCAACTTTTTAAATGGCGGTTGACAGAATTAATTTGTCTAATTGAAAAAATAACATAATAAATGATCAAAACATTCAAGAAACTGCTTTTCTTCTGAACAAATTATAGGGCAAGCACTTCTTATAACTTAACGTTATTTTTGCATGTTCACTACTAGAAATTGAATTTTTCATAACTATAATAATACTATATTAAGATTTAAAAAAACTCTGTTTTATACCCATGCTAAATTAATTATTTTATTAATAAATTATATTATTCTTCCAAAAAACAACCATAAAACGACTTTCTGTTATCTTTTATCATTTCTAATTAAAAAACACCTAAATTAAAATCATTCGTTTATTTATTAGCATTTTTAATATTGCGATTTCATTCATTAAACATCCATTCATGTTTTGACAACGAAATGAGTGTTAGTATTTGCGTAGGTATACACCAAAATATTAAAGAACAGAAGAACTGAAAAATCTTTATGATTAATTGGGTAGGATTTTTATGGTATCTATTACATACTTAAAAAAATACTGTTGGTTTATCTCATTACTTTCTTTGGTCTTTTAGTTTTAAAACACAAAAAAATACTAGCTGTCTTTATCTGTTACAAAATTGTAAGTTAGGGCAACTAACTAACAAAATAGTTATATAGTGTTTCTAAACAAAATGTAACAACTAAAGAATTTTTTATTTCAGATTATAACAACATCTACACACCAACAGAATAAGCGACATCAAAATGAATATGGATCAAATACATACATAAATAAAAGCGTAATAATCCGTTAAAATGAGTTTAATTTCAAGTAATGTTCGCGTAAATCTAAGAAGTTGCATTAAATGAATTCGTTAATAATTAATCTTTAGTAAAAGATTTGCCTTAAGACTCCATGTCTTGTTTCTACCACCAGCGTTTAGTAAGTCTAACATTTTTTTGATAGTTTATTTAACCCGACAGTTATGGAATTGGTCCGTATGTCAAAACATGGCTTGACATTGAATATATACCTAAATATTTAACTTCTGTCCCAATCCACTCCTATCTACCTATTCCTTCCTACGCACCGCCCACTGACTTTGACAAGTTGGTCGACCGTTAGACGGTTTTGTAATCTTCAGAAATCATTATAATAAAGTAATTTATTAATATTTTATAATTATTTTGTCATTAGATACGGCGATGGCGGATTGAATTTTGTTTTTTATAGGAATTTTGTGGGCGATTAAGGTGATGTTTTTTTTATGAATAAACTTAAGCTTAAATATTTAAAATCGAGGACAGTTTTGTTTTTAGGTCTTGGTTCGGACTCTACACACGTCACATGTTCAACTGTTTAAATTCCGGTCAAATAAAGGATTTCTGAAATTTCCGCTTTTTTAGCTTATTAGATTGGGCTTTAAACTGTCTTTCGTCCAAAACAGAACTATCTACAATTGCTTAACCTTCATAATTTTTTATATTGTCAAAATCAATACATTTTTTTTGTATTCAAAAATTTATGACAAATATCAAAATAGAAAAAAAACAAGAAAATGTTTGTCAAACGGCTTCCTAGTCTTCTACTTATATAATTTAAAGGCATTATCTCTTTTAAATTCCATCTTAAGTAGCTATCTACTCAATCGCAGTTTACTCCACAATATAGATGAGACCACGAAACTACCTCTGTACCATAAGCTCTGACTGTCATTTGTTTTACCTTAAAGCCGCCAAACAATACTTTTATGCATTCCGTTTGGTAGAAAAACATTAGCTAGGGTAATGTGGATAAGGGGAAGTTAGTATTTTCTTATTTTTGTGCGATAAATATGATTTTAAACAACGTAGTCATCTTATATATGAGCTCTGTGAACTGTTGTTGAATTGATTCAACAATAGCTTACGAGTTGATCCATGTATAGAAGGGGTTAGGAATTAGAAGATAATTAATAAGCACTTAATTTTGGTCGATGAGTACAGAATGCAATCCAATGGCTAAGGAGGAAATATACCTTCAAGATAATAAAGAATAGATTTGACAAAAAAAAACAGAACCAAAAGGCAAACATAATATTCTTGATTTTTCTTTATTGTTATAGAGTGGGATGATTTAAGGTAAATAAGGTATTTTCAACTCATAATCCAGACACCACATTAAGTAGGTACGTTCTATATATAACATCAAAAAAGAAAACTGCGTTAGGATATTAATACCTGTATCTCTTTACTGGAAAATACCGTTTTTGTAAGGAAACAAATTTTTTACTTCAAAAAGATCCTATCCCTACTATTCCAACAGCTATAAAACGGTACAGTTCATTACGTATGTAGTAGTGAATCAGTAGATTCAGACTATTTTAATTGTTCCTACAAGGGTCATTAGTTACCGCAACACAGGCTAGACGTTTCGTGTTTTGCCTGATTTAGCTTGATTACTCTTTTATACGATGCTTGGCTGAGAAATAACCTTTTTTATGCCTTTTTGGTGTTTGATTTGTGACTTGATTTTCGGGAAGATAATAAAAGTTGTTTTCTTATCAAAATAAATTAAGAAGCTGCAATCATTTAGAATTAAAATTTGTTTTTTCAATAACATAGAAAACTATGAAAATGCATTGCGTGGTTTAAAAACAACTATAGTTAATACAAACAGACATAGACAAAGACAGCGCTTTGTACTATCAAGTTATCCTACTAATATTATAAACGTGAAAGTTTGTGAGTATGTAGGTATGGATGTTTGTTACTTTTTCACGTAAAAACTACTAGACGGATTTGGATGAAACTTTACAGTAATATAGGTTATACATCAGAATAACACATCGGGTTCTTTTTACCGCGAGAAAACTTCTAATTCCCACGGGAAACCGACTTCCACGCGAAAGAGTCGATCCATACATCCATACTTACAAACTTTCATGTTTATAATATTAGTATGTCTAACTCAAATTTCAAATACCTCCAAACTAAATTACTTCATAAACAATGTTGATTCAAGTAACACGATCCGTTAACTGGAACTAAAAGTAGACAGTAATAATTATCTAAACCCAACTAATTGCGCCCGAAACTAAGTTAAAGCAACTAAGTTTTAATTATAAGCACTTCCGGTGGGTCCGGAAGTCGGTTATTTTGGCGCGTAAATGTTTATTCGATGTTTGAATCAATTTGTTATCGGTCGATTGAAGTTTTAGTGACTGGGGAACTAAATAAATACTGATTTTGTTATATAATAAAATTATACTTGAGTTTAAAATCAATCAGGTGAAAAGTCACTGCGTCGATCGTGATATTAAAAGTTACATAAAATTTAAAAACGTTAAAAAAAACTTCCGAAAAAAAAGTACCTATTGATAAAATTATGAAAATATTGTAACGCCTTTTGTCTACAGCTTGCTGCCTTAATACCACAGATAGACACACAAGTACATAGCACATAGTCAATTCAAGGACATACTGTGAATATGCTAGCGACCCGCCCACGCTTCGCAATGGTGTATTATTGCACGACTTGATCACGAAACATTGAATTTTGGCTAACATAAAGAATCTTTTATCGAATGTTCAATATTTACAAATCTAAATGAAAAAAATACCTAAAAGATGGCAAAAACCGTATTTAAATCCATTTCTTAGATTTATACTATGTATTGATTTTTATTTCAATCAAGGTAAAGTCACGAGATTACTCTACTTGCCCAATCACAAGGTTTTATAATCAACGTCCTGCTTAACCTTGTTAATTAATTATTTACGACTCCTATTGCATCAAATGGCTTGTTGATGTTTGATTGATTTGTTTTCGATTGGTCTCAAAAACAGTTATAATATGGAGTAAGTCGATTGTATCGACACACGACCAGAATTTTTCGATCCCGCCATTGGTTTATTCCTTGATGAGCATAAAGGTAGTAAAATCTAAATTGGCTTGTATCTGTAACTAGATTCTCCTTTTATATTACTGCGCTTACTTAAGGGCCTCACAGTAAGTGTAATAATCTGTAAATAACTACCTTAATATTATTAACGTGAAAGTTTGTAAGTTAGGGTGTATGGATGGATGTATGGATGTTTGTAACTCTTGCACGTAAAAACTTCGGGATGGATTTGATTAAACTTTACAGTTATATAGGTTATACATCAGAATAACATATAGGGTACCTTTTTCCGCGGGAAAACTTCTCTATCCCACGGAAAACCGACTTCCACGCGAACGCAGTCACGGGCGGCCACTAGTATTCTTGTAAAATCTTTAAAACAAATAAACAGTAGAATTCAATAAGAAATCTGACAAAAACTACCACATCCCACATACATATGAGACAGGATTTCACTCAAGTTTCAGTCAAAGGCTAAGTTAAGTTTAATTAATCGTTGGTCAAATTGCGGGCTGGGGCGTGTGGCCTGCAGGCTGGGGGTAGCTACCCCCTCGGGTTAGTGGAGGGATGTTTTCAAAGTATGTTAGTTGTATGTAGAAGATAAAAGTCATGTACATATGGGATAGATACGAGTATATTTAAGAGGTTAGTAGGTAATAGTACTCAGATAAGCGAAAAAAAATGGTAACTCTGGATTATTGAATTAAGTTATAAAACTTAAATGATTATGTGTTTATTTATACAATTAAAAAAGGATTAATGAACGATTTCAATCGTGGTTTTGGTTTTTGATAAAAATTGACCTTTTTTTCGAACAGACGTCACTTGCGTATTAAACCGATATTTTACAAGGTTTTTAAAACCCTAAACATACCGGTTTTATTTGTAAAAAAAATATTATTAATAAATATAATGACTGGCTCCATAACCCATTAACGCATTTTAATTTACGTAACATATGTATCGTTTTTCTATCAGTTCTGAAATCATATTAACCTAATTTAGGTTTAAATATTTTCATGAATAAGGCGAAAGTATGAGTTAGTCAAAAAATATTCAAAATAAACTGCCTATTCTAATGAAAAGCAATAACATAAGCAAATTAATGTCATTTTACGAAAAAAACTTATTGACAATATCTAAATTGCATGTACTTACAAGTTATAAATGAAATAGCATTCGGTATCCTTTGATATTAAATTTGAATCACATCCGTTTTTAACTTTGAGTAACAAAATATTAATTGCAAACACTTCCTTTCTCACCTTTTTCAAACAATTTTATTTTATTATGTAAATGCTTAAATTGTGTCACTCAATTAAATTAAACTTATAATTAAGATTATCTTTGACAAGTCATTATCCTGTTTTACTTGAGATTTTATGTGATAAGATATATAATTTGTCATTAATAGGTTATATCCTTTACAAGGCTACTTTACCGGTATTTTGTTCATCCGATCGCCTTTTGTTTCTTTTTAATAATTAGAACTAGTCTGTGAATATAGCGTGTACTTTAGGTATATTTTATCAAAGTAATTTTGAATAGTAAATCAAGACAAATTATTTGACCCACTTGTTATAAATAAATAAAAACTACATTGGCATCTGTAGCCTGTTCCACAGTTTCTAAACTACTGCAGGCTGCAGGGAATCTCATGTATTGAAATGAAATGAAATTACTTTATTGTACGTAGGATTAAAAACGAATCTCTTATACATTGTCAAAAGCATAAAATCAAAAATAAAAAAAGATGTCATGGGACATACATTCATCAGCAATGGCCGTAGTAGACCGAGACAAAAAGCTGGCGAAAAAACTCTCGGCACACTTTTCAAAATTATACAATACAAAATTTTGTATTTTTGTAATATTGTAATTACTTTTATAAATATAAATAAATAAATATTAATTTTGTTAAAAGCATTATATTATTCTGCTACTTTAGTTTGGTTTGGGTTCAAAGCCAGACAGAAGCAAAACCAAATAATTTATTTCATTATAAGTAATTTAACTTGATTCGAATTCAGGCTTGCTTTCTCAGAAAATAGCTCTGAGCACTCCTTTCAACAAACATCATGATTCATATTTACTATTTCTTTATTTATTAAAAAAAACAACTTAGTTTTCCAATAAAAATAAAAATATTATCCCACATTTTTCAACTCCTCTTGAACCAAGCTTAACTAAAACAAGAAATTAATTAAAACTTTTTATTGCTGTATCAACTCAAATTTAACTTAAGTAATCGTAAACACAACGTAAAGTGTTAATTCTTGTTTGTTTTCTAACAAAGTTAAAAGTTACGGTTCAAATGTCTTGTTCAGTTACGATATAGCTAACTTCAAGTTAGAGTTAACTCTGAGTTTAACAGACTATTGGTAAATAAAAGTTACTTCGATTTCTGCCACTGTTAGTTTTAAGTTAGGGATTAAGTTCAGTTTATACTAAGTTTGAAAGGCTTTGAGCTTTGCGAAACAAGTTTATTTTAATTGTATGATTTTATTAAAGGTATGTTTTAAAGTGTCTATTAAGTAAGTTGCAATAAAAGGTACACATTGATTTTAACATCTTTTTGTTTACATTCTTTAGTTTTTCATAAGCTAAAAAACTCACGCTACTTATAAGCATAATAAGTAGAACCCTGTATTCGTTGTAAACCAGTTATTTTACTCGTTGAATGAAATGCCTTTTTGGCGGCCTAAAAGTAAGTTATACAGGGTGTAATCGTTAAGTGTGCACAGGCGATTATTCCGTAACTATTACAGATATCAAAAAACTTTACATTTGTATCAAAAGTACTTGACCTAATGAGTAAAATAACACTAATAACTTTTTAAAAATAAAACGAGATATATCCAAAAACTTTACATGAAACTCTCCCATACATTTCTAAGTAAGTACAAAATTTTGTATTCAAAGCAAATGTTCGCAGTGACGTTCTTGTTGTGCAATATTCATTGAGCTCTATTTACAGTTTCTAATTGAACTGAACTTAAACCGTACACGATTCTGAAACTCTTCTAGGCTATGTAATCGCTCAGCGTGGGTACACGTGGTCTTTGACAAATCCCCACAGGAAGAAATCTCAAGGCGTGAGATCCGGTGATCTGGCAGGCCAAGGGGTTGCACTATTATTAGCTACTAGCGCCCCGCCCACGCTTCGCAATGGTGTTATTTTGGCCGACTTGCTCGTGGAACATTGAATTTTAGCTAACTTAAAAAAACTTTTACTGCTTGTTCTGATTTACCAATTTAAATGAATAAATTCCCTAAAAGATGGCGAAAACCGCATTTAAATCCGTTGTGTGGTTTAGGAGGAGTCAGCGGACAATCATACAAACAGACACAATTAGCGGCTTGGATTTAGCAATTAAAAAATTGTTTCGTAAGAAATTCATTACAACATTAAATTTTGTATTATGTAGCACCCGCCATCTGGTTGAAAAATTATCGAACTTCTTTCATCGTCTGTAATTGGTTCTAAGAGACAGCATATCGTTTTGAACAAAGATGAGATATCTCAGTCCAGTTAAGGTTCCACTGTAAAAATATGGCTCAATGATCAATAATCAATGTCATATCACACATAATTATAAAATGATAAGGGCAAAATGAGTTAATACTATTTCACTTAAAATAAGGTAACCAAAATCTCTACTATCTCATACTAAATGTATGGGAGAGTTTAATTGAAAGTTTATGGATATTTCTCGTTTCATTTTTAAAAAGTTATTATTGTTATTTTACTCATTAGGTCAAGTACTTTCGATATCAGTTTAAAGTTTTTTGATATCTGTAATAGTTACGGAAGTAATCGCATGTGCACACGTAACGATTACACCCTGTATACTACAGAAATCACATCATAGGATATCCAAAACTAGATGAACATACGTTGTAAAGCTTTATTTCTCAAACGAGAAGAAGAGCTATTAAAATTAATTTTATTATATGTTCCAGACTCCAGTTATAAGTGCAGGACAGTCAGAGTAGCTCGTGTCACGGAGACCGAACATGTGAAGTGTGTAGAGTCCACACCAAGAGTGTAGCTTGATGCTGCACGAGTCTATACACGTAGGGTCAACAGAAAGTTCTCAAAACTCATAAATAAAATGGCAATACCAAACAACCAATTTCCTGCAAAAACAACATAAAATTAAAAGCACTAAATCCACTTAACTGTAATGAATGAATATTTTTTCTCCAAGATAAAGTAAACTCGCACAATTTGTGAGTATCATCGTAGTTTTATATTAGCATTCAAGTTGTGTGAATGAATGGTCGCTGATCCGGCCGTGTTCACACCGAACCGGTTAAAACTAGCTCAATAAATGTAAACAAAGTTTAAACACTGGCTTTTGTTTGAAAGTTACGAGTCTCTCGTTTAAGTTGAGTTTTTTGGACGTTAATTCGTGGCAGAGTTTTGAAAAAGGTAGAAAGCGTATCACCGCCCGGCCTGTTTTTAAAATCAATAAAATAAAAGTGAGTTGAATACTCACTCTTAAGTGGGACTCGATTATTATACTTTTTCTTCAAAAACATCATTTCGGATTACATTTTTTAGATGCCTTTGCATTTAACTTTGATTAGTCTAGATTATTCCTAAGTTCAGTGAATATTTTGTACTATACAGGGTCTGTCGTAATGAATGGATAACCCGTTACCTACAGTTGATCCGGATGTGAGGCTATAAGAAAATGGTGTCTTCTTGCCAGGGTTGTCAACCATAAGAAAATGGCGTAGACTTTTAAACTTTTTTATAAATTTCGCTATTTTTTTCATTTATTCCGCTGCCATTTCTTCAAATTTTGATGTATTTGTATAATTCTTTTAGTATTATACTGCTGAAGACGTGTATTATGTAATTTAAATACAATTTTAGGTGTTATTCACGTTGAACATTATCAAAATACTCATTTTAAGAAAAATATTTCCAATTTTTTTTCTTTATGGCAACTTTTGATCATCTCCTGTGGAAAAAAAAATATGACGTTATAGCTGCCCATGATCTCAATAAATTGTCTAGTATGTGTAGATTCTAAAAAGGTATAACGATGTGTACATTACAAGCAACATTAAGTTACAGGAGCGAGAACACTAATCAAGGTCGGAATTTTTATTTTTCATGTTATGTTATAAATGGTTGTAAAACTTCGTCATAATGATTTTATTCTATCAAGATACTTTGCACAAACAATATCGGGCCACTAATAGGATATTCAGAAGAAAACTTGGTTGTTTTTGGGAAAAAAAATACATTACTTCATGATAATAATGTAATGAAAATGTACAAATGAAAATTGTTGTGCTCTAATAGTAACATGCGACAAACATGTTGCGACAAGTTTATTCGAAATTAAAACGGATTTTAAAAATCGAACAAGACCGCATTACAAAGAAAAGGGTACTCATCACATCAGTGTGATTTTGACCATCGCATGTCCTTTTGTTAACATTGGCCCCGATTCTGAAAACACTCTCTAAACTAAACTAAAACTATCGCTGTCACTTACACATCAATAAGACAGAGACAGGTTATCATTTTAGTCCTGTCAAACTAAAATGTACGTGCAATATGACACGGCGAAGGCAATTTTAGGCTAGTCCTCAGCGCATTTCGTTCAATTTCACAATGATGTGGACTAAATTTAGTGAGACCAATGTACCTGTCTTGTTCTAATACGAAGCATGAGAAAGTGACAGCGATATTTTTAATTTAGTTTTAGAGAGTGTTTTGAGAATCGGGGCCACTATTTTCGTCAATTTGTTACTGCTTTCTAATATTTGACTATGATTTTCCTTGTGATTTGGACTTGATAACGTGGTGATACTGATGACTTTGCTCACATTTACGGACATTGTGTTGTGCTATCGATTGAACTTGTTGTTTTGGAAAAGTTTTTGTGTAGTTTGTGTATCATGCCGCAACAGTATACGCCGGCCGAATACGCGAACATGCATTACATTTACGGTGTATGTAATGGCAGCACCAATAGAGCTTCTAGTGTTTATCGTGTAAGATATCCAAATGTGCGACATCCTGATTACCGTGTGTTCATTAAAGTGCACAATGCATTTATGGAAGGACGATTTCCTTCTAATTTTTTCCACTTTTCTTTGTAATGCGGTCTTTGTTCGATTTTTTAAATCCGTTTCAATTTCGAATAAACTTGTCGCAACATGTTTGTCGCATGTTACTATTAGAGCACAACCATTTTCATTTGTACATTTTCATTACATTATTATTGTACGGGCGTAAACCGCACAGTTAAAATGTTAGGAGGGTGGGTTATTTTCCTAATTGTGGTGTAGGTATGTAAATAACCAAACCCAACGAGTACCTTGAAGTAACTGAATTTATTGTAAAACTTAATGTATAATGTAAACTTATTAATGTAGGTTGCTAGTAAGCGAAATAATGTAGTTCACTCGGCCGTCCCTGAACATTGGACTCATTGCCAACACTAGGTCAAAATTATTGTCAAATGTAGATTAATTAATGTAGGTTGTACAAGTAAGCAGAATTATGTAGTTTACTAGGCTGTCCCTGAATATTGGGCTCATTGCTAACACTAGGTCAATGCCTATAAAATATTATCTGTACGCATCGTAGATCGTACATCCTGCCCACTCAAGAAAAGTGAAGGAGAGCAGCAAGTTTAAATGTAAATTACAAGCAAATCAATGTAAACTGCAATGTACAAGGTGAAACAACAACAAAATGTAAAATGTAAATCTTAAACTAAAGTAAAAATTATCAATACATTATAAGATATTATTGTCTCTATGAATTGTTCAAAAAACACATTATTCACTATCACTAACACGCGGAATGTTTAAAACGATTGCTGATCGAGATCGCGGTTTAGGTGCTGGGTTCCTCGCTGACGCCGGACATCCTGAACTCGTTGTCATCCGCGGCTGCTGACGGTCAGTACTCGCTCGGAAGACTACCGTGGCTTCGGGCTGCGTAGGAGTGGCAGAGCTATTTAACTTTCGCACTCGGTACGAGCAGAATGCTATTCCGGCTACTACGCAGAGTGTTAACAATACATATAGGACGATGTATTGATGTACGTCATGAACACTGAGCTTTATGCTGGACTGTTGCTTTAAATCGTCGATCTGCGTTTTTAAATTGTGCCACTCGTGTCGGTGGTCTTCAGGAGTGAACACCTCAATCGTGGAAGAGTTAGTTATGTGATTCAGGATAGAGGTCTCAGGAAGCGAAAGGATATCCGCGTCTATATTAATTTTATTGTAGTAGTTGTTATGACCAAAAATCACAAAGCTTTTGCTCTTAACGTTGCATCCTTGACCTAAATCTAGAAGGCCTTTATCGGTCAATGTTTTTAATTGTATTTGCTTCGGAAAAAATATGCGGACTGTGCATTCTTCGCAACATGAGAACAACCACCTGTTATTGTTATGCAATTTGATTTGCTTGATTAATTACTAAATCCGTCAAACGACTGTGGCTTGGTAATATTAATTGATGTTTCGCTGACATATTAATCAAGGAGTTATTGAGCCTTCCTCCTACTCTCAGTAGTCCTTCCCATCTATAAAGGGAACCAACCTACTGTTTCTGTTACCATTTTGTTTTAATAAATTAATTTCCTTTGGAAAATGTCTTGATTGCTTATCCTTGATTATTAAGTTAAAGGCTTCACTTTACTCTCTTGTAGTTATGTGCATATTGTTGTCATTAAACTTACATCGTAGTGTTGCAATGAACCTCAATACCAAGGCTACAGTTTTTGCAACCTTGGCAAACAGCTGTTATTCATTAATAATGTTTCTATGAATGTCGTTTCAATTTTCTGGCATAAAGAAACGTTTACATTTGTTTTTTCTTGTTTCGATATCGTGACTCTGATATGTTTTGTTTTTTATCGATGATGGGTCCATAGCCATAGCGGTCCGTTCCACCATAGATGGTTTTGTATTAATTGTTATGTTGTTGTATCCCTGGTTGCGCAATCAGCTGCATTATCCTCGGAGCTGACATAATGCCACGTTCTCGTTTTCTGTTGGTTTCGAGTTTGTTGATTATGTCAACTCGTTTATGATACGACTGTTTGAGTCTAATGACTTCCCGTTCGTGGGATGTGGTGAGGAACTTGATGTTATGTATCGCCTCTTGAAGCGTCTTTGGTTGTTGCAACTCGTTCTTCAAATCGTCCGTCATCTTTGGAATTGAATTTGGGTACTTTAACCCTTTCTCTCGTGTCCAGCTTACGACTGCCTCAGGTCTGCATTGTTGTCCTCAAGTCGTCTAGCTCAGGCGATGTTTTTATTGTTGTTTGTTTGTTTGTTTTTTTTTGTTAAACTTCTTTGATTGTTAAAACTTCCCCGCACTTATGTTGTAACGGAAAATTATTGTTCACACTCCACTGTTTTGTTAACTCTTGCGCGACTGTTTGTCACTGTTAATTAAAATCTAAACATGTACGGGCGTAAACCGCACAGGTTACGTTACTGTTAATGTTAAGCGAATTATTCGCAAATGTTAATGTTAATTCGATAGTCACTGGTATCTCACAGAACGCGACGCGAAACGATAAAAACCACTATATCGAAGCACTCGCGAGATCCTTTTAACTGCTCGAAGCTGATCCGGCTCGAAGGACCAAAACATGTACGGGCGTAAACCGCACAAGTTAAAATGTTAGGAGGGTGGGTTATTTTCCTAATTGTGGTGTAGGTATGTAAATAACCAAACCCAACGAGTACCTTGAAGTAACTGAATTTATTGTAAAACTTAATGTATAATGTAAACTTATTAATGTAGGTTGCTAGTAAGCGAAATAATGTAGTTCACTCGGCCGTCCCTGAACATTGGACTCATTGCCAACACTAGGTCAAAATTATTGTCAAATGTAGATTAATTAATGTAGGTTGTACAAGTAAGCAGAATTATGTAGTTTACTAGGCTGTCCCTGAATATTGGGCTCATTGCTAACACTAGGTCAATGCCTATAAAATATTATCTGTACGCATCGTAGATCGTACAATTATCGTGAAGTAATGTTATTTTTTTCCCAAAAACAACCGGGTTTTCTTCTGAATATCCTATTAGTGGCCCGATAGTGTTTGTGCAAAGTATCTTGATAGAATAAAATCATTATGACGAAGTTTTACAACCATTTATAACATAACATGAAAAATAAAAATTCCGACCTTGATTAGTGTTCTCGCTCCTGTAACTTAATGTTGCTTGTAAAGTACACATCGTTATACCTTTTTAGAATCTACACATACTAGACAATTTATTGAGATCATGGGCAGCTATAACGTCATACTTTTTTTTTCCACAGGAGATGATCAAAAGTTGCCATAAAGAAAAAAAATTGGAAATATTTTTCTTAAAATGAGTATTTTGATAATGTTCAACGTGAATAACACCTAAAATTGTATTTAAATTACATAATACACGTCTTCAGCAGTATAATACTAAAAGAATTATACAAATACATCAAAATTTGAAGAAATGGCAGCGGAATAAATGAAAAAAATAGCGAAATTTATAAAAAAGTTTAAAAGTCTACGCCATTTTCTTATGGTTGACAACCCTGGCAAGAAGACACCATTTTCTTATAGCCTCACATCCGGATCAACTGTAGGTAACGGGTTATCCATTCATTACGACAGACCCTGTATAAGTCTTCTCTTGCAAAATTGTAAATGTTTATTTATTAAACTTCGGTGTAACAGTGTCTACCCCCCCCCCCCTTCACATTTCCTCTCCATTCATAATTTTGTTCCCGCGTCGATGTACAACCGGTTTTTGTCATTTGACAGTCCAAGACATGAGCGAAAATGTTTATTTCCTCACACCGATTTCATAAGTCTATTCTGGATCTTCGAAATAGGAAGCTGCCAGACTTATTTTATTATTAATTTATACACTGTCTTTTCTATTATTTAGAATAGCCCATGTTTTTTGTCCTTGGTAGGTAAGACATAATAGTTTTTTACATTTAATTCTCCACTTTCAAGTTACCTTCTCAATTGTTATCAGTTGCTAGACCCAATATTACTGTATTATCTCTTTCATGCTTTCAGAGTGCTCACATTTACAAATCATTATTACTTTTCCTTATCTTTCTGTTCTCTTCTCTCTTCTCCGAGGCATAAAATAAAGCAATGCGAAATTTTAGATTCAAATTTTTTCATACTTTCTTCTCAATGCAATCATACAATTTCTTTCAGACTCTTGCAAACCCTAACAAAGCCCTATAACCCTGATCGACACTACTAGATCTCCCCGCTACCTCCCCTCGCTTAGCCCAGCCCTACCTTGCACTAACCAGTTTTCTGATCCCACAATAAAACCAAGACCGCTTCCGTAGCTTACTACGACCACGCATTAATAAGTATAAATTTAAACCTTAGATTATACCTTTATTTCAATACCAGTACGGTGGGAAAAGCCACTTCTTCTTTTGGAAGGAAGTTCACAGTATTTTTAAGAGTAATTCGGTTGATAAGAGAATTAATTTGTAGGTTTTTTTGATGGTTATTTGCTTTTGATAATTGTTATGGTCGAAGAAGTGAAAGAGAGTAGGTTTTTGTAGGTCAGTGTTATTTTGATACATAGGTTTTGACACTAAAGAAGTTTAATAAATTATTCATTGTTATGAGTTAATTACTAGTTTTAAATACTAATAAGTTTGTTATAAGCGGTTAAAGTAATGGAAAAGTGTTTAATGAGCCATTGATTCACTAGTTCTGTTACTATAGGGATCTGTGTATTCCGTTTTAACAGATAATCATTAACTAATAAGGTAATAAAAAATATTTAGCTTTTTCCTACAATACAATATCTAATTTGCTCGTTTATCGTTATTGAGAAGAAACAATAAAAAATTTGCAATTTGAAACCAAATAATTCATGTTGAATCTAAACAAGCTAAATAGAAAAAGCAAAGAACAACCTGAAGCTTTCTTGTGATAATGCCATTAGCGCCATCTAGCCTTTTCTTACTTAAATACTACAAGCCAGTATTGATTTTCATAATGCGAATCAATACTGATGTTATGAGTACTGTACGTTCAACCTAGATGGCGCTATTAGAAATATCAAAATCGTAGGAAATTCTATAAAGAATATGGGAGTTATTGTGTTTTAATAAAGCAGACTTAATATAGTTACATCGGAGATGAGTCTTAAAATAACTTTAAGATTTTCAATCACGTACCTAGATAAATTTAATTTATAAAAGTGAAGTGTGCAATTTTAATAATTTTCATGAGTAACATTTACCTTTAAGGAAAAGTTTCCCATCTTCTGCCATAAACATACCTAAACATGAAAAGCGGGAAAAGCCATTGCTATAATAAATATCTTTAACTAAGAAAATTTAACTTTCTCAGTATTTAACTTGTAATTCAAAGTATTTAACGTGTAAAATAAACTAAGTAGGGACGGTAGGTTGCTATTAACTTTACTAATTTGTTTTAAAAAACTCTCCATTTTTTTAACGTTACACGAAACAAACCAACCGTGAACGCTACGGGGTACCGACAGCAAAAAATCTTGTAAGTAAAATAAAAAACATGACCAGTTACTATTTAAAGTTTTTGTAATGTTTAAAAACGTATTAAAGCAAAAAAAATGTTTTCTTTTAGTCGTTTAATTGATTAAATAGTGTTCATTAAACATATTTCTTTGAAATTTTATTTAAATCCTACTAATATTATAAACGTGAAAGTTAAATTGTAATGTTAAATGTATGATTTGTTACTCTTTCACTTAAAAACTACTGGACGGATTTGGATGAAACTTTACAGTAATCTAAGTTATACATAGGGTACTTTTTACCGCGGGAAAACATCTTATTACCACGGGAAACCGACTTTCACGCGAACGTAGTCACGGGCGGCCACTAGTCTTTCTATATTTCTTCTATCACGTACAAATATTCATTGAATATCAAAGTTTTTAGAACCGCCATTTAAGGACTCTAACATGATTTTCGTAGGAGTAATTCCAGGAATGAATCCCAATAGTTTACAGCTTTTTAGCACAAAAAAACTCTGGATGTAATGATGGTGATAATAAATAAATATCTCTTAATTCAAAACCTACAACACTAAATTATACAATGATGTTTTACTAATTATACAATCTCCCTCTCCAATTATGATGTAACTAAGCGGTCACCCATCCTAGGACCGACTGTGGCTTACGTTGCTTCACCGCAATCATTAACGGCCAATCTCAAGGTTTGACGCATTGTTAAATATTAAATGGTAACCATTTTACATGTTTTCATGGATAGTGGTAATTTCTTAGGGACGGTTTTTCAATCGTCAGATAAATTCCATCTGGCAGGAAATCAGTATGTTTTTGTTGCATAACGAATATAAATATTTGACATATGTGTAAAGTGACAGTAAAAACACACCTCTTTTTATTTGAGAAATCAGTCCTTAATAAACTACTACAGTAGATAGCTGTTGATATGAAAATGACAGAAACGAGTCACAAATACATAACATGTAGTTTTCAGTTACCGGGATTTTTACTGTAGTAGGAATATTGGAAGCGGTTTATTTATAATTACGTGATAGCAATCAGCTACCGAGAAACTTTATTTACTCATAAATAGGCTATACATCTTTTTCCATTTATTAAATCAATATTGTTGGTAAAACCTTTGCTGACCCTACACCTACTATAAAATTTTTACCTGTGTTTTCCACTGCAGCCTGTAAAATTAAAATAAGCGATGCAGAAAAAAACGCTTTTTTTCCATCGCAATCCCATTTGCTAATTGGGGATTAATGGCAGAACCGTTTTTATGCTAGTTTGAATTTCGAATTGGTAAAAAATGGGCGGATCATTGTTGTGAGTGCCGATCGGATTCAAAATGAAATATCAGGGATATTGCGATCCTGTACTAGTTATGAGAATTCAATAAAGGCTAGTTGAATTAAAACCTGCTTTTGAAGTGTGAAAATAAAGCATAAACCATAGAGTGCAAGCTTAACATTAGCGGGCACATTCGGAGAAGATTGTCGCTCCTTTTCATTTAAAGTAATATACAGCTATTTTGTTTAAAAACAAATAAATATATACAAATCTTCATATAAACGCAAATATAAAATATAACTTCTAATCTATATTTTCTGCATCTATGTTTTCCCGTTGAGTACTGGAAATATAGACATTAATATCCTACTTGCTACTAATATTATAAATGTGGAAGTTTGTGAGTATGGATGTATGGATGGATGTAGGGATGGATGTTTGTTACTCTTTCACGTAAAAACGACTGGATGGATTTGGATGAAACTTTGCAATAATATAAGTTATACATCAGAATAACACATAGGGTACTTTTTACCGCGGGAAAACAACTCATTCCTACGGAAAACCGACTTCCACGCGAACGGAGTCGCGGGCGGCCACTAGTGGTACATATTTTTGAAAAGGGCGCGATTAGCCAAGATACGCTAAGCGATACCTGATAGAGATATCCTACTCCTCTAGCAACCTACCACGAGTTGCAAATGAAGAAAAAAGCCGCAAAGGCCATCGTTTACAGATTTGAGGACATTTTTAACGAGGTATTAACGTAGAGGCGAAAAAGTGTTCGCTCACTTTAGGGTTAAAACACTTGCAATTCAACAAGCTCTTTTTATTTTTCTATAACACAGAAAATACAAGCAAGATAAAGAAATCACAATCGAGTAAGGTACCTGCGGCAAATAAGAGCCACCTTAATTAAAACCGTCATATTTCCAATAGTTAAATAAAATCATTAAAAAACAAGACATTAGACAATTATTTCCCTATATTTAAAAATAAATTAAATCTCTTTTGACTTAACATAAATTATCATTTTCTAGTACAATTATATTTTCAACAAATCCTAATCTATAGGTACTTATAATAAATCTGTAGAGGAGTAAATTCCGTACATGAAATATATTTCCACAATAACTATCAGGGCAGGGGGTGATAAGGGATCAATAATAATGCCAAAATGCAATCAGTAAAATGTCTGTCTGTCTATTTATCTGTTTGTATGTCTCTCTGTCTGTCTGTCTCGAGTCGCGAATTAAGCTTTTTAGTATTAGCTTTTTTTTATTTAGTAAGTTTACATGGCTAACAGTACAAGGACTTTTTCTTATGACGGGCTATGGAGGAGAGATGATAAATTTTAAAATGGGTGGTTCACATTTAAAAAAAACACTCTATTCTAAAGATTTTTATGTAACTTAATCTTATTAAGAAAAACCCTACACGAATTCAAGGAAAGCTAATAATTTTACTTTTTAGAAAAATGCAGGGAAAATATATTGAAGCCTTAAAACTTGCATAAAATACTTTAATTACGTAGTGACTGTTCCACTATTAATATTTGCTAACTTAATCAACCAAAAACTTTATAATATTCGGTAATCCTTTATTTATTTATTTTATTTATTTAATAATTTATGTACATTTTCACACTTAACAACAAAAATATAAAGAAAACATTATATCGAGAACAAACGTACAATGGTACAGCTTATTTCAAAATGAAATTTCTTCCAGCTAGCCAATTACTGGAGAGTAAGATTTGAGAAATAAAATATATAGTGTGAAGATAAATACAAATAAAAGTAGGAATATTCACTAGATACAAATATCTAAGACTATTATTCTAAATAATGTATACACCTACATAAATTACGATCATAGGAAAATATAAAAATATAAATAAATACAATAAAATACCAATATTTATTGTTAAACAGAATAATTAAAAAGAGAATATATATATACATTCACTTAAGATATAAAAAACAAATAATACATGAATAAAATACTAATTTTGTGAGAGGTAGTGTTCTTTGACCAGTTTTTTGAAAGAAGAAATAGTTTTACAATTTCTTATTTCAAAAGGCAATAAATTCCACAGTTTCACAGCGTGTACGGTAAATGAAAAAGAATAAAAATCTGTTGTGTGAGGATGGGTTTGCAGTAGTGTACGTAAGTGAGGCCTACAGACTTCCTCAGAATTATAAATAGGGAAGAATCGCTCAGTAAGATAAGAAGGGGAAGATGGATTTGTGAGAATATTAACAACGCACAAAACTTTTCATATAAGCTGCAAACTGTTCTAAATCTTCCACGCGTGCGTTTTCCCGCCACCAGATAGATGTCGCCACTAGTATTTTAAATCGCGCTGACGAGATTCTCATGCTCTGCAATAAGGTTCTGTGAATTTACCTTAAATGGAATTCGCAAAATTGCTAAATCCTTAGCCTAGTTTTTGAGACTACATACTGCCGACTGCAAGTATGTAGACATTAATTGTTTTAAATAATAGGTAAATAGGAAATAAAATTATCAAGGTTAGCAATGTTTAAATAATAAAAAAAAAAAGATTTTACGTACATTGGAAATAGTTGAGTTGAGAAAAAACTATATTAGGAGGTGATTAGGGGTGATTTTTTTTTTCCTAGCCACTTTTTAATATTTATCAAGCTAGAAGATCGAAATTAAGGCTACTTTTGGTTTTAATTTAATAACTTTACTATACCTGCTTTTATAATAAATATAAAGGGCAGATTTTTTGTTGTTATACATTTAACATGTTATACATTGTTATACAGTTAAACATATAACTTATCAATCAAAATGAAGTTATCTAAAACTTTTATTCTTACGCATAAATTGGTTTTGTCTAAAAATCTAATATAAAAATCCTTTGCTTGGTTGGAAGTTAACAGATGTACTTGTAAATACAAATTAATACACATTACAACGTTGCTTGAACGTAGTATTATTATCCTTCGATTGTAAATAAATCACGCAAAAAGGGCTCAACGGAAAAAATAAATTTGGTTAATAGGAAGATTTTTATAACTTAATCTTATTTAGAAAAACCCTACACGAATTCAAGGAAAGCTAATAATTTTCCTTTTTTTTGCAGTGAAGCCTTAAAACATGCATAAAATACTTTAATTACATAGTGACTGTGTCTTGTGAATTCCTTTATTAATATTTGCTTACTTAATCAACCAAAAACTTTATAATATTCGGTATTCCTTTATCATATTAACAACGCACAAAACTTTTCATAAAAGCTGCGAACTGTTCTAAAGCTTCCACGCGTGCGTTTTCCCGCCACCAGATAGATGTCGCCACTAGTATTTTAAATCGCGCTGACGAGATTCTCATGCTCTACAATAAGGTTCTGTGAATTTACCATACAAATGGTATAATCTTGTTACTCAAATGAAATTCGCAAAATTGCTAAATCCATAACCTAGTTTTTGAGACTACATACTGCCGACTGCAAGTATGTAGACATTAATTGTTTTAAATAATAGGTAAATAGGAAATAAAATTATCAAGGTTAGCAATGTTTAAATAATAAAAAAAAAAGATTTTACGTACATTGGAAATAATTGAGTTGAGAAAAACTATATTAGGGGTGAAATTTTTTCTTCTCGCCTCTTTTTAATATTTATCAAGCTAGAAGATCGAAATTAAAGCTACTTTTGGTTTTAATTTAATAACTTTACAATACTTGCTTTTATAATAAATATAAAGGGCAGATTTCTTGTTGTTATACATTTTATGTTACTTATTTATATTGCAAAGAAAACATATAACTTATCAACCAAAAAGAAGTTATCTAAAAATTTTATTCTTACGCATGAATTGGTTTTGTCTAAAAATGTATCGTGAAAAAAATACCTTATCTTATGTATAAAATTCTCGTATCGATTCTAATGAAATTTTGTGAGCATATTGAGTAGGTCTGAGAATCGGCGAGTATCTATTTGTCATACCCCTTAGTGATAAGGGTTGCCCACTCCTATTTTTTTTTAATACGCAAAACAACGTCGTCTATTACACACTGTAGGCAATTATTTCGAACATTTCGTCTCTTTTGCGGAGAGATTTAACTATCGAGTGACGTAGACCAACAGCCTGGACAGATGCTTGCCCCTGACAAGATGGAGCATCGTATGATCATGGGTCCGCGGAATTAATCTTCTTTTAATAGTCCTTTATATGTGTGCGAAAGCGCAATTTTATAATTAGGTTGAAAGTGTGTTTTTTTAGTACCTACTGGCTCATGCAAAACGCCGACTCTTCTTACCCGCAGGTACCTGATGTCCCGAGTAGCTACCGGAGTTAATATGTACTGACTTGCATATTCTAGTAATCTATTTATTTATAATTTATTAATAATTTATGCATTTACACAATGACAAAAAAAATGATAACACACAAGAAAAACAGACAAACAAAAATACAAAGGTGCTGCTTATTTCAATGTATTATATTTTGTGTAACACAACAGTATTTTATAATTGTTAATCTGACGATTCTTACGGGTCAATCTCTAGCATTTTAACAATCAACGTCTGATATAGGTTTGGACCTTGATGAGAAGACTCGTATATTCCTCTACTTATGAATTATATCTACAACCATTCCTAAAACTTTCTTATTTTTTTAACACTAACCAAACTAACCCCCCTTTCAATCATAATCCCGTCAAACCTACTGAATCCTACTAATATTATTAATATACCTACACGTGAAAATTTTTGAGTATGTATGTATGTATGGATGGATGTTTGTTACTCTTTGACGTAAAAACTACTAGATGGATTTTGATGAAACTTAACAGTAATATAGGTTATACATCAGAATAAAATAAAGGGTACATTTTACCGCGGGAAAACTTCTCTTTCCCACGGGAAACCAACTTCCACGCGAACGGAGTCGCGGGCGGCCACTAGTATCACAATATCACAACAAATCTATCAGAGTTCGTTATGCCTATCAAGAGCCAACTGACAGTATTTGTACTCGGCTCTTGTGCTCAGGTTTGTTCAGACACTTGTCAATTAATGCAAAACTAAAGTCGGATGTGCACTGTTGTGTGATAGTTTTTAAAACTCAGCGGGGTGATCCTGTAACTCAAATTGTCTTGACTGCTATGAGAATAAACGTCTAAATGTAAATTTCTCATACAAATAATGGAATTTTGACGTTTTTTGATAGTAGTTTATGTCACTCGTTACAGAATCACTGCGCAGTTCTAAGGAAGGTGAAACGGAGCTCCTATAATGTCAATCAATTGTCCGTCTAAATGTCTGCTAGGTATAACTTTTTTCTCAGAAACGCGTATCAAGTTAAAATTGATATCAATTTTAAATTTACAATCTCTAAAAGCTGCTGTGAATTAAATAAATTTTATAAGTTCAAGCAGTAAAAATATTAAGTTATTAATTTGTAAAGCAACTCAAAACCTCAGTTTTCCCTAGTGTTAGTTTACCATTAAAACCTGTTGAACTTTGAAACAGTTGACAAATTTGCAAAATTTAAGGCATATGGTCATCATAGAAGTTGGAAAATTTTCCGAATTAAAATCATCATTTTATGTGGTGAATATACGATTAGACTTAGTGGATTTTTATCGAATGTAATGTAATATCTCAATAATACAATCAATATATATGTCGGAGATCGACTATGCTTATGGTTGATATAAGAAGAGTGCGGATTGCCAGTACTGAATATGGTGCATGACAGAGTCTATGTGACATCGAGAGAACAGCCGTCAGGGTGATGGAGATGATCTCAAGTCTTAGCGACGAACGGGTGTAATTCTTGGTGTCTTGGAATCTGGTGCCTTCCTGTGAATTGATCAAATGACCTACTGATTGCTATCAAGAGAATACAGTGCTGAAACAGAATAACTTCTTTCATTTTAACTAACTACCCACGAAAGCCCACTACTCATAGATGGCCATTGAAGACGGCTCTGATGTCGAAGGTGGTATTCCAGCCGCCTTCGATATCAGAAGTGGGATCAGTGTTAGTTCAAAATGAAGAAGAAGAAAAAGATAGAGAAATTGACCGTTGCTATGCATTGTTTGAAAAACAAAATGAAGACATGCGCACGCAGATGCACCGAAAACAAATGCATGGAGCTACCTGATTGCAACCCTGGAAAGAAGGACATGGACGCGAGATCATGATGCGCAACTATAAATTGTGTTTTGAGAAAATTATTTATGTGGTAGTGATCATGTTGTCAAGATAAAAATTAAAGAAGAAAATAGCATCAACTTGGTCGTTAAGGATTGCATACCAAGGAATGTCATAAACTGAGAATTAGTTTTGATCACAAGCAGATTAATTTCTACCAAAGAACTAGCAAGTCATCTCTATAACCTGTTTTGCCTTAAAAATCTGCATAGCGACAGATCCTGTGACAAAGAAACGTCAGTTGAAAATTTTATTATTTACGACAAGTCTATTATTTACGAATTCACTAACCTTTTAAAAGGAAGGAAGGATGGATCTATAAAGAACAAAATAGCAGTAAAACTGTATCTGCATGTGTCTCTATCTAACAACAACATACAAGTAACTTCCTTAAAGGGAGGAATAAGGGCAAGAGCAAGAACTAACTACCTATTCACATCTTATACCTAGTAGACCATACAAATCCTACAATCCAACAAAACAAACAAAAAAAAATCGAGATGTCACAAGTTTCAAGATGTGCAATGGTTGTGGCAAGATGTATTGTGCGTAGAGTCAGCACAACCAAGAGTGGTGTCGGAGCTCCAAAGTCAATCGTGTTCTTCAATTGAGATACTGCGTCACGCTATCCGGTGAGAGTATATTGCTTTGAATAAAAGTTTTCTGAACTATGTGATGCTGTGTGATATAATTTGTTTCAGAAAAGCTGCTAGAATAGTGGAATTGCTGGATGGTTTGAATCTGGTAAAAAAAAAAGAAACATTGAAGTACGCGGCAGTACCTACATTATTACGTTATAGCCGGACACAACTTGACTGGGTGATGTACAATATTTTGTAATATTTGGAGCTAAGTATGTTCTTTAATTCAATTATGTTTTGGCGGCAAAAGTAATGATGTCGATTTAAATTAAAGTCATTAAAAGAGGGCACACGCATCTGGCTGCTGTCTGCGCCTATCTATCTACCTAGCTTACTACATTTGTGTTTACAATTGTTCTTTAATTGGTATTTATTCCCTTAAACTGTTTTTATGTGTTGCATTTCTTATTTGATAGTTTCAAGTTAAACCAAGTTATTTACGCATAATAGAAATGATTGGTTTTGACATTTAGTGTTGATTGATGTTTAATAATGGTATGGGTGCTGGTTTTATTTACAACTGTAATTCTAATGTGTTTTAATATGTTCCGAGTTCCGAGCCGCGATGACGAGCTGTGCCGACATGAGGACCAAACCCAGCAGCGCAGCAGCGTACAGCGAGGCCGCTGCTTTGCTACAAATGTGGCGAGCCGGGACATCTCGCGGCCGGGTGTACGAGCGGTGGCGGCGTAGCGGAGGCTGGGGCCAGACGTGCGCGCACCGATTAGCGGGTCAACTTATGCATCGTGGACCCTGTCGCGGGTGGTCTTGCACACAAGGTGAACCGTATTGTTTCTCTTACGATTCTGGTGCTGAATGCTCGTTAGTTCAGTAAAGTTTAGACGCTTAATTTGTTGGTAATAAACTATTTGACAAGGTTGTTGCTATGACTGTTACCTTTTGGTCAAACACGCGTATTCAGCACTGAACAACTTAATGTTGTGTGACGATCGACACTCAATCTTATGTAATCTTACTTAATTGTTTGTTTACATAGCAACGTAGTGATATTAAGTAAAAATAATCATTGACAATTTCATTACATGAAATTTAAAAATGCTTTTTAAGAGACAGAGATTTTAATGTGGATCGTTACATTTTAAAAACACTGAGTTCAAATTCGTTCATGAATGATTAGGTAAATTGTTAGTAGGTCATGTACCAGATGAAATTGATAATGTTATTGACGGAGTTGAATTGTTTTTGTGGAAACGCAAGTGAGAGCTCTATCTGCCGTATTGTGTTCGACCGCACCAGAGGAACGTAGTCGTAGCCCGTTAGAAATCGGTATCTCTCTGGAAATCAAGTATTTCCCTTGTAGACCGTGGGTGTGCGATGCGCGTGTAGCTCTGGTGGGGGTCGGGGTCTGTGGAGACCGAGTCGTGTGTTGTCTGAGGACGAACACGGGCGATCCTCGTGGTGGATTGCGTATGTGAGAGCAATGGTGATGTTGCTAGTCGGCTGAGGCCGTGGAGATAGAGAGGTGTTCACTCGTGTCGTGGCGTGTTTCAATGATTTGTTTGTTGTGATAAGGCGATAACCTTTATCGATGGTACATGATCTCTACTGATTGTTATATTGCGATTTAACAGTGTTTTGATAATTTAATGTTAAACAAGTAGTAAAAACAATAGTTTACAGAATTGATTCAAATTTTGGTTTGCATGAGTAGTAGGGTCATGATTATTGGTCAGAATTGGCCGAGCTGAACAAGTAGATACTGTTGTTTTGTGTTTGTCCACAGTATACTACACGAGGACGTGTACACGCAGGATGGCCGTGTCGGAGATCGACTATGCTTATGGTTGATATAAGAAGAGTGCGGATTGCTAGTACTGAATATGGTGCATGACAGAGTCTATGTGACATCGAGAGAACAGCCGTCAGGGTGATGGAGATGATCTCAAGTCTTAGCGACGAACGGGTGTAATTCTTGGTGTCTTGGAATCTGGTGCCTTCCTGTGAATTGATCAAATGACCTACTGATTGCTATCAAGAGAATACAGTGCTGAAACAGAATAACTTCTTTCATTTTAACTAACTATTCACGAAAGCCCACTACTCATAGATGGCCATTGAAGACGGCTCTGATGTCGAAGGTGGTATTCCAGCCGCCTTCGATATATATATAAGGTAAAAGCACCTAATTCCGCGGGGTTCTAAAAATGGAACCCAAACCCGCGGTAAATAGAAAAACTAAGTTTTTTTATAGTTTCCGTCATATATTTAGACTTTTTAGTTCTTCAGCCTTAAGATAATTTAATTTAAGAATAGATTTGAGTGCTTATATTATTATAAACACGCAAAACATATTAAATAAAAAAGTATTTCGCTGTGGCGAGCGAGGTAAAAGGATGCGCCATACATTTTCACGCCATTTCTCCGTAACGTTCAATTTACAAGAGGAGTGATTATCATTCTAGTTCTAACAGGAAAGGTCGGTTTTTAAATATTAATTCAATAGTCAAACGTTTAATCTTTAAGTTTTTGTTAAAAAAATATGCATTACTAGCTTACTTTTTAAGAAATTTTGAGTTGAAAATACATCGGCATTACCGTCCTTTTTTTTAAAGCGGTTCCGTATACCTCGGAATAAGGAAATCATGGAGTTCATTTCATTTTAATTTTTCACGTGATTCTTATAAGCTCAACTTCGTTTAGGCAATCAAATTGAAAATATTGGTTAACATTGGGTTAAAAAATCCAATTCCGTGTTAGTGTTTTGAATGTATTTCACATATTAAATAGGAATCAAAATATATGACCAGAGTAAAATTCGATGATTTTTTCCAAAACGTAACCAATATTGTAATTGTTTTAATCCTATGTTCTAGTAACAATTTCTTTTCAGAATTATCAATTTTAATTCATTTTTTTATATTTAATAAAATAATCACTTTGATTTTTAAATATTAAAAAACATGTATTACTCGGATTTAGGAATATTAATTTTCGAGTAGGACCGTTATTCCGAGGTATATACCACGTGTCGGCGCTTCGCCTTATAAGTTTAAATAGTTTGTTTTGTAATACTCGCGATTGCTATTTTGTTTTGTCAGGCTACCAATCTGTATAAGTAATTTCATAGTAATTTCACTCTCTCTGTAAACGTCATACTGAACGCACACATCTTTTAATTTTTATATTATAACGTTGTTAAACCAAAAAAAGGGTTTCATTTGAGGCTCCATTGTGTCCGCGAAGACATAAATTGGCGACCGTGACAGGACGTACTCCAGAAAAAGTACATGTCCGCGACTTGCAACTTTCCGTGACCACCATCATCAGAAGACAAAGGAAAAGGATTGACGGTTTGAGTACCAGCCAAGCAGAAGACAAGAACCTAAGTACAAGCCAGAGGTTCCCTGCAAAGGCCTATATCTACAAAAGGTGCAAGAAGCCGAAGCGTTGGAGATTTGACCAGGGTCGAGCCGAGCACCGCCGGGCAGTGACGCAGTACCCCTTAGTGATAAGGGTTGCCCACTCCTATTTTTTTTTAATACGCAAAACAACGTCGTCTATTACACACTGTAGGCAATTATTTCGAACATTTCGTCTCTTTTGCGGAGAGATTTAACTATCGAGTGACGTAGACCAACAGCCTGGACAGATGCTTGCCCCTGACAAGATGGAGCATCGTATGATCATGGGTCCGCGGAATTAATCTTCTTTTAATAGTCCTTTATATGTGTGCGAAAGTTCAATTTTAGATTTAGGTTGAAAGTGCGTTTTTATAATCACATTAGAGGACAAAATAGAAACAATGCAAAAGGAGAATAGAAAACCTAACCTAGAAATTAAAAAAGTACCCAAAAAACTACATGAAACTAAAGATAACTTGATGCAAATGGTTCAATCCCTGTCTACTGCTATTAACTGTGGCAACATAAAATCAGCCATCAGAGATGTATACAGAGTTCGTGGAAAGCAAGATGCAGCCAAAAACTCGCCCATTATTATAGAATTAACATCAACAATCATCAAAAACGACTTTTTAAAATCATGCAAGCTCTTTAACATGAAGCAAAAATCAAAACTATGTGCCAAGCATCTCGGGCTTCGCGCAGCTGAGGATACCCCCATTTTTGTCACCGAACAGCTTACTGCCAAGGCGGCGCGTCTACATTTTCTAGCACGCGAGTTGGCTAGATCTGGAAAATTTAAATACTGCTGGACAGCGTACGGATGGGTTTTCCTTAGAAAAGAAGATAACTCTCCCATTATACAAATCAATAATGAATTTCAAATTAAGGAATTATCTACCGTGAAGTGACTTTTATATAAATCAGTGTGTGTTAATTTATATTACGTAAATTCTCTCTGGCTCAAACAAACTTCAATTCTCATGTGTTTTAAAACAAACCTACTTGTAACTACTAACTACTCTACTCGCTTAATATACATTCTTAACACTTATACATATCAGACGTACACAAACACAAAAACAAAATACTTAGTCTCGCTCATACATTTTTGTAACTCATTATTGACTTTTCTAGCTCACAATAATCAACAAATTATACCATGGAATCCACAGGTAAGTAATTTTAAATTCTTTGATGAGTGACATATTACATAATTTAAATGATATCGATAATTTTCAAATAGCAAAGTCAATACAATGTGATATTTTTAATCTTCATCACTTTTATATCAGAAAAAACTCGGACCTGACAATTTTATCGCAAAATATACGAAGTATTTACCATAATTTTGACGACTTTCAAATAAATTTAATGAAACTAACGTTTGAAATCGACATAATTATACTTACTGAATGTCGGCTGAACTCTTGTAAACCTATTCCTATTTTACACAATTACACTTCGTATTCTACTACACGACATATGAATCAAAATGACGGAGTCGTTGTATACATTAAAAATAATATTAAATGTTCAGTGTCTGAGATACAACTAAGTCAGGCCTCTTGCTTACAACTGCAATCATTAAATAGTCTTGTACTCTGCATCTATCGTTCACCATCAAACACAAATGCTGAATTTTTTACTAACTCTTTATGTAACCATCTGGAAACGGTCGATTCACAGATTAATATTATTATTACGGGTGATTTAAATATAAATATCTCGCCAAAGATTTCTGAACCGCTACACGAATATAGGAATAGAACACATTACTTGAATATGTTATCATCGCATGGTATACTTCCTGGACATACTTTACCAACAAGAGACAGAAATTGCCTTGACCATTATATGCTCAAGATACAAAATACAACTCATTCAACTTTCATTGCCGTACTTCAAACTACTATAACAGATCATCATACTATCTTTTTATCATTATCAAAACTAAACACTATGTCATCAAAAATAAAATTTACCAAACAACTTGATTTTGATAAAGCTCTTAGCCATTTACGGGATTCAAATCTACACGAACTTTTTCAGTACAAGGACCCTAATATCTTGTGTAATTCATTTATAAATAAAATAAAAGATTCCATTACTCAAAACACTTATCTTAAAAAGCTTCCTAAAAGTCAACGCAACATAAAACCGTGGGTTACTGTAGGCATATTAAAATGCATTAAAACTCGTAATAAATTACAAAAACAATTACGCGATGACCCTCATAATGAAATTAAAAAAATCACATACTCTCGATATAGGAATTTTTGTAATAATATAATAAAAAAATTAAAAAAGAAATATGAAAAAAATCTTATCTTGAATTCGATTAATGATAACAAACGTCTTTGGAAAAACATTAAAAATTTAACATACAATACTAAATCTAATAAACTGAATCTCGAGCTGATAAACATCCAAAACACACCTAACCTTTCGGCCAATTATATCAATACATATTTTTCAAATATTGCAAAAAAACTAGCTGATGACATATGTTCCACTACCTCAAGTAACGATATGCAAAGATATATCACAAACCTCCCGAGTAGTAGTCATTCCTTTGTCTTAATGGAAACAGATAACAATGAAGTCAACTCAATTATAATGAATCTGAAACCTAGTAGCGCTCCCGGCTGGGATTCCATCACTACTCAATATGTGAAATTTATTAAAAATGACATCGTTCCAATAATTACTTATTTGGCTAATCTTTGCTTCAAAACTGGTGTTTTCCCAACAGCTCTAAAACAATCCATAATAATACCTGTGTTTAAGGGTGGAGATAAAAAAGACTTAAGTAACTATAGGCCAATCTCCATCTTGCCGGTTTTCTCAAAGATCATCGAAAAATTACTAAATGCTAGACTTATCAATTATATGACTAAAAATAACATACTATCCCAGAATCAGTTCGGTTTTAGAAAAGGTTTATCAACGGAGGACGCGGTATTATCACTCACTTCACAAATTGTTAAATATCTTGATAAGAAGGAAAAATGCATGTCAATCTTCATTGATCTTAAGAAGGCGTTTGACACCGTTTCGGTACCAATTCTTGTCCAAAAATTAGAAAAGATTGGTGTACGAGGTACTGAGCTCTCTATATTTTCGGATTTTTTGATGTTTAGAAAGCAAAGGGTTAAGCTGGATCAATTCTTTAGTGACGATATTGAGATTTCCTGTGGTGTGCCCCAGGGAAGTGTCCTGGGACCCACATTATTTTTGCTATATATAAATGATCTATGCAGCATGAACCTTAATAAATCTAGATTTTACTCGTATGCAGATGACACTGCAATAATATTTTCTGGTAGGACTTGGAAAGAAGTAAAAGAAAACGCTGAATATGGCATGTCTTGTGTTGCCCAATGGCTTAAACATAATTTGCTAACTTTAATTACACAGAAAACTAACTATATCTGCTACAGTCTTTATAACAACTCTCAACCTCTTTTTGACTTAAATTTAAAGATTCACACGTGTAGTGACAGTGGTAACTTCACCAATCAGTGTAGATGTTCTATTATCAGTAAGTTGAATTCCATTAAATACCTAGGAATTATTGTTGACCAACATTTATCTTGGTACCCTCACATCGAATTAATATCTTCAAGGATCAGAAAATTTACGTGGATGTTTAAGTCACTTAGACATATTGTTCCCAGTAAAGTCAAGAACAAATCGATAGATACCCTATGCAGAAATGTTTTAAATGAAATATATACTGCTTTAGTTCAGTCTATCGTTAGTTATTGCATTCCGGTATGGGGTGGTGCACTAAAAACCCGGTTTCTGAAAGTTGAACGGGCTCAAAGACATCTCCTAAAGTTGATGTACTTTAAAAAACGAAGATTTCCTACACAAATGTTATACGAGTTATGCGACTTACTTTCTGTCCGCAAACTTTATATTCTTCAAACCGTTCTTAAGGCACATAAAAACTTAAATTATGTTGATAACCAAAGGAATAATAGAAGGGTTCATACAGTCATACAAACTCCTATAATAAAAACAAAAATGGCGAGTACTCAATTCAATTTTAAATCAGCTATTTTATACAATAAAATAAACAAAGAAATAAAAATTTTCTCCAAAAATTGTTATGAATGTAAGGTAGCTATAAAGGATTGGATTAGTGAGTTATTATACGAAGAAACAGAGTTTTTCATAACAGAAGAAATTGTCTGAGCTTTTCACATATACAATCTCTTTCACAGCACTCAAATACACAAATCGACGGCCCCACCGAAAAAAAGTGCAAGAGCTCTTACCCAATTTTTTTTATTTGATTTTCCTTTTCTTTGACCCATCCTACATCTATGGATTTTTTTATAAATTTTTTAGACTTTAAATAAGGCTTTTATGGCAGTATATTCCTTTATTGTACGGAGATTTTATTTTTTATATTTACTCGAACAACAAAACATGCGCCTATTGCACAATATATGTGTCTCCAAGAACACACGAATAAACGCGTTAAGTCAATCAGACACTTGTGTCTATCCGCCTTTTTGAATAACAATTACTTACACTTTTATTCGAGTAAAAATGTAAAAATCTTTCAATAGTAATGCTGTATCACACAATGGAACTTTGTTTATTGATTGATTAATGAAATTTGAGACGGATTTTTTTAAACAATTTTGGACTTTTGGAGATGTAGAATGACAGTGGGATTTTGTTAACCGGCATGTGACAAAGCAAAATGCCAAGAAAATATCAATTGAACGCAATAGTACCTACTCAAACATTCATATACCAACTTTCTGACGACAATTATTATCTTTGATTATTGAAATGAAATGAATTATTTTATTGTATGTAGGATTAAAAACTAATCTCTTATACCTACATTGTCAAAAGCATAAAATCTAAAACATGTCACGGGACACCCCCACCATACATAAGCAATGGCCGTAGAAGAGAGAAAAGGCTGGCGGAAAAAACCCTCGGCACTCTTTTTAAAATTTTACAATCATAATTTAGATCATATTTTGTAAAACGATGTTTTTGAAAACCTTGTCCATTACCCAGCAAGTAGTTTATACAGCTATTGACGAATTGGAGATGACAATTATTTTAAGGATTACAGGGAACTCATAAGAATAGGCCAAGAATAATGACAACTGACAGAATAACAAGATAAATCAATTTGAGAGCTTGAATCGTGTGATACATCCGTAAAGATAGCCAAAAACAGTAGGTATCTGTGTAAAACATTGAATGTATCTAAAATGCATCGCCTTTACTAAGAATGGATGAGTACAAACACCCAGTATAACCAAACATCTAAGGCAACTAAACGCCAATATGAAATAATATTTCATACTAAATTTCCTTATATAAAGGAAGAAGTATGGGTAGTATTCCAATGTATGCGGATTTCAGGCAATCATCGTCTGCTATAGGTTCTCCTCATCGCCTTCTTGTATTGATTCCAGTGATAGATTGCATCTCTTGTAATTCGTCTTCAAAACTGTATCTGAAGTGAACTACTCTCATCAGGATGATTATAAGCAAATGTAACTTACTTTATTCTACTCCAGTAATTGTTATTGCCATTTTTATCTTTCACCAATTCTCTCCCTTTATCATCAGCTTAACTTCAAACTTATGTCCGGTAACTTTGGCATTCTCTATCAACTTATACATTTGATCAGGAGTGTATATGGTTTGTCTTTTATTGCATATAATAGAGTCACCCTCCGATTGGCCATAACGTTTCTCAAAAAATCTATCAGTTATTTTTATGTTAAACTTCTTCGACGCTAACAAAAACATGACAAATACAAACCGATTTCGATTCTGCCCAGCGCAGGAATCAGAATAAAATGTGATATTTTTAATTCTCGCTTTGACATGTTTCTGAATAAATTAATAACCAAAGACAACTTGCTATACCAATGGCATCACGTTGTGCAATCTGAGAATTCTAGATGTAGCAGTAACCCTTTTATCTTTAATATTCGGTATTTCTAGATCAAATCATGCTACAACACTGTCATTTTAACAGAAAATTCTTGTTTTTTTAACTGCCCTACCAATTGCTTTTCTTTCAAGTGCTTTTCATTAATTCTTTTTTCCTATATCAGAACTTTAGTAAATCGAACATACTTCACATAAATCTTTTTTAGATTTGTGAAAGGAGAGATTAAATTATTATTTTTTTTTTTTTTTTTTTTTTTATTCGGTTCGCAAATCAAAGTAAACACAATTACAGCTGTTAAGAAAATAAAATACTTAAAACTACTAACACGGTGTCACTTTTAACAGCAGCGAACACAGCATGCATTGTGTGAACAGTTTAATAGTGAAAAAGTAAATAAAATAAATTTATAAAAATAAAACAACTTCTAAAATACAAAATAAAAACAAAAATTAAATTTAGAAATTGAAAATAGTAACAGGGATTCTTAGTAATTTTAGGTTATATAAAGGACTATTAAGAAACATATTTTCTTAAGAAACACTTAAATGAGGCCAAAGAACTTGAAAATATATCGACTTTAAATCTGATTGCGTTGTAAGACGACAGCATCCTGTACAATAATGAGTGTTGACCTATGTTGGTTCTGTAACGAGGTAAATTGAACGTCAATCTATTTAGGAGTCGGCTACCTGGTCGAGGTACAGTAATACTAACACACTCTAAATAATCCGGACAGTGAACGAAATCATTTATTAACTTAAAAAGAAATAGGACATCTGATATTTTGCGACGAGCTCTAAGGGACTGGACATTATAAAATTGTAAGCGACTTTCATAGGATGTTAATTTTTTACATTTATTGTTATTGTAACTTAAATGATATAGAAACTTTTTTTGTATGTTTTCTAATCTTTCAGAATGTACGGCATATTCGGGAGACCAAATTGAGCAGTTAAATTCAAGGATACTTCTAATTATACAGTTGTATAGAGGAATAGCGATTTTTGGATCCTTGAATATCTTAATTTGTCTCGTTATGAAGCCTGAGAGACGCGACGCTTTCTTAACAATGTTGTCGATGTGTTCCCTAAAATTTAAGGAACCATTCACAACAACACCAAGATCTCTAATGCTTTTTACTTCTTTAAGAGGGACATTGTTTAGATAGTAAGTGGCATAAAACGGAGTCTTCTTCTTAGTAAACTTAATGTGCATGCATTTGTCAACATTCAAGATCATTTTGTTTCTTATACACCATTTGTTAATTCTTTCTAGGTCACCTTGTAGTTCATTTATGTCATTTCTGTTTTTAATTTTTCTATACACTTTTAGGTCATCAGCATACATTTTAAATTTGCTTCCAATAGTCTTGGTTAGATCGTTGATGAAAATGACAAAAAAGAGGGGTCCCAGATGCGATCCTTGAGGAACACCAGAAGGAATTAGTTTTTGCCTTGATGAATAACCCTTGACTTTCACAAGCTGCGATCGATTCTGCAAATAAGATTTGCACCATCGAAGCAACGATCCATGAATACCCATTGCAGCAATCTTCTCAAGTAGTAAATCGTGATTTATCAAATCAAAGGCTTTGCTAAAGTCTGTATATAGTGCATGTATTTCTTCACCATTATCAATGGCTTGTGTTATATCATTGATATAGCCTACAAGATTTGTTGTTGTGGATTTTTTTGGTAGAAAACCATGCTGTTCAGGGTGAATAAATTCTTTGACATGCCAGTAAATCTTGCGGTGAATTAATAACTCGAGCACCTTGCCTAGCGCTGGAAGAATTGAAACTGGTCTATAATTAGATGCAGCACTCGCATCACCTTTTTTGAGCAGTGGTGTTAGACGGGCTTTTTTCCACTGTGATGGAAAGTGTCCAAGTTTCAGTGACTGGTTGTAAAGTACAAACAACGGTTTCGAAAGAGACCGAGCACATTTTTGTAAGAAAATGTTAGGTATGCCATCTAAACCTGATCCTTTTGATATATCAAGCTGTTTAAGAACAGTGAAAATTTCTTCTTGAGTGATACTAACGTGGCTTAAACATTGAGACTGCTCTGTTATCGGCGAGCTCGTGTCGTGCTGGTTATTTAATTCTATTGAAACATTATTTTCTGTCTTGTATACGGATTGAAAGTATTCTGAAAAGAGTTCACAAATTTCTTGCCCACCATTTGCAACAGTGTCGCCTAACACAAGTTGGTTCGGTAGTGCGTTACTATTCCGTTTTAGTCCATTTACAAATGACCAAATATACTTAGGATTAGTTTTCATCGTAATAGCTGCATTTTCCTTGAAATTATTAAAACAATGTCTTACCATATCCTCATAACGTTTTCTCAGAAGGTTAAATGTATCTTTATCTCTTGGATTACCGTATTTCTTGAACTTCTTGTAGAATTTAAGTTTTTCCTTGGCACATTTTATTAACGCAGAACTAAACCAAATGGGATATTTTTCATTTTTAAGAGAAGACAAAGGCGTATGCTTTTTAATTATAGAAGTAAGTGTTTTATATAATAATTCTACCATATGGTCAATGTCATTAACATTTTCCCATATTGTATCCCAGTTCAATTGCTCGAGATCTATATTCATTTCATTATAATTTGATCTGTTAAAATTTAATTCCTTATTTTCATTTATTTTTCTTCTCAGGTTTTTTTTTAATTTTTTCGTATAGTCTATTGTGACATTCAGTGCCGGATGATATGGATCTAATTTGGTTAAGGCCTGTTTACATGCACGAACGTTAATTAACTCTGGTATATCGACCAGAATTAAATCCAGTATTTTATTTTGGACATTCTTGACACAATTACATTGTTTAAAATTTATAAAAGACAGTTCGTCCAATAATCTATTTTCTATTCTGCTATTCAATATATTATGTGTACAAGAGTTAGAATTCTCGTCAAATGTCCATATTATATCTGACAGATTGAAGTCTCCAAATAATACCGAGTTTGAGTTACTTACTTTGTTGAGTATTATATTACTATAATTGTTTAGAAATATGTCTAGGTCAACATAATTAACTGGTGGAGAAAAATACACTACGCAGATATTTAGAACTTGTTCACCTATTTTTATATTTAGCCATAAATCCTCACAGTTCGTTTCCCAGGAGCGCTTCCTACACACCTCAAGGCTATTTTTTATTGCTACACAAACCCCTCCGCCATCTTTTTTTGTACACGCTGAAGACGAACTGCGATCTCTCCTATACACAATATATCTATCATCGAACAACTCATGATCAAATATACTATCATTAAGCCATGTCTCTGTCAAAATTATTAGATCATAATCATTACTTATAACGTTTAGGTAAAAATCCTCAGTTTTAGTTCTAAGTCCTCTTACATTTTGGTAATAAATCTTTAAACTTTTAAAATTAATATTCATATGAGAAAAACAAAAAGCAAAATTTCAAGTAACTTAAAATACAACAATAATAAAATATTTAAAAAGACAAAATATACAGATAAAGTAATGGAAAACAAAAACAAAAATTCTCAGTAGTAGTAGGCAATATTACAAATTTTGCAAAGAAATGTCACTAGTTACCAGTTTAGCCTTCGAGTTAGCGTTTTTGCGTATAAATATTTTGCCGTTGCGAATCCACAAGAACTCGTATTTGTTTTCTTTGACAGCTACTCTCGCCGCTGCGTGAAGTTTTTTGTTTGCAGGTGACAAATGCTCCGCTACGTATATCGCCTGTTTTTTCCCCACAATGCCAACGTTAGTAGAGTTGAGCTTATCGTCAAAATTCCTTTTATTAAATTTCTTCACAGCTGTTATGATCTCGTCACGCACTAACGGAGTAGACAACCTGACCACGATTGCCCGAGGCCTGCTTGTGTTTTGATTAAGCTTTTGCACTCGGTGACAGTCTACGATTTCGTTGCTGCCCAGTTCCCTGTCTATTGCTTTTCCTAGGTGTTTAACAATCTCTAGAATATTTTCGCTTTTGCTTTCAGGTACACACTGGATTTCGATATTGCATGCTCTGGATTGCTGGTCAATGTTGTTCAGTGTTACGTTAATAGTATTAACTTGTGACAGCAGCTGTTCGTTTTCCAGTTTGAGATTTTCGATCTGAGTTGTCTTTTCATTAACTATTTTACTAAGTTCTTCAAATTGCGAGTGCACGAAATTAATGCTGGATTTTATATCATCAATCACTTTATGGATAGCCTTGGTTTCTTTGCTTATTTGCTCTTTCACACTTAAGAGGATTGTGTCAGTTGCTTCCTTCAAGCGCTGGTCGAAGTACAGTTTAAGTTCTTCCAAAGCTGTACTGGAAATAGCGGCAGTTTTTGGAGATTCAGGTTGATGACCGGTGGAGTATGTTGTATTGTCCCCCTTTTTGTCAACCTTGCAATCAAGGCACTTCCAAATCGACTTAAAATGTTTAGATTCCTTGTTGAAATTTTCTACTGTGACTCCCAGGCATTGAAAGTGGTAATAACAACTACACCCATTGCATACTTTAGCCTCGGTTACTTTAGTGGACTTATTACAAATTTTGCACTTCATTATTGAGCCGAAAATATTGTTTAAATACTTTTTAAAAAAATATATATAAGTATAATAATTTTATTTTTATGGAATATCTTCGCCTTTTTTAAAATCTGAATTGGCAACACTGATGCAATATGTCAGTGCATTAAAAAAAAACAAAATGTAAACAAACAATGTTTACACTTTATTTTCACTGTTTTTAGGTATTAATCTTCAGGTTTATTAGAATGTTTTTAGCACAAAACGTAGTTTACAACACAATGTTTATGAATTATTGACTTGAACTTATCACTGATCACGAAAAACATTAAAAATAAATATTAAACTGGAGTGCAGGTGTTTATGCCTGAGTGTTTCCGAGTTAACGGGAAGTCTGTGTGACTCAGGAGCTATTCCTAATCATTACCTGGGTTTCCATAGAATTTAGTACTATTACAATCCGCGTCAGTTAACAATGATAGTGACGAAGGTAATTAGTACTTATTTGGTGTTTTATGTTGATTTGTCATTTTTTAATAGTTTGTCCCTCACATTCATTCGGAATAAACATATTATTTCAGTTAATAACCTTTTTTAATATTCATACTTTTAAAGACAATATCAGTTAATTTACATCATTTTACCAGGCGCTACTAAAAATTTGTTACCTAAGTAGTGAACGGTCTCGTCAACCATAATAAACGTCCGTTTTGTCAAAACACTCATGAAAAAGCAACAAATTAAACAAGAATAAGTGTGTAGCCCGTCAGAGCTGGGCTCGGGAAAAGAATATATTACGTAGAATAAAAGTATAATATTTCCCTACACTTGTCCCTATTTCATATTATTACATGAATAAACGTGCAATGATATAATACTGTTAACTAGTCTCTCGTTATTCACTAGAGTAATAAAATTATGTGCTTTTTCTCGATTATCTTTAAAATCCATATATTTATTTTTATAATAAATACATGTGCTGATAGATTATTTTTTTACCTTTAATTTGATTATACATTATATATACATATTAACTATGAAATTCAAGCTATGACATTCCAAACGTTTTTTGGCTCTCCTGAAAAGTTGTCGTTTTTCATTAGCACGTTTATTCGGTGGGGCCGTCGAAATGCATACAAATACATAACACACACACGCACGTCGACACAATTGACCCAGACACACACAACCACACACGCAGGCACACATACACATACACACGCACACACGCAAACATACTCACGCACACACACACACACATACACACACACACACATACACACACACACACACATACACACACACACATACACACACACATTCATACACACACACACACACACAATTAGTCACATTTACAGCGCACGTTTCTACTAACAATTATAAATTAACTTAAGTTTTATTATACTCTATTGTTTTCTTTCTCTGTAAACTTGGGTTTTAATATTTTTGAAAGAGCGGGGTCGTCTGTTACAAGCATTGTTTAATACTTACTAGGCAACTCCAACCCAAAATAGCGAATGTATTATTGTAACCCAATAAAAATTTTTAATTTTTCATTTTCATTTCATTTCATAGTACTCTTGCAAAACGTCGGCGCTTCTTACTCGCAGGTACCTGATGTTCCGAGTAGCTACCGGAGTTATGTACTGACTTGCGTATTCTAGTATATTTTGTGTAACAAATGTGTTTTATAATTATTAATCTGACGATTCTCACGAGTCAATCTTTAGCATTTTGACACTCAACGTCTGATATAGGTTTGGTCCTTGATAAGAAGACTCGTATATTCCTCTACTTATGAATTATACCTACAACCATTCCTAAAACTTTCTTATTGACTTCTGACGACCTCTGTGGTGCAGCGGTATATATACCGGACTGCTAAGCGGATGGTTCCGGGTTCGATCCCCGGGTAGGGCCAATTTCGTAAAAATTGTGTTTCGATATTGGCTCGTAACTAGGTGTGTGTGTGTAACTAGGTTCTCATTGTGTGGTACCTATGGTACAAGCTTTGCTTAGTTTAGGGCCACATAGTTGGTGTGTCAGTCTGGAGATTTATTATTATTATTTATTATTTTTTTAACACTAACAAAACAAATCCCCCCTTTTAATCATAATCCCGTCAAACTTACTGAATATCACAACAAATCTATCAGAGTTCGTTATGTCTATCAAGAGCCAACTGACAGTATCTGTACTCGGCTCTTGAGTTCAGGTTTGTTCAGAACACTTGTCAATTGATGCAAAACTAAAGTCGGATGTGCACTGTTTGATGAAATTAGTGTGAAAGTTTTCAAGACTCAGCGGGGTGATTCTGTACCTCAAATTGTCATGACTGCTATGAGAATAAATGTCTAAATGTCTGCTAGGTGTAACTTTTTTCTCGAAAACTCGTATCAAGTTGAAATTGATATCAATTTTAAATTTACAATCTCTAAAAGCTAGCCTAGAAGCAAATCAATTTTATAAGTTCAAGCAGTAAAAATATTAAGTTATTCCTACATACTATATATTGTAAAGCAACTCAAAACCTCAGTTTGTCTTAGGGTTTTTACAACTAAAATCTGTGGAAATTTGAAACAGTTGACATTCTCGCATAATTTAAGCCATCATATACGTTGGTCACATATCTAGTCCAGTTAATCACATATAGATATCCCACAAGTTGGAAAATTAAATTACTAAGACCAATCAAAAGTATTTTTCGAGAAAATCTAGCCTCTATTTGGTTGCTAAATACATGATTTAGGCTCAAAGGCCAAAGACATCTTAAGAATTTTCTTGTTGGAAAAGAGCTTGTCCTCATTTTTAATCCAGATTGTTCCCTCGAAAAACATTTATTTATTCTCTCGTGTACACACAGCCTAACAAACAGATACTTTTTGTTTTTTTTTTATCGCGAAACAGCAGTTTAATTGCTGTGACCTCTGACAAGAGTTCAAATGGAAGAATAGTGGGGATAATACACTTTTATTGGATTCTTTGTTTATTGTTTCATTTTATCAAAGGCTTTTGAAATTAGTTAAAAAGTAAATGTAACTTATTTAGATTATAGACAACGTAGCATCTACAATAGCCATTTCACGCTTTTAGTACATATAAGGTTACGTTCTTCATCTGTATTACTTGGTTAAGTTAGATTAACATTTTTTGCTATATTAAAAATGACTTTTTTCTACAATAGAAAAGTGAACTGTATAAAATTATAAGCAGTATATCATTGTTTTACATTTGTGTTTACAAAACTTAATTTTAACAAGTCCTATCCACACTGTTCTATCTCAGGTGATCTCGAAACTATATCGAATTGATGCCGTTACGAGCTTCCAATTCAAATGAAAAACATTGAGATGAAATGCAGACAACGAACCTGAAGGATCCACTGTTGAATTGATTAATAATATTACAAATAACAGGCGAAAAAAGTTACTAGGTAACAAAAAAAAATTTAAGGTTGCATTAGTAGTATAAAATGTATAACTATACTTAGTATTAACTAGCTTTCCACCCTGCGGTTTCACCCGCAACTAAATGGTTTTTCCCGTGGCAATATCTTAGGGAACCCTATTTTTTCCAAAATAAAATATAGCCTATGTTAATCGTGGAAAATGAAGCGTGGAAATGATTTCGAATGGTAAAAGATTTTTTAAAATCGGTCCAGTAGTTTCGGAGCCTATTCATTTCAAACAAACAAAAAATCAAATCTTTCCTTTTTATAATATAAGTATAGAAAGTATAGTACAAGAGCAACTTGATAACAGCTCAAATAAGGACATTTGCAATCATTGCGGCTGTAAACATTTTAATGCTGGGTTTGATCGTATATAAAGTACTAGTGGCCGCCCGCGACTCCGTTCGCGTGGAAGTCGGTTTCCCGTGGGAGTGAGAAGTTTTCCCGCAGTAAAAAGTACCCTATGTGTTATTCTGATGTATAACCTATATTACTGTAAAGTTTCATCGAAATCCGTCGAGTAGTTTTTACGTGAAAGAGTAACAAACATCCATACATCCATACAAACTCACAAACTTTCACGTTTATAATATTGGTAGGATGCACAGACTCCACACGCTAAAAAACCATCAAAACCCTATCCCATGTCAATATCTAAATTCGTGAAAAGGGCTCGTCAATTAAAATAACAAACCGAAACCAAACACAATTGGTTTAAATAAAATCCGGTTCACAAACCTCGCTGGCAGAACCCGACCAATGAACGCAACACAATCATTACGCAGAATAAGGCAATAAATAAATTATATGGGAAGGAAAATGGCTACGCTAGCTGAAGCGACCTTGCGATTTTTTTATTGAGTTGGTATCTTGAGTTCAGTGTTGTTAGAGAGGGGAATGGAGTCTATGATGTACTGAGCTTCCATTGAAGTAGCCTTTCGAGTCTAGCTTTAAAGAAAGCAGGTTATATGCTCGCGAAAACACTGGATTTTTTATACTAATACAGATAATTTTAATAAACATTTTTGTAATAACTATTTTTAAAAATCATACACAACATAAAGAAGACAGTTTACACAGAAGACGTAGAAGGAAGTTTAGAAATTTGTAGAATAGATTACTCTTTAGCAGATTAATGACGATTTTTATTGGTATGTAATTATGACGTCAAGTACATTTATTTCAATTGCGTAACAAAAAAGAAACAAAACTTCTAATTTAATAAGCATTTTTACAAAATATTATTATTTTACAAAAGCTGAATAAACGATGATTCAGTCACAATCTCCATTTTATCCCCACGCACGTACACCGAAAAGGCCATGCAATGAATTTTTCAGTACTTAATTTAGATGCTTCAGGTCTTGCGTTACCTTAGTGTGTTGTTTACTTATTCATAATTATCGGAGTTTCTATGGTGTGCTTAGATTGTATGTCATCATAAAAAATGAGAAGGTTATTATAGGTTTTGCCTTCTTGAAAATAGTAAGGTAATAAAATATAAAAGCTGGTAAAAAATAATAATAATGTTTTTTATTATCATTTTAGAACGGTTAGTATATTTAAAAAAATATTGGCTTTATATTAGGTATATACGGCCGGTTATAATCACATTATTCCCATTAAAATCTACAACCAATTTTTTATATTCGTAACTAACCTAAAATTTGATTTGTCCTCATTGCATAAAGCAGCGATTTAATCAGTTAATCATAAAGCAAACAAGATTTATCGTATCTTTACTTTTCAACTTTTATACCCCGCCATATTGATTTCCATCACAAAAGAATCATTAAAAACATCTTTCGTTTCGCGTCTTCACACCAATATCGAATTCTCTCGATACTCTCATTTGATTATAAATCTCTACCCCACTCGCCCCGACTCACCCCCGCTAGCCCCCTAGGGGATGTATTAGTAGAAATTCCTCAGTTTTGGAGCTCCCAGCTTTAATGGGCTAAATATCTTGAGCCAAGATAATTCTGAGTAGGGGTGGCAAAATAGTTTTAGATTATTATAAGTTGTTTTGATGTAAGTTTCGGGTTGTAGGTCAGCTGAATTAATTGCTGTGTGTATTTGGAGGTTCATATTCTGTAGAAAGGCTTTGGCAAATTGTTCGGGTTTGATTTATTTAATCATAAAGTTTCATCATTAGTCAGCACTTAAATGTGCTTAAAATTACTCTGCCAGACGATACATTTACTTACAAGGAAGGTCTTTTTAGTTCGTAAGTTAATTGGGCATTCTGGCCAGATGCAAAATTTTCATATTTCTTTGCTCATTGCTCAGTATGTTACTTTTTGTTTTAATTTCCTTATTTTTTTGTTTACGTCAAAATATAAGCTTAATAAAAATTAGTATAATCATATAACTTAGAAACTGCTATCGCAAAGTTAAATATCACTTAGTATATTAAACAAATTCTACGTCATCTATGTTTTTTTTTAAACAGCGTCTAATTAAATTCAACCATGTCTTTCACTGCACATTGTTTTGCTATCGCTACGTCAGTAAAGTATTAGCAAAGAAGATTGGTTGAAGTCGCACCATTTGCCCTTGATTCCGCTATCGATGCCTCGCTACAGCTATTGGTACAGTATGGTCGCGAAGCAGGAATATTTGCGTACGTTGACCTTTCATCTGTCATCACCTGTATCTGTCACTAGAGTGTTAATATACATCTTGATTTCATGAGGCTTTAAACTCAAAACAAAATGCTCTAATGGTATTGATTCAAATAGCAAAAATGTATGCAGATTAAAAGCGCAGATGTGTGATTTTAATGTCTTGCAACATTTTTATACAGTACTAAATGAATAAACAAATATTTTTCACGTCCAAGTCGGAATTAAACCATACCTTCTGAAGCATGTGTATATTTTTTCAACAGTCTTATAGTATTTTAAACCTAATTTAGAGATTAAACTCATAACAATTATCGCGTAAATCTAAGAAATTACACCTAATTTAGAGATTGGAAAGAGGTCAATGTACGAAATGTTTCAAGTTCCGCGACCGTACTATAGCGATGCTAATCAAAGCGATACAGTATGCTTTGTTCGCGATCGCCGATTGGTGTAAAAATTATGACTCCAAATTGAGTTGTGAAGATTTGGTAAATTAAATTGTAAGAAAGTTTTGGTGATTGGTTTCGTAATATTTTGATGCTTGTTTTGTATAAGGTGCTTAAGGTGGTTTGAAATGGTTTAATTGGAAAGTTACATTGCCATTGATTAAGAACGATTGTTAATTAACATTTTCAATTTGTAAAGAAATAATCAGTCAAGTCGGTTGATAATCTTGTTATATCCTAGAGCCCAATAGAATCCACCCACAAAAATAGGGATATGTTGAATTTCAAATTCCATTAAAAACTGGGGCTAAGGTAATGCTGCAAAGATAGGCAAAACTATAGCCCTATATCTTTTGTTATGACGTAATAAATCTAATTCACCAATCACACACTAGTTAGGGCTCCGTTACATTATCATGTATTATGCATCAATTTGAGAATTACCAATTTCAATATACGGCCCGTTCCAATCAAATTCAAATTAGCTGTCATTTGAACGGAGTCAATTGAGATACTAATTAACTATTAGATTTACTGAAAGCTATCTTAAAATAAGGTTTGTTTTTTTTATAATAGTTAACAAATAAAAAATGAAATTATTATTTTTATTACAATATAATTATTATTGTAATGATAATATAATGTAGCATTTTTCATCAATAAAAAAATATAAAAGATTTTCATAGGTTATTAAATGCATTACTTGTTTACATCAAGTTTATTCTTACGAAAGAGACTATAAAATCGATAGCTTGTATTGGCTTATGTTAAAATATACAATGTTATATTAGGGACAGGAGTTTGAATTGGTGATTGTAACTGAATTAGAAATAAACATGGTCATTTGGCTTTGCGCCCTGCGGTTTTGTTGACAGCTAAATGACGACCTCTGTGGTGCAGCGGTATATACCGGACTGCTAAGCGGATGATTCCGGGTTTGCTCCCCGGGTCGGGCCAATGTCGTTAAAATGGATTTTCGATATTGGGCCGTGTATGGGTGTAACTAGGTTCTCCCCTAGTCCATTGTGTGGTACCTACAGTACAAGCTCTGCTTAGTTTAGGGCCACACAATTAGTGTGTTAGTCTGGAGATTTATTATTTATTTATTTATTTATTAAAGTAGAAGTGGGGTATTTCCGCGGTAAGAGGCAACTTTTGTTATTTTAGAATATATGCATTCATTTATTCAATAGATCAAAAGATGCAAACACGTAGACAGATATGAATATGGGGTCATAGCAGATTAATACATACGCCTGTGACCCCATATTGGTTCATGCATTACGCATTTTTCTTCCTTAATATTAAAGTAGAATTTTGACCTTGATATTTTATTATTTGTTGGACTTAAGAAGGAAGCATCGATCGTCACGAAATCCGGTGAATATTTTAATAATAAATCTTTTAATAATAGTTGCTTTTTACTAATTGAGTGGTCAGACCATTTTGTATGGAGACACTCAATGTGTTTAGCTGTTTTTGTTTCATTTGCTTAAAAACATCCAAAGATCCGAACAAAGTGATTAATTTATTTAGTAAGAGCTCGGATTGAATGCGTACATTAGCTTAATAAATTTAATTAAATGAGCAGTAAATTCATCTATTTAACTTAATATAAAATTAAAAGTTCAATCGTTCACGTGTATTTTAAATACAGTATTCTTGAACTACAAAAGTTATCTTACTTCCTCGCATAAAATCCCCAGAACTGGAAATAAGACAGCATAAATCAAAGATTACCGGCAATGGCAGACTTATCACACATTAGCGGATCCGGAAACCGACAATCCCAGATTTAAAAAGCGAACACGAGTACCAAATTTGAATTTCATGAACGTTAGCGCTCGAGATTTTGAAATGTAAAGATCGGTGCACACTAGTGGGTAGAGTTACTCGAACTGAATTGTTTTTGATCAACTGACAGTCAATGCAGAAATATTGGTGGCTACTTCTTTATCCTACTAATATTATAAACGTGAAAGTTTGTGAGTATGTATGGATGTACGGATGTATGGATGTTTGTTACTCTTTCACGGAAAAAATGCTGGACGAATTTAAATGAAACTTTACAGTAATATAGGTTACAACATATTCATCAAACAATATAAGAAGAAATTACTGTAACTTAGTTTCAGGGAAATTCCACATGCTATTAATAAATATCAGGATAACAATTTAAATAATAAATAAGTAGAAAAAAATATTACATGTCATTTTAAATAAAAACGAACCTACGACTTAGTTTGTATTACCTATTTAGTAATTCTTATTTTTATTTAGAAAATAAATGCAATTTTTTTTAAATAATAAGAACAAAGAATTTTAAAAGATTCTGAATCTATTTCTTAAAAACACTTATCTAAATTAAACCTACCCATGTTTCCTATAAGTATATATAGGTATAAATGATGTCTAGACGTCTACCTATCCATTGCCCACTCAAAAAGATGCAATTTTTATATCAAGTAAATTGCTCAAGTTAAAATATTGCAGGAATCTAACTCCTACACTATCTTAACTGCATTGCTCAAGTCTGATTGAAAATCATTTTAATTTAAGAGGGAAAGAAGCAAACAAGAGTTTTAGAAACTTAAAAAACATTTTAGGTACTTATTTAGAAAAACTATTGCATTCATTTTCGGAAGGATCTATTTTCTCCATTTAAAAAAAAAATCGGTTGTCTGTAAATTCGGTTTACTGACGATAGTTGAACGTGACAACGTCTTAAGATGTCGAACGCTGCCGAACGCGGAGGCCGACTGTGCCTCTTTGTCGCTCGTTCCACGCTCTCGCTTGCACTTAATTGGAACGCCTCAGAGCGAGGTAACGCCGCATGAGTCATGTTTTTTAGTGCGTGCAGCCGGCTCCATCGAATTATAAGACGTTGTCACGTCAAAAAATGTTAATTTTCCAGCAGTGTTTACACGATAACTAAATAAAACTAGAATCACATTTTAATAATCTTGTTGTTTTCAAAATCTCATTTATTTTTAAAATATGTAATAAAACAAAACGTAAAGGCAAACCAACATTTATTATCAAAATATTGAAAACAATAAATTTAAATATAATTAAGGAATAGACAAATACGTAAACACCCTTTTGTATTGATAAAATACAGTTTCATATCCCACTTATGTCTACAATGACAAAACAGTCTACTTTCCTCGTCTAGACACAACTTAACATTACCCTCCATATTTCACTTAGAATTCTACCATAAGGCTACACGGCAGTGTGACCTGTGCCTCAAACTCGTAATTTATTTTTAATTGGTCACCGCGCCCTGTTCGCTTTTTGAAAAGAGCGTGTGTGCAATTAAAATTAAAAACTATTTGAAACTGGCATGGCGGACTTTGGCGCGCTTTTGAGAAAAAGTAAATTGTGTAAAAAGATGTTTGAAAGTACGGGGATTGAATTTTATTTGGCAGTTTTCGAATTGAACTTGCTGTTATGAAATTGACATTTTTTTATTGACTAAACAGTATCCAGTATCTAATGTTTCATAAATAAATAAATCTTCAGACTGACACACCAACTGTGTGGCCCTAAACTAAGCGAAGCTTGTACTATAGGTACCACACAATGGACTAGGGGAGAACCTAGTTACACCCAGACACTAGCCAATACCGAAAAACCATTTTTACGAAATTGTCCCGACCCGGGGATCGAACCTGGAACCATCCGCTTAGCAGTCCGGTGTATAGGTATGTTACGGCTAATACCCGAAGTGCGGTTACACCTAGTTTTAGCCGGTTAGTAGACTTTTTTATATGGAAAACTGTAACAAATAATATATTCCTATTATTAAGTGAACCTCTTTGGCCACTCAGAGTTTATAAAAAGTTGTATGCCTGTGACGTACCGATCTTCTTTTGTTTTTCATTTGGTTGTCAAAGACACACGTCTTGTGGCAACTCTGTGTCACGCGAGCCATTTTGTTTAATTATTGTGAACAATTACTTCTTTGATTTATTTGTATTTCTGTTAATTATATTTGAATAAGTAAACCGATGTTATTTCCTGACGTTGTTATTTATTTAACTTGCTTCCTATATCTTCGCTAAAACTAAAAAATATAAAAGCTGGCTTCAATCATGAGTCGACGGAGTCCCGCTAAGCGGAACTCCTTTTTTTGGGCGGTATGAAAAAAGTAACCTAACTAACCTAACCTATTGATGTTCTAACCGGCTTAAACTAGGTGTAGCCGCACTTCGGGTATTAGCCGTAACATATAAACCGCTGCACCACAGAGGTCGTCGTGTATACTAAAGTAGGTATACGCTGGTATAGCATTCCACTGTAAACCCAAGCTGGGTTGTTTTCGATAGATTTAAGTAATTTATGTCACTTTACATTGATAATTATCTTTTAACAAATTATTAGTTGGTACCGGAGATATCTCATAAACTTTTTTTAGTGCAAGTTATATATAAATACCTACCTATATTGGTCTGAGACACAATTATATCTATTCCTAGCTTTTACCTGCGCGCCTTCTCACGAGTTTAATTCGGAGTAAAACTCCTTTCCCCTGTACTATGTTATTATACATGTAAACCTTCCTCTTAAATCCCTCTATCTATTAAAAATCTGTTGCGTAGTTTTAGAGATTAAAGCATACATAGGGACAGTGAAAGCGACTTTGTTTTATACTATGTAGTGATTTTACTTACACTTCTAAAAGACTGTTTGCTTACCTATTTAAAAGGGAACTAAATTAGTAAATTACCTCTTACTTCATCCTAACACTAAACTAATTAAATTAACATCAGAAACTCACATAAAATCACATCTCCGCTAATTACTCAGCGTGGGTAAAAACAGCGAAAATAATACATTTAACATTAACCATTCGTTGTAAAAACGTATTTTCATAATGACAAAAAGAGAGTATAGCGTATAAAACAGAAGATAATATCAGAAACGTTGCAAATGAGAATTTCATGTCATATCCGAAGTTAAATCTTTAGCATGTTGGCTTAGTATGGATAGGCACTAAAAACAGATAAACAATGGGCCTGCCTCAGAAAACAATATCTTAACCAAAATAAAATATTGCCCACACTTTCTCATTCTTAGGGTGCGTTTGAAAACCAGTGAAACATTACTCGGGTAGAGTAAAATTCGCCCGATAGCGTTTGAAAACCACCCGAGTTAAACCGAGGATAACCGAACGTTCACTCGGCCGGCGTTTTATCGCGTTTTAGAACGGCTTCGTCAGAGTAATTTTTACCTGACAGAAGGTAAAATTTAACGCTGATTTTTTAAAGTGAGATTTTAACTTGACCTTGAGAATGACACTTGTTGACAATTGCTTGCTTTTGTTTTGTTTGAGTTTTGTTTCGGGTGGGCTGTGAGAATTCGTGAATTCACCAAGCGTTTGAAAACCAGTTAAAACTTCTCTTTCTCTCAATATGCCTATCTCTTTCTTTTTTACGAATTAAAGTTTCACTGGTTTTCAAACGCACCCTTAGTATTAGAACAAGACAGGTAAATTGGACTCACTAGTCATCACAAAATTAACCGAAATGCGCTAAAGACTCGCTTGTGCTATGTCATTATCCACGCAAAATCTATCTTGACAAGATTATCTGTCTCTATCTGTAATATACATTACTACAGAGTAAATTAGCTATTGAAATTGGTTGTCAATATAATCACATAAATGGTTTCCCTGACAATTTGGCATTGTAGCAAAATTAATAATAACTCTTTTTAAAGTAACTAGTTAAAGGTAAACGCAACCTTTGTAATGTTTTGGATTATTAAATGATAGCGATTTTTAGTTAAGATATTCTTAACTTGGAATCGACACCAATAACATCCTAAATACGTCCCACTAGTTGAGCACAGGCCTCCTTCTCAGAACATAGGTACTTGAGATTATGAAAATCAGACCAGCTAAGATGTCTATGAATAATGGAGGGAAAGCAAATAAGGTTACGGGATTTAAAGGTTTTAATAAATTTGCGTCGGTTAAAGTAGGCAGTTTGAAATTTGTTTCGTTGTTTATTTGTTGTGGTTTGAGGTATGATTTGCTTTTAGGGCTTTCTATGGCTGTGCTTTTCTTTAATTGTGTAAAAATCAGTCATACTTATGAGTTTAAAATTAATTATATTTTGTTGGTTTACACTGATACGAAAAATATACATACATACATTTTATTTTAATTACTTAAATTTATATATAAGTTAGAAAAAGAACTGGATATAAATCATTTAACACAAACTTATTGCCGAAAACCTTTACAATCTCAAGTCATATCCACACTCTTCTATCCCAACATTTTCGCCGTGACCGCAAGCAGGGCATTATTAAAACATTATCTACAAGAAAAATGTGTTTTATTCAACGACACTTGTTTACATGGCCCGTTGTCAAGATGGCTACAGATCCGTAGCTTAATATATGATTCATTGTTTTACGGAATATGAGACAAATGTTTATACAATAATGTTTACTTAAGAGTTACCATCGTGTATAGTCGCGTGCAGCATCAAGCTCCACTCTCGGTGTGGACTCTACACACTTCACATGTTCGGTCTCCGTGACACGAACTACTCTGACTATCCTGCACTTATAACTGGAACACTTTCAAGTAAAGCAATAGTCGTTTTATATTCAGTTGTAGAGACAATTTCGTATTCTTTTCAATGTTTGAACACAGTCAAAATATACAAGGAACCTATTTGTAAAATAGGCAACTTATTTTATTTACAAAACTACTCAAACCAAGTGAAGTCGCCACTCAAAATGTAAACTATATGTAAATTATTAAAATCTTGCTTTGACCTGGTTTTTAACATTCGTTTGTATGAAGTCTCTTGCTATTTTGAGTGTTGTTTTATTAAAGTAAATGAAAAGTGTCTTAGGGCTCTGTTTTCTTTTTACTTTGTGATATTGTGGTTGATCCTTCTAAGAATCGTGTGTGTAAACGTGGGGGCGTAATTTCAAGGCTGTTTTTAGATTCAAAGGATTTACGACCTTCTTGGTATACGATTAGGATAATAATGTTATAAAGAAATCGAAAATATCCCATATAACTACATAGTATAAAACAAAGTGGCTCTCTCTACCCCTATGTCCCTATGTATGCTTAAATCTTTAAAACTACGCAACGGATTTTGATGCGGTTTTTTTAAATAGATAGAGTGATTCAAGAGGAAGGTTTACACGCATAAAAACATAGTACAGGAAAGGAATTTTACTCCGAATTTAACGCGTACGAAGCCGCGGCCAAAGCTAGTTATTTAATAAGGAGAAATGTTATGTGTGGTTGTGTTATCGACTATTGACTCGACTGTTGAAGTGAAGCAATCTCAGATGCGGTCAGTTCTGGGATGGGTGCCCGCCAGTAGCATTGTACCCCGAGTTCCTCCGTGTAAGGAAATCAAGTTAAGTCGTTTTGCCGGTGCTTACTAGGAACTTGACAAACGAAGTTAGTTTTTTTTTTATATATGTCAAAGCAAACGAGCATGCGGGTCACCTGATGGTAAGTGATCACCGCCGCCCATGACTACCCGCAACACTGTGGATGTTGGCGGTGTGTTGCTGAGCCTTTGAGAAAATTTGGCACCGGATACCGCACTCACATCACAGGAACTTCATCCCTACTTCACGTCGGTTTTCTGTGCGACGGTGGTATTTCACCGGTCGAGTCAGCCCAGTAATCGCTGCAGACAGCTAGACTCTACCACTCAAAAAACGTTCTACATACGTGGAAAGAAATCTTGACTGTAAAGTAACCATTTTCGAACACAACCACGTCAGATGCCTTTAACTGCTGTTCCTAGAATTTTGGCACTAGATTAAAAATTTACTTATTTCATAAAAAACACTCATTTATCAATTACTCAGTTGGGCGGAATATTCTATATTGCAGGTTATGCCATTGCTTTACTACTATTGCTAAAAGTGGATTATTCCTCTAAACCAAATATTTGCCAATTAACTACGTAAAACGTTCTAACTAACAAATCGAGTTTGTTTATTTATAACGGAACACCCAATAACCTCTAAACAAAATATGATTACTGCTGTATAAAACTCAAACACACTTTACCAAATCAATTTGAATCTAATAACCGAGTGAATAAAACCTATTTTCCGCTATCAGGAAGTCGCGGAACCCAGTGTTTATTAGAGATCCGTTTTAACAGGATATTGGTGGACTGAGGGTAGAATGTTGAAGGGTTCTGTCGATCTGTTATATAAGCTGATTCTGTAAGATATGTTTTTTATTATTTTGAACTTTGACTGTATGTATTTAAGGTTTGTTTTTAAAAGACATGGACATTTAAACTTGTTTTAATTTGTTTTGAACTGAAGAAAAATATATAAAAAGACGATGTATTTATAATTCCTACATAAAACATGTATTGTTCTGTAAAACAAAATAAGTATAAATTTCTACACTGGGTATAACTAATTCCATAGAAAAAAACATTTTATCTGGGTACGAAGATGAGTATTTTTTTAAACAAAATGAAAATTATTCTTTGAGATTTCTACAAAACAGATCCACCAGACTAACAGACTAAATAAGAAATCGGAAAAAGGTATTAAATAAAAAACAATTAAAATTCATACATTATGTGATTTTACTAGTAACAAGTATAATTCATGATTTAAGACATCAACATTTTAATCTGTTGATAGCAAGCATAGGTTGAAGATAATAGTAAAAACTTGCATTATTTTTCTCTCCTGCATAAAACGTTTTTGCCCAAATTTTGTGCCTTGCTTTTCCATATGAATATTTTATCATATAATCAATTTGTTCCGCACAGGAACACCCTCAAATGGAAACTTTGCTTTTAGCGTATAATCCTCTTAGCATAGCTATACATTATATTATATATTTATACATCAAAACAACAGGTATGCTTTCAAGTATTGACTGGATCAAGGAAGATTTAAACCAATTAGCCGACGATGAACCGTTTATCGGTATGAGATTAAACCTTTGTTTATTAAGTTATTTTATGCTACCTACTGATGTGATTGTGGGTGTGATGTGATAAGAGCGGCGGTGATCACTTACCATCATGTGCGCCGCGCACTCGTTTGCTTCCATATAAATATCATAAGAAAATTTAACAATGCTTTAGTTTTAGTGTTTTAAGGTTTTAGATACTAGAAGAAGGAACGCGGGTCTCCGAGCATTACGCGACTGGGAATCGAACACAGGACCTTAGAATACCGGTCTAATGCTCTGACCACTGAGCTACCGCGCCGCTACGGTTACCCAACGAAATTTCTCCCAGTATCTACGTGCTTTCGTCATATAGCTGACGTTATTCCATCAAATGAGAGGAGTTTCCGCCTCTTCATGTCAGTAGAAATACCTTTACAGGATATTTAACTACTAATTAAGATGAAACAAGCTAATGATTGTTTCATCGAACGCGGAGGACCGCGTTCCTTTTTCTAGTACCTATCTAAAACCTTAAAATAAATAAATTAGCATTTTTAAATGCAAAAAAGTAAAATCTCAATGCTTTAGTGTGCCTAATTAGTTTTACTTTATGAAAAGGTAAGCAATGTAGTATCTTTGAAGACAAACACCAGTCATCTGAAAATTAAGAAAACTAGATTTTGATTGAATGTAATAATGTTTGAGCTACATGAAATACTTAAAAAATAAGTAGATTCAAGAAACTCAAATTTGAGTTGAATTTTGCTTGATCACTGACAATTTTTTTAAAAGGCGGGTTCAAAATCCTTGACTATAATTCCAAATAATACCTACGTATGTCAATCAGGGTGCATTGGTAAACCGCTCATCAGAAGAGGTCTAGAAGAGGTTCTGGAAATTTATTATCTTAATAATCTTATGAATTTGGTGACAATTACATTGATTATTATTATTAGTAGCAAATATCGAATTTAAATAAGGTAAGGTGATAAATAAAATAAATAATAAATCTTCAGACTAACACACCAATTATGTGGCCCTAAAGTTAGTTGCAGTAAGCACTTGTGTTATAGGTACCACATAATGGACTAGGGGAGAACCTAGTTACACCCAGACACGAGCCAATATCGAAAAAACCATTTTACCATTTTACCCGGGGATCGAACCCGGAACCATCCGCTTAGCAGTCCGGTGTATATACCGCTGCACCACAGAGGTCGTCATAAACAAAAGAGAATATTAACGTTGTTGCATGTTTCGTTCTGTTGTTCCCGCCCTGTCGCACCAACTGCTCGATAGATTCCTCGAACGAAAACTTCCAGATCGTTCCAGAAGGTTCCACATACAAATAGCATCTGAATCAGTGTGGAATGATATTCCGACCGATTACGCCCTTACTGACATCATTACACGACCTATTTCACTTTAGAGGCCCTTCTGGTGATCCCTAGTGGCTCAGAACACATACGGCTTAGATGGAGACGATAACGATTGTATAGTAATTAATGTAGACACTGAACCACAACAGGTAACGACAAAGCTCAATATTTTGCTAACTATTGACGGCTAGTTCAGTATGTTACTTAAGTAACCTCATTCGTGCTTTTGCGACTCAACAAACTATGATAGATTGCTGATAGTATTAAAATTATACATTTAACAGTATTTGACAGATTATATAGATAAAACGTCACGTAAACAGTACAAGCAATTTAATTATAGTAGGATTATTGAGCCCTCAAGTCTCTCAACGATGTATCTGTAAATCTACGACATTTGTAGTAATTTAAGAGGATACTCAAAAGTTGACAAACTGGCGGTTACTTTTATATTGTAATGTTTTTGTCCGGTTAGTTAAATTCAATTTTCTTTTAGTTTACTTAATCGGTTCGTTTAAAGTATAAGGAACTGAATAAAAAAATAAAAAAAAACATAGACCAATACAAAAATTATGTAGCCCTTACGTAAACGCAGTAAACGCTTTTATAGGCACCACACAATGGACTAGTAGCCAACCTAGCTACAAACATATACCATGCTAATTTCAAAAATACTTTTTTAATAAACGGTTGCTAACCGGAAATAGAATCTCCTACTTAACAGTGTGCCTAATCAGTTTTAATTTATTTTTGATTCAGACCAGTCTAAAGGTTAAGTGGTCTGATACAAATGTATGGAAAAAGTCAAACGACCGAAGTCGGAGTAAGGACAGGCAGCATAAGGAAAATTGAGCTATTTATATCAGTATTGATGCTTGATACTTTAGAATTTTCCTTTTCGTCTCATAGATCTTTATTTATATTGAAAATAAATGCCAATTAGTTGCTTTTTATTTGTTTTGCAGTTACCTATACGGTAATCATACGTAATCTATAACTAGCTTTCCGCCCTGCGGTTTCTCTCGCAGCTAATTGGGAATGACATACTTTTCTAAGGTAAGAAATTCCTGTTATTCCAATTTATACCTCATTTCTCCAAAAGTTTCAAGTAGTTTTTGGGTGAAAGAGATCGAATGACGAACACCCAATTCACAAATTTATGTCTATCAATATTATAGGGATAAAGTTTGTAAATGTATTCTTGAAACTGCTTAACCGATTCTGAAATCTTTGACCAGTAAAAAACTAAGTTATGAAATAGATTTTTTTTCGTGAAAAATTCCGGATGCAACAAAAAAACACCATAGACAACATGTTTTTCGAAACAAGGATTTTCTTAAAATACCTACTGAGGTTTTATTTATAATGATCATGCCGCAGAATTGAGCTTTAAAATTAGTATAACTTAATGCTAAATAAAGATTTCCAGGTAAATATCGTAAATTTAATACACGTGTTTCATTATTTACAATCATATTATTAATACCTCTTGATTTCCAATAAGGAGACGGGAGAATGGAAATAAACTTTCTAGGAATGAATACCTATGAAAAGTTATTTTCAACAAGATATTATTTCAGTTCCGCGTTATAAAATATATTCAAAATGCATTAAATATTGAACTACTTTGACTAGTAACCTAAAAATGTTTGTTATTTAATTTAATAGTTTTGCTTGAAACTAGCAAATTACTTTATTTATTACTAGTGGCCGCCCGCGACTCCGTTCGCGTGGAAGTCGGTTTCCTGTGGGAATGAGATGTTTTCTTGCGGTAAAAAGTATCCTATGTGTTATTCTGATGTTTAACCTATATTACTGCAAAGTTTCATCCAAATCCATCCAGTAGTTTTTACGTGAAAGAGTAACAAACATCCATCCATCCATCCATCCATCCATACATCTTCACAAACTTTCACATCTATACTAATACTAGTGGCCGCCCGCGACTCCGTTCGCGTAGAAGTCGGTTTCCCGTGGGAATGAAAAGTTTTCCCGCGGTAAAAAGTACCCTATATGTTAATCTGATGTATAAGCTATATTACTGTAAAGTTTCATCAAAATCCGTCCAGTAGTTTTTACGTGAAAGAGTAACAAACATCCATACATCCATCCATCCATCCATCCATACATCCTCACAAACTTTCACATTTATAATATTAGTAGGATTATAAAGCTGAAGAGTTTGTTTGTTTGTTTGTTTGTTTGTTTGTTTGTTTGTTTGAACGCTCTAATCTCAGGAACTACTGGTTTGATTTTAAAAATTCTTTTTGTGTTGAATAGACCATTTATCGAGGCAGGCTTTAAACTATATAACATCACGTTGCAACTATAAAGAGCGAAGAAATAATGGAAAATGTGAAAAAAACGGGGAAAAATATTCATCCTTGAGAGCTTCCGTTGCGTGCGCTGCCTAAAACGGTTCTAGATACTAAAAATATATGTATGCAAGAATTAAGGGAACTTTTTACAGCGGGAAAATTTCGCATTCCCACGGGAAACCGACTTCTACGCGAACGAAGTCGCGCGCGGCCCCTAGTTTATAATATTAGTAAGATAGTAACTTTGTATTAGTAAAGCCAAAAAAAATGTAGGTTATATAACACATAGAGTCATTGACTTTTTAGACACCTTGGTAAAAAATAATATTAAAATTGAAAAACCACAACTCGGCCAAGTTGTCCGAGTTTTTTGTGTCCGAAAAGTCAATGACTCAGCGTTTTTAGCGTGTATATAAAATAAGGCTAAGAAACCTTTGTTTTTAATTTGGTGAAAGACTTATTAACATAAGTTCAATAGTTTTAAAGATTATTTCAAACAGGCAAACTCCTTAGTTAGTGAGAGGGCTGTGCTCAACTAGTGGGTCGTATAAAGCCTGTTATTATTAAGATAAATATCTTATCAAAATGATTTTTAAATTATAACGCAAGCTAATAGTTAAATATTTAGTTCCATTAACCTCTGCGTAGGTAACTATAAATCAGAGAAGCCAGGTCATTCACAGTCTGTCATCATTCGATAAAGGTGTTTGAAATGTCTACGCAGAAAAAATATCAATTTATTTACAAAGAACATCAATTTGGAATGTTTTCAAAAAGACATTCATATTACAAACGCGTCGAAGGTGAAAACAAATTCAGTGTAAATCATTTGATGCTTGTTTACTCTTGTTTGAAATTATAAGTAATCTAATGTTTTTTTCTATATTTTAATAACCATTTAATTTTCATTTTATTGTTCTCTATTTTTAATCATAGATCAAAACAACGGTATTTAAGATTTGGTTTAACTTACAAGGTGACTAATCAATAGAAATAGAAAAAGTATATATGTTAAGGTGTTATTAAAAATTTTTTTTATGACATTTCAATGTTTTCACTAAGGTGGTAGTCATAAACTGACTGACTATTCCTGAAATAAAAATCAATTCACACACTATTCTGATAATTTAGAAATTTCAAATCTGATTCATAAAGACCTAAGTGCTTATTAATTTTCAAAAACCTGAGGTCTAATGAAAACGCCATGAAAATAATCTTACCAATACTATAATGCGAAAATTTGTAAGTACATACATTTGTGTGTTTGTAACGCTTTCACCCAACCACTACAGAACTACTGTATATCTACTGCGGATGTGGATGAAACTTAGTGAAGAGATACATGGACTTTAACTCAAAATGAGATTGAGACGTAGGGTACTTTTCACCCCTTCAAAACTCTACAAAAGATTTTTTGCTGGGGATAAAACTTTTTAGCGGCAGTACGAAACACTAGTTTTTTTTTATAATATAGGTAGCAAACGAGCATGCGGGTCACCTGGTGGTAAGTGATCACCGCCGCCCATGACTACCCGCAACACTGTGGGTGTTGAGGGTGCGTTGCTGAGCCTTTAAGAAAATTGGGCACCGGATACCGCACTCACTGAACGAAACGCAGGAACATCGTCCCTACTTCACGTCGGTTTTCTGTACGACGGTGGTATTTCACCGGTCGAGTCAGCCCAGTAATCGCTGCAGACAGAGCCTACACCACTTACAAAAAGTTTCACTATTTTCCTTTTTTTTTCAAAAACAAAAACCGAAATTTAACAACCCACTATTTGCACACATCACAAGTGCAAGCAACAAAGTACCCACATTTGAACACAAGTACAATGCAAAGAATAATTTCTTGCGCGAATGCACTCTGCGCCTCTTCTCTTATACCGTCACTAATGACATTTCACTGTGATGAGCTTTCAGGTGGACGGTGTCATGCAGACACTGTGCAAGAACTAATTACATAAAAATATAAATGAACTTTGATTATAGAGGGGAAATATAAATAAGAGAACTTACACTATTGTATATTTTTAAGTAATTTTTCTTTTTTTAATAAAAGTGCAAACAGGGTAGATTCTACAGAGTCTAATTAGGAACAGACCTACTCCTCTCAGAGAGCTAGAGGGCTCAAGTTATCCAGCCTATACAGACTTAGTGTTAATTGGTGGATATTTGTATATGAGTGTAAATCTATAGGCATTCCAATGTTTCATACTTACTCAAATGTAGATCATTTAATTACGTGATTCTTTATATGTTATCACCGCAAAAGCTATGGTAAAAGCTAAACATATTGTGATATAATAGTTTTTTAAAAGGCTTCTCAAATATATTTTTTTATTAATTTTGCCTGGTAAGGAATTATTTTGAAGAAAAGTGATTATTTTTAAGTGGAATATTTCATAACTGAAGCTCTCATTTAAGTTGTAGGACCATACATACCACCGTCCAAGCTTCGCGCTCGACTAAATTAATTCTGTTACTTTGAAGGTACACCTTTTTTATTGTACTTAGCAATTAAAGCACTTAATTTTAGCACTTTTAAATGCTAGATTCAGTTTAATAGTTCATTATATCCAAGAAGAAGAGATGCTGGAAAATAGTTCACTTAATTTTTATTATTTTTAGTTATGTTTGGGGGATGTAGAATGTTACAAAAACTTAACTTAACTATTTCTGAAAATAATATCTAGAAATAAATGTAGTATAAGTCCTTAGGTTAGGCAATATAAATAGTACGTATTCGGTACAATTTCGTTTTTCTTTGAAATTTGAATTGTCGAAAATCGCTCAAAGCTATAAAACCATCCATTGTATTAAGTGAAACCCCCTGTTCTTATTTTTGCAATAAAATGTATTTGTTTAATTCAATCTACAGAAGCCTCCTTGTTCATTTATGGATTTTATTCTACATTAGATAATGGCTTTACTCAGTTTTTGTGTTGTATGTGTGTATATGATAGAACCAAAACATATTTTAATTAAGATTTATCATAAACGAGCGACCCGCCCACTCTTCGCAATGGTGTAATTTTGCCGACTTGCTCGCGAACCCTTGCATTTTTTCTAACTTAAAAAAACTTTAAATAAATAAATAACCTAAAATATGGAGAAAACCGCATTTAAATCCGTTACGTACTTAAGGAGGAGTTAGTGGCCAAACATACAGACAGACAAAATTAGCGTCTTAGATTTAGGTATACTATGTAATGATAATGATAGTTAATGAAGTGACCAAGGCATGTAAATGCATGTGGAATGAGTACCTTTTACTTAGTTGTTTACAATTCATAGCGGTTTTTATGTATGGCTAGATCATTATTCTAATGTATTGTATAAGTGCCAATTATCATGGCAATGAAAAAATAAATTAAGCAGCTTAAAAACAACTTAAATAAAACACGCTTCACCAAACATCAAAACACGTAATAACACAGAAAGGTACTCCTATACAGCCCTTATAAAAATATTTTCGACCTTCTGATATTAAAAGTACAAGACGTCGGAATTAACTCGGCTTATTTTATTTTTTTCCCGGCAAAAAGTCGGCCATCTTGATTTCGCAGTATTTTTTTCAGTGAATTATTCTCAAGTTGAATTAGGGGATTAGTACACTGAATAGATGTAAAGCTGAGGGCATATTAACTAGGTATTCATTAGGGATGTTAAGGATATCCATATCCGTAACCGAAACTACCGGATATCCGAAATAAAAAAATATCCGTAACCGTAACCGAAACCGAAATAAATGTTTCGGATAATTTCGGATAGTGGCGGAATTTAAAAATCTAAATGAAACACGTTACGACAAGTTGTTTTTGGCTGCGTTCCGTAAACTGCTTACAGAACTGTGACCAAATTGTTGGTTCTCTCTCTGAGCTCAATGTAGCGGTGTTTATGACGTCATCGTTCTCACCCATCGTCCTACTCTATATAAATAAAACTATTTTATTATCTATTTTTTTTGTATTACTTTTGAAATTCCTACAATCTAATATCCGTAACCGAAACTATCCGAAACTACCGGATAATCCGAAATAATTTCATATCCGAAACCGAAACCGAAACCGATATAAAAAAAATTCAATATCCGTATCCGAAACCGAAACGGAAATTCCATATCCGTAACATCCCTAGTATTCATTATGGTATTCTGCAGATGTTTTATTTGATTACCTAATAAGAGGCAGACGAGTCTTGTTGTTAAAAAAAACCTACTAATATTATAAACGTGAAAGTTTGTGAGTAGGTATGTATGGGTGTATTGATGGATGTTTGTTACTCTTTCACGTTAAAACTACTGGACGGATATGGACGGAACTTTACACTAATATAGATTATACATCAGCATAACACATAGGGTAATTTTACCGCGGGAAAACTCCTCATTCCCACGGGAAACCAACTTCCACGCGGACGGAGTCGCGGGCAGCCACAAGTAACAAACATCCATACATACTCACAAACTTTCACATTTATAATATTAGTAGGATACATAAATAGTAACAAATAGAAGTACTTATAAAACATATTCAAATACAAGTAAATAAGTATTAAACGTTTATTCAAAGAATGTATGTGTACCCAGCCTTATATAACTCTCAATTATAAAGTCTTAAATTTTGTATTCTATCTTATTTCCTGCATTATTTTTAATACTTATTTTTACGGTGAAACGTTACTTCCTGGAAATGAATTCTTTTGTAAATACGTAAAACGATTGATGTTTTTTGTAAATTTATTCACTTTCTAAGAAGGTAAGAAAGCGGAAGCATTATAAAATATAATTTTAGTTATGAAAGCTGTAAAATATACCGGGTGTCCAGGAAACAATGGATAAGCTCTAAAGGGCTAATAGTAGAACTAAAGACAAGCCTAAAAAATAATTGATAAAAGTATAACCTTAGTAATCCCATTTTACACACTAATACCATTAGTTCAATCTTTTTTCATTACAATAACGACATATTACATCTTTTTAAAAACGTTATTAAACCAGGAATATTTTGAAATCATTGGTCACTGTTACTTTGATATAATTTTTTTACACCAGAGCTGTTCAAATTTGCGCATCAAAAATATTTCTTCAGAAATTTTACACAAATCAAAAGTTTAACATTATTTTTTGAGAAAAATACTTTAGTTAGCTATTTTATTTGGTAGTTATTCACTGATGCGGTTAATATTAATTATTTTAGCACAGAAATAATGATGGTATTAAGTGATTTGACCTCGTTACGAGTAAAAATATGAACACAGTCGAAAAAATATGAAGTTTTTTTTTAAAGCGCTATATTTCTAGCAGTGTTAGGGTTATACTTTTTATCAATTATTTTTTAGGCTTGTCTTTAGTTCTACTATTAGCCCTTCAGAGCTTATCCATTGTTTCCTGGACACCCTGTAGAATTGAGAATGGCAAATCATATTATCACTTAGGTATAAAGGATTCATATGTACGGTAGAGTAGTCATATAAAATTCTATGCACTGATAGAGTTCATATATAACCTTTACATTGTTTTGTGCTATTTAAAAACACCGATAAATCTTGAACATCTACTGCACAGTAGTTCTGACTTGCCAAAACATACCGAAATTCCGGACCGTTTCAAAAACCGGCCATTCGGACCGTACATCAAAATATCACAGTTAAAAGCCAAACCGGTACGTTTAACAGTTGTTTCCTTCAAATAAATCATCCTAGGTTCCGTGATTTATGTCTAGTTCCGATAAAGGAGTGTTCACATTGGGGTAATGGGAATTGCGGTGTCAGTAGCGAAAAGTGTCAGTAGTGAAAAGTGTCAGTAGTGAAAAGTGTCGGTAGATGGCGCTGTTGGAAGTAGGCGGTGCTAAAGTTTTTAAGCTTCCTGATTCTGTAAACAAAACAATATTGTATACCAGTTGTTGGATGCAATGTGAGCCATAGTAAAAAGATGACCTTAAATAAAACCTATGGTAAAAATTCTTGTTTTCGGATAGAATAAGCATTCAGAAAAAGCAAATTACGAACAGCCTTTGATGGTGGTTTAACTACCATGCATGGATGTGTTTTAAATAGAAAAGGTTAGTCCCTTTTATATGAAATTTTGCAATAAAAATTGTTAATTTCTGTTAATGTTAACTGTCAAATTTAAAATTGAACTTTATTTTCAAGGTAAAAGAAATAAATTTGGTTAATTTGCTCATATGCTTCAATGTCATTAAATACAACGTTTTAACTCAAAATTCAACGTTGTGACATACGTTATTAGTTCCGAAGACGCGCATTGAAAGTACCAGTGTGAACTAGCCTTTATGAATGCTTTGTTTTTTTCAACCGAACAAAGCAGATTTCAGTGCATTTTAGTTATTCAGCTACTGTTCGAACTAAGTTCAGTTATTTCATTGGTTTTTGGTTAAATAAAACAAAAGCTTAATTACTAAAACACACCGATAAGTTATTTTCAAACTGTAAAAAAAATTACTAAAGTAATAAAATTACTAATACTAAGTATATGAACAATATTTCACCATTTACCAATCTGAATTGCTTACCAAACCCTGTTCTTCCTGAAAACTTTTAATTAACATTTTTTCTATGCGGCTCTACAGACGGCGCTGTCCCCCCTTCCCTCCCCCTTTATCTAGCTGGTAGAAGACATTAGCAAGATTTATGTCATGTCGTAAAGACCACGTTTCCACACATAATTATTATGGGCACAACATATTTGCTTGTAGTAAAATTTGGGCGAAATTAAAGAGGGACAGGAGTGGGGTGGAGCAGACGAATAATTTATTTTAACAAAAACTTGTTAGGCTTTTTTTTATTTATAATGTACAGGTAACTAATTTATTTCCACTGATTACCTCCCTGAGCCTCTCACAAGTCTTTGAATGCAATGTTTTAATCTATCTTTTTTCCCACATATTGTAGGTATAATGCACCTACTCAAATACCCTCTCGAAATGGCAGTAACAACATTAGTTTGCGAAGATTTAGTATTAACGGATTTTGATGAAACTTTACAGTAATATAGGTTATACATCAGAATAGCACATAGGGTACTTTTTACGCGGGAAAACTTCTCATTCCCACGGGAAGCCAACTTCCACCCGAACCACTAGTGCCTACATAAAACACAGACGAGAATAATACCTGAACTTAACCGTTATAAAAATAATAACGGATTCCTTAGGACTGCTTTGTTAATCATAACGTATCTACGCTGCGTAAAGTAAATACCGACACGAGACTTTTAACATCACATAAAAGTTGTTAAATTAAATGATATTTTTCTTTACTTATAAAGCGGATTACTTGATACCACTCGTATCTACAAACTTTATATCAGAGTTGGTAAAAAACTCTCTTTATACAAAAAAAAGTTTCAATATTCCACTCCACCCCACCCCTAGTCGTCTCAATCACAAAAGCGCGCGGTAATATACCGGCCGACGTAACTCGGTTGCGACGATCTGTCACATCGTGGGAACACACCCTTAGATTTGTAACGTTTACTCGTAACATGTTACAGAGGGATAAATAAGGTGCCTAAATTGATAGCATGGTGGTATTAAAATTACACAAAAGTTGAAGTCGGGGTAATATCCTACTTCCTACCGATATTATAAACGTGGAAGTTTGTGAGTATGTATGGTATGGATGTATGAAAAATTTTAATCTGTTGATTCCACCGTACTGTCTATATCTACAGCTAAAAAATTGACTGTCCCCAAGCCCGTTGAAGCTGTGAAGGAGTCAAGAGTCCAATAGTAAACGACAGTCCGAAAAAAAGCTTAATGGTCGAGTTTATACATTGTACACGTTGGTAATGAAATTATTGTTACAACAAAACATAAAAGTACCTTAAAGGTGGATTTAATAGTGGCCGCCCGCGACTCCATTCGCGTGGAAGTCGGTTTCCCGTGGGATTGATAAGTTTTCCCGCTGTAAAAAGTACCCTATATGTTATTCTGATGTATAACCTATATTACTGTAAAGTTCCTACAAAATCCGTCCAGAAGTTTTTACGTGAAACAGTTACAAACATCCATACATACTCACGAAACTTTCTCGTTATATTTTATTAACAGACCACAAAAATAACTACGTTAAAAAAACCGACTTCAAAACAAAAAAGTTAAAAATAATTAAGATTTAATATAATTTAAATACTGCCTATTATTTGTACGTGCTATTTACTCATGGGTTTATTGTCGGTGCCTAATCAATTTATTTCTTACGTATTAAATAGTAAGAGTTGATTGCTATTTATTTATTTATTACTCGTTACGTATCTTAAACTTTGAAGTAGGCATTACATTTTATTATTTTGCTCGTATTATTATTTTATGGCTTGACACCGACTTCAAACCTCTAGGCAGTATTTAAATTATATTAAATCTTAATTATTTTTAACTTTTTAGTTTTGAAGTCGTTTTTTTTAACGTAGGTAGTTATTTTTGTTTAGTACCTTTTAGTGTATTTTGACAGCTTCATCGGATCCTAGAGGATCCTAGTTACTACCGGCATCAAAGTGCTTGTCAAGACGAATCAAACGAGCCCAAACTCGATAGTGTTCTGTCATTTAACCACTGAGTTCCTATGGCCACCTTCCGATTCCATCATCAGACCAGCTTCATGTCATAATATTTTTTCACTGTCATCCAATTTACATACGTATACAAAATTACAGCTCAATCGGTAACCGGGAAGTGGGTCAAATTTACTTGCCATATTTGATTTCAGAGATAAAAATCGGGGTAGATAAAAAATGCTCATAAAATAAAAACTTCTGGACCTACCAAAATCAATTTTTTGTGGGACCAATTTGAAACTATTCCGCATCAAACAAAAAAAGAATCACGTACATCGGTTCAGAAATCTCGACGTAATCGATGTACATACATTAAAAAAAACATACCGGCCGAATTGAGAACCTCCTCCTTTTTTGGAAGTCGGTTCAAAATCATAATCTTCAAGAGTTACAAACCTAACCTCATCAAAATATTTGATATATTGTCCAGCAATTAGGATCGGACAGTATGAGAAAAATAGCAAACCGCTCTTTCCTGACGTCATTACCGCATTGATTGATGTTGTACGAATCGGAAGGCCACACTTTTGTATACAGTAATAATTTGTCTATAAAATATGTTAAAGGTAAATTGTATGTGCTAAAACTAGCACAAAATGGAGCCATGGCTTAAAACAGCATGCAATTAAAAAGAACCCCTATAATCATGATGTTTTTGTTAATGTATTTTGACTCTAAACTGTTTTTTTATCATTCTCATCGAGTCTTTCATCCGCTAAAGAGGATTTTAATTGTAAAGAAGACAGAGATCGAACATATAGAGAGTGAAGAGTCGACACTGAGAGTGTAGCTTAAAGCTGAACGAACCTTTTGTGGAGTGGTAGAGTCTAGTTGTAGGCTCTGTCTGCAGCGATTACTGGGCTGACTTGACCGGTGAAATACCACAATCGCACAGAAAACCGACGTGAAGCAGGGACGATGTTCCTGCCCATACACATTTGTTACCTACCTCGCAAACATATTCTCTTTCCCTTCTTCTTTACATCAACTCTGAAATCTATGATGTCAACGCCATCAATTCAGATTGCGTAAGTTTAAAACAAACACATTCAAAGCATATCACAACACGCTTCCACGAAAGTTTTAACGACCCGCTGCTTTGCTGTCACCCTGCAAAGTTGAGGACTCGAGATTTCTCGCAAGTCGCCTGCTGGCTAACAGGCTCTCAACACGGAAAAAATGCGGAAAAACTATTCAGTTTTTACTGAGGACTTGGTAGTTGGGACTGGGCGTGTTTCCATGGGGCTACGATTGGCTTTCTTGTAAGTATTAATACATTTTGTATAACTGAAGTTTTTGCGTACTACACCTACTTGTAAGATTTGATACCCATCAAACAATGACAGTCACCTACTGCTAGGTTAGAAATTACTTGATCATAGTGTTACAAAAACACGTCAGGGATCTAAAATGGTGGTTTCCAGGACATTGGTACTAAATGAAAATGTCATGCAATATTCTAGACATATATTTAAATAGGAAAAATATAAAAACCTTGATTTTCATTTAATCAAGGGTTTAAGAACGAAGCGGAAAGACATCTAGACGGACAACACAGTGTTTTTAGGGTTGTGGTTTTCCTTTTGAGGTTTGGACACCTTAAATTATGAAAACTTAATTCTATTCAAAAGAAGGTTAAGAGGCAGCTTACGGCCAAACTCAATATTCTACTAACCTTTGACGCCTTGTTATTTGTGTAGCTATGGTAACTATTACCTATGATTCTCCGTCTCAATAAACTACGGTAGATAGCAGTTTCCAATTACCAAGGTTTTAACTATAGTAGGATATTGTGATCGGCGGTAAATCGTGCAGAATCTCAAATAATCGTGTATCAGTGGACACGCGCGCCGGAAGACACAAGTTTTTCGGATTAATAAGGATTTTTCGTGTTTCTTTCTTGTTGTTATTTTACTTGAAGAGCCTGTGGGTTTAGTTATTCGAAGTTATTCGAGGACTAAATAAACTTACACAATGAGTGTTGTTGATGGTGTTTTTTAACTAAGAAGTTGTAGTCCGTTGGTGAGATAAAATCTTAAAGTTTAAATAATATAAGTTGAATCGAGATACGCTGTGAAAAAAAACGTTGATCTAAACTGCAGTCTTATTTGAAAAGTTGGCTTTTATAGTTTTTTTTTACATTTTTTTTATGAGGGAAGCTAGCAAACGAGCATGCGGGTCACGTGATGGTAGGTGATCACCGCCGCCCATATACACCCACAGTTACATATGCATTGAGGGTGCGTTGCTGGCCACCGAGAAATTGGGCATCGGATACCGCACTCACCGAACGAAACGCAGGAACATCGTCCCTACTTCACGTCGGTTTTCTGTGCGACGGTGGTATTTCACCGGTCGAGTCAGCCCAGTAATCGCTGTAAACAGAGCCTATAGCTAGACTCTACCACTCTAAAAACTGTACATGTACAAGTAAATAAAAGGTATAGTATAGATAAACATAGGTAGGTACTGTTCACAATTCAAAACTGACTCAAACATACCATATTCTTAGAAAAAAATCCACACCCGCTAATTCACATAGTAAAATCAACTCTACAGTATCATATCATAACAAAACACTATCGAATTCTTCGCCTCTCGCATTTCCCTCCATTTTACATTTCACGATGACGTCATGCATGCGCGGGATGTGTGACGTTACGGCTTGTCAAACGTCAACGTCAAACCGTTGAGTTCCGCGGGTTCATTCCGTGTATCTGGTTGGTATGTTTTTTAGGGAGTAAATGGTGTGGTAAAGAGTTGAATAGTATATTTAGTTTATGGGTTTTAGTTTCTACATTTTGATGTAGTTCCTTTATGAGGATCTCTTCGGCGAATTTTGAAATTAAAATAAATTAGTCGTTTAGGCATTAAGAAATCTAATAGAATAAAAAAATATATGTACATTTTTAACAGTCTAGTTTGTTTCGAAAAAGTGGCTTTAAAAAAGATTTGTTTATATTTTGTATATGGATAAACCCAGATCACATAAAATTAAAATGAATTGAGTTAATTAAAGAAAAACTAATTCAATCTAAAATTACAAAACAAGATATTTTCTGCCCCGTAAAAACACTTGGGTGATTCCCACAGGAAAACTCATTTCGAGTTGGTCTTAGTTTACTCTCAAGGTGTAGTAAGTGGTAAAATAAAGAAAGACACTTTAGTATATTATCTTCGCTATCACAATCAATTATGTAGACCAAACTTCTCCAGATTGCTGAATTTGAAATCCATCGTATATTTGTTATGTATTAAATAAGTTATAAAAAAAAACTGTGGACCACGTGATTAAACTTTTTCAAAACTATGGAAAGAGAATTATAACTACAATGTAATGTTATGTGGAGACTACTTTTTATTGACGACTTACTGTTGACATATTGAAAAGAAACGGTTTCCTAAATCATTTCCTCTTTTAGACAATCTCTGTGGCGCAGTGGTATGTTTACCGGACTGATTTGAGGATGTTTCCAGTTCTATTATGGATGGGCCAGTTTATTATAAATAAGATTTGTGTATAGGCGTAACTTCGATCTCAAATCGTTCATTGTACAAAAAATAAAAAGCCTTTTATTTCTTACTAAGTAAATAAACTGACAAATATATAGGTATAAACTTAAAGATTTAATTGTGTTAGTAAGAAACCCTTATTCTCGAAGGTGAAGGCCTCCTCTAGAGTCTTCCAAATATCCCTGTTTTTCGCTGTCTCCATCCACTGTTGACCAGCCACTTGCACGATACCATCTGTCTAGTGCCAGCCGGCCTACCTCTCTTTTTCATGATATATATAGCAAACGAGCATGCGGGTCACCTGATGGTAAGTGATCACCGCCGCCCATGACTACCCGCAACACTGTGGGTGTTGGGGGTGTGTTGCTGAGCCTTTGATAAAATTGGGCACCGGATACCGCACTCACCGAACGAAACGCAGGAACATCGTCCCTACTTCACTATGGTTTTCTGTGCGACGGTGGTATTTCACTGGTCGAGTCAGCCCAGTAATCGCTGCAGACAGAGCCTACAGCTAGACTCTACCACCTGCATTCTCTTCAGAGTTCCCGGCGGTCTATCCCAACATGTAATTCTGTAGGGCCATCGATTGTCTGTTAGTCTAGCTATGTGGCCAGCCCAGTGCCATTTTAGTTTTTTACAATGGTTTAAATTAAAGCATCATTTACTTGCGTCTTTTTACGAATAATTTTGTGTGGTATTCTTCGTTCATTGTATGGCACCTAAATTACAAACTAGCGCTTGGTTTAGATTTGTTCCTGCTAGTACTGGATCCTGTGGTTTCACCCGCAGCTAAATGTCTCTACGACTTTTGCCGTGGTAATAAAGTACATCATGTGTTATTCCAGATTATATTATATCCATCATGTACCAAGTTTCATCCAAATCCGTTCAGTATTTTTTGCGTAAACAGCAACAAACACACACACACATCAATATTACAAAAAAATTACTATTATTTTATTTAGAAATATCACAAGTTCAAATGTTGACAACATAATGACATACATATTACCGCAACACACCTTAAACCTAACAACGTTTTGATCAAAGTTACAACCACACTACAATATTAGGCCTAAACCGTTACTTCCAGGAACGTGTGGCGTATTTGACACAATTTCACTCTATACACCTATAGAACATTCAGTAGAGCCAAATTGACAGTATGCACGTTAACTAGGTAAGGTTTGATAGCCATTGTGCAAGATATGATATGCAGTATAGCTAGTGGCTAAGCTGTGGTAACAGTAGCAGCTAATCTTCACTTTTATAAAGAACGCTTATATAGCTGTCAGCAAAGTTTTTTTTTATTCATTTTAAACTACAGAAAATAGTACGAATTTTAATAAAATTACTATTTAAAAACCTTGTGTTTAACAACCGCACTTGAACAGAAATGGTATGGAGTGACGATTGATTTCATATTTTTGTAACTTTTTTGAACGAATATTTTACTAACGCTAAACCATACCTTGTGAGGAAGACCATCTTTAACCGAAGGCGTAGGTCTCAATCAGTGACAGAACACAGGGTTAATCACATAGAGCATATAACCAATGGAGAATCCAACATGTTTATACGATGTATAAAATGAAAAAAATAAAGAAAAAAACATGATAAATTATAAGGTTTCTGCATGTCAACACACGCAATTCTAAAATCGCCCTTCGCCAACAATTATAAATATATCAATGATTAAATCTGGGAATCGTTTTGTAATAGGTACAATATAAATATTTCCACTTACAAAAAAAATGACACGTTTGCGAAGCTTGGGCGGGTAGCTCGTTACCTATAATCTAATGTAAAAGCTAGGAATATCGAGGGATTTAAGAAAAAAAATTGGGTGCTGAGCAAGGTATGTAGGCATATATTTCGAAGGCGGCAGGATACCTTCGTCATCAGAGCCGTCTTCAGGGGCCATCTAGTGCTATAAGTTGTGGGCGTACGTGGGTAATGTGTTAGAATCAAATAAAAGCGCTGTTATTATCTTCTCTTGATAACTACCAGTAGGTCATTTGATTAATTCACAAGAAGGCACGTATCACGGACAGTTTCTACGCGGACACCAAGCATTAACATTTTCCAACCGCTCGTCACCACAGCTTGAGACCATCTCTGTCACTCTGACAGCTGCTCGCTCGATGTCACATAGACTCTGTCATGCACCATATTTGGTACTGGCAATCCACACTCTTCTTATATCAACCATAAGAATAGTCGATCTCCGACACATATATCCACTCCAGTCCTTACACACTCCGTGGTCGTTCCTGTTAAAGTCTTAGACGGTTTACGGCACAGACTGCATGTCTGGACGTACAGTAGGTATATGGCTGTCCAGTGTCCAGGCATTTTGATAGAGAGATAGTCTTTGCTGTGGAGTATGTGAACCCTAGGTTTTGTGCTGTTGCCTAGGCTGGGAAGCATATCTGAACTTTGGGAGGAAGTGGGGATATTTTTTTCTTACTAATAGTATAAATGCAAAGTTTGTAAGAATATATGTATTTACGCCTGTTATTGGTTCAAAAGATTTGGATAAAATCTAGTGATTGGATATAATATTATCTTATATTTCAATAAATTTACTTTATTCTACACTAATAAAAATATTATGTCTATTATCTTCAATCAACTTAATACTGGGAAAAGAACGACATACTTGTAGATAATTTTGTTATAATAGCCTACCTATCTGTGTGTATTACTAGTCCTTAATTTAAAATACACAATTACCATGCCCATTAATAAATTTTCCATAATAATAATGCCATTGAACTAAAATAAAACCAGATATTCTTCTAATGATGATAATTTATTCAAATAAAACTTACCTACATTTTATTGGTGATAACGTTTGTGTAAAATAGTTTAGTTTTAAAATTAATTCCTAAGGATTTTTTCAGAGTATAAGCTTCAAGCTGAAGTTATAGATACTGGAAAAAGGAACGCGGGTCTCCGAGCATTACGTGACTGGGATTCGAACCCAGGAACTTTTGATGACCGGTCCAATGCTCTGACCACTGAGCTACCACTGATCTATATCTTAAAAATTAATAAATTAGCATTTTTAATGCAAAACTAAAAATAAAATCTCAGCTTCAAGCTGTTCTAAATGCTTAATTACCGGGTCTGTGGAGATAACTTATCCTATAGGCAAGTATTCGGCTGCAGCTGCAAGAGCCAACCTTTTATCAGTCGCTCGTTTGCACAAGCTTACGGCTTCAGCAACAGAACCTTCCGTCTGTCTCCTAAGCCTCACTAAATGAACTTTTTTTTTATTAGTCCAGGAAAATGCCTACGCATACCCGCCCCTCCAGGGAAAGGAGAAGGCCTATGTGGGCTCGCACCGACTAAAAACCTGGAGTTGTCCTTCAGACCGTCGTATAATGGCGGGGACGCGGGAATTTCCTGTAAAGGCCACAGAGGCAGCCCTCACTAAATTAACCTCGTGGACTCTCTTAAATAATAAACTGCCTTGAATCTTAGTCTATGGGTGGAGGTTAGCCAGCATGGGCACTCCTGCTGTCGGTTCTTAAGCGCCATAGTCTGGGGGAGAGCGGTTGTTCTCCTTGTCTCTATCTTTTTTTACTTTTGTCCTTCGCTTTTTCTGTTTCACATCCTTACAGGAGATGCAAACTTCCTTCCATGAGTTCTCGTTGCCAATCATAGAGTGAACTTACGTTAGCAAAGACAAAATGTTTCCCATAAACGTACAGAGTTCGAGAAAGGCATACTATCAGCGAGTTCTGGGCCTTATTGACAAAGCCATTGTCCCAAAGATACCTGGTTGTAGTTTCCCTTTCAGATATCTTTAATGTTACCTAGCAAAGCACAGCTTCAACACTGGACGTATCGCCTAGATAATTTGCCAGCCAATATTAAAATTCCGCTCTTGGGTAACCCTCGGCGCATCTTAGTTCCGTCTGCACTATTCTTCTTACCTCTGTTCTGGCGGAAATGGTCATGCACCACGGCCAAAATAAATGTGCCCCGCGAGTTGCTGTATAGCTTTAAACCCGTCAATGCGCGTACAGCCACACACGAGATTGTGTCAAAACCTTTTATCCATCCTCATACAGGTACCCATTTACTCAATTTTACAATAATCAATAACCCTTTATTACCAAATCAACAAACAAGTTTGTGGTAAATCCAATCGTTCAAATTGTCAATTGTGCCAATAGTAATTAATCCGAACCAAACGATCTTTGCCAATCAAGAGGGCTCGGTTAAGTGGGATTGTGTGGGTACATCGTAAAATGCTAATGTATTCTGACTAAGACTAGTAGACAAATCTTTTATACATGGAGTATCTTTTATAACTATAGAAGTTCCTTTTCTTATGGTTTAACTGCGTTCGTTTTACCTTTTTTTTGTTTGTTTGTGAAATTTTAATAGTTTTTTACATACTAAATTCTATAGGCGTTGGTCTGCTATAAGATGTTCCAGTCTAGGTTATATTTAATTTACTTTAAACTGGATATATCTAACACTTTTCACGCGTTAAAATCACTTGCTAACTCAAGCATTATAGTATAGCAAATGTCTGACATGTAATAGACCTTAAATAAAAGGAGTAAGACTACTTTTAGACCGACACATCCTCATGGACTCTCCATTCGTTTTATATACTCCATGATTGTAATTAATGACTGGGTTAAATAGTTAATTAGGATCTTTTTGTAAAAGAACTTGGGAAGGTATTATAACAACTACAATTACATTTATTCTAAATTCTTAATCTACATATTTTTGTCTTTGATTTGTTATTAAGGGCTTTTTGGGCAAAAGTTTGAATGTTGTTTTTAAACGATATTTGTATTAAGATACATTAATGTATCGCGTGTAAGACCCTGTAAACTTTATTTAACCGCAATAGACATTTAAATTTCTAATATATAATGTTTGTTATAAATTTTATTTTATTTTTTTATTTCTGGTTTTGACATAATTTTTGTTGATCCAATAAAAATGTCTATGTCTACTGTAAAATTTCATCCAATCCGTCCAGTAGTTTTTACGTGAAAGAGTAACAAACATATCTACTCTATGTTTTAATATTAGTAGGATCACAAAGACGGAATATTATACGGAATTTGAATAGCGTTAAAATATGATAATTATAAAGATAGTCATTGTCGTCATGGATAACTGACTTGCAAATAAGTTTACCAATAAAATTGATTATATCTTTGTCTACCTATTGTACTTATTACTTTTTAGCTAAAACTGTGTGTGTGAATGATTTAAGTTTTGATCTAATTAAAATATAAGAATGTTAGGAAAAGGTAAAGACGTTAGTAAAAGGACAATTGGAAATTTTATATGGCGCTTGGCCTATCAGCGGCCATTACCTAAATATATATTTTCTTAAAGTTATTAAGCTTTTGTACTTTAAGGGCTGATTTTTCAACAGTCAGATAAATGCTAACTGACTGCTAAGAGGTATGTTTTCATTGTCACTTCATACATATGTCGAGTATTAATGTTCGACATGTAACAAAAACATACTGATTTTCTGTCAGATAGAATTTATCTGACTATTGAAAAACCGGCCCTTATAGTATAGGATCCCGCTATAGAACGACCTTCACCGTACTGGTTAATGGATGAAAGATGTTTTTTATACTATTAAATATGACAAAAAATATATTGCAAATAGGTTGTCTAAAAAATTTCAGTCCGTTTTTTTTTTATTTATTTTTTTACTTTGGCTTGATTAATGAACAAATTCCATTCTAATAGAAATTATTAAGCTTTTCGAGTACACCAACGTTAGGTTATTCACGTCAGACCGGTGTAAGTTACAAATATCGATTTACGTGTTTATATCTGCCTACCCAAGAGTTGTGACGGGAAGTAAATAGTCAACCTAACGTTTGTATTTTCTTAAAGCTTAATATTTTCCATTGGGATGGAATTTGTTCATTAACCAAGCCAGTGTAATTTAAAAACTAAAAGATTTATTTTTTTAATTGATAATATATCATATTCTGGACTGATTTTTTTTAGACAACCCATTCGCAATATATATGTTGACATGTTTTATTTGATAAAAAAAATATTTTATATTAAACAGCTCGGTGAAGGTCGTTCTATAGCGGGATCTTAGACTATTAGACTAATATAATTCGAGGGCGTTGCGGCAGAAGTCAATAACTAGTGTTTTGCGTACTTCCGAGATAAACTTCTTAGAGTGGTAGAGTCTAGCTGTAGGCTCTGTTTGCAGCGATTACTGGGCTGACTCGACCGGTGAAATACCACCGTCGCACAGAAAACCGACGTGAAGTAGGGACGATGTTCCTGCGTTTCGTTCGGTGAGTGCGGTATCCGGTGCCCAATTACTCATAGGCCAGCAACGCACCCTCAATGCTTTGTGGGTGTATATGGGCGGCGGTGTTCACTTACCATCAGGTGACCCGCATGCTCGTTTGCTGCCTATTTAAGGTAAAAGCACCTAATTCCGCGGTATTTTTGCAACATTAAGAAAGAAACAGTGATATTAGGGATAAAAAACGCGGTTTAGGGTAATAATATAACTTTATTAGATGGACGATCTAATATTCTTTACAAATCTATACAAATATTATAAAGCTGAAGAGATTGTTTGTTTGTTTGAACGCGCTAATCTCAGGAACTACTGGTTCGAATTTAAAAAATATTTTGTGTTGGATAGACCATTTATCGAGGCAGGCTTTAGGTTATATAACATTACGCTGCAACTATTAGGAGCGAAGAAATAATGGAAAATGGGAAAAAAAACGGGGAAAATTATTCATCCTTGAGGGCTTCCGTTGCGTGCGCTGCGAAAACGGTTCTAGAAACCAAAAATATATGTATGAAAGAATTAAGGGAACTTTACCGCGGGAAAACTTCGCATTCCCACGGGAAACCGACTTCTACGCGAACGGAGTCGCGAGCGGCCACGTTGAACGTAACGGAGAAATGGCGCGAAAATGTATGGCGCATCCTTTTACCTCGCTCGCCACAGCGAAATACTTTTTTATTTAATATGTTTTGCGTGTTTATAATAATATAAGCACTCAAATCTGTTCTTAATTAAATTATCTTAAGGCTGAAGAACTAGAAAATCTACATAACTATATGACGAAAACTATAAAAAAAACTTAGTTCTATTTACTGCGGGTTTGGGTGTTATTTTTAGAACCCACGGAGATAGGTGCTTTTACCTTAATATAAAAAAAAACGCGATTTAGTGTGTCTTTTCGGTATTAATTGTTAGAATCTCTTTGGTATTTTGATGTTTAATAAATATATTTTGATGTGTCATTCAGGTTTTATCGTGTGTACTTAAAACAATGTTAGAAATAAAAAATGGATAATTGATTAAATTTCTTTCTCTATACCTTTTACATAACAAAGGTTATGGGCCCAGTAAATAAAATGTAAACGTGTGTAGAGAAAAATCGTGTGAGTAAGAAAAAAAAGGAGTAAGATTGATGGAAAATGAAGTAAATACATACATATAAAAAAAAGAAAATGGCTACTACAAATTTTCCTCAATTAAAAGCTGAGAACTTTAACAACTGGTTATTTAGAGTAGAAGTAATTTTAGATGAGAAACAGTTGTCTTATACGATAGGAGAAGGAAGTACTGAAGAAGATAAAAAAGGTAATTGGTTAAAGGACAATGCGAAGGCAAGAAGTATCTTAGTGCAATGCATACCAGACAAATATCTAAATTTCGTAAAGGAATGTAGAACTGCAAAAGATATTATAAAAACGCTAAAGTTAACATTTCAACGGAAAAGTATAATATCAATAATACATTTGCGAAGAAAATTATTAAATTTGAAGCAAGATAAAAATGAATGCCTAGAAGATTATTTTCAACGGTTCGATGAGTTGGTAAGAGAGCTAGAATGTGCACAAGAGAAGTTAAATGATATAGACAAAATTGCTTGTTTGTTAACCGGATTGGATGAAAAATATGATACGGTTATTACTGCGATAGAGTGCAATACAGATTTAACGACAGAAGATAATAAGGCAGGAGACCTAAAGCTAGATTTTGTGAAAGCGCGATTACCAGATGAAGAGCTGAAATTGAAAAATAAAGAACCAAATTCAAGTAACTCTAATGAAACTACATTTCTAGTAACCTGTTATCGATGTCAGAAACCAGGACATATAGCAAAAGATTGTTATAAATTTAGAGGACGCGGACGCGGACGTGCGAGGCCATATAGAAGCATGAGAGGAAGAGGAGCTTATGTGAACACAGGGGAAACAGGACATTTTTCAGGGGATATGTTAGCACAAAATGATAACGATCGAGCTACTACGTTTATTAGTACAGGTATGGCTTACTGTATTAACACTGAGAAGGAAAACGAAATTAACTGGGTAATTGATTCGGGCTGTACACATCATCTTGTTCATGAAAAATATGAGAAATTCATGATAAAAGTTAGGAAATTGCAAAATCCGATTAAAATTTATGTAGCGAACGGTGATTACTTTGTGGCAGAGAAAGTAGGGAATATACAATTTTTGGTAGGTGGAATCTCAGTAAAAGTAGATGCTTTACTAATGAAAAATTTAACTTTTAATTTACTTTCTGTCAAAATGATGGTTGCTAATGGAAATTTTGTCGAATTTAGTCATAACGCTGTAAAAATTACAACTTCAGCTAATCAAATTATATTAGGATCTTGTTTAGGCAAACTATTTATTCTAAAAACTATATGCAACTGTGTTCATGCTACTTGCAATAGTACAACGTCATCAGAGGCCGAACTTTGGCACAAACGTTTAGGGCATGTTAACCGTAAGGGTCTTGGAATTTTAAGATTATCGATTAGTCCCAAAATATGTGGGCCATGTCTAGAGGGAAAGTCTACTCGACTACCTTTCCAACGTACAAGAGGCCCAAGATCAAGACATGTCGGCGAACTGCTGCACACTGATATTGCAGGACCAACTAGAACGCCAGGACTTAAAGGTGAGCGTTATTATCAAGTAGTTGTTGATGATTATTCACATTTTTGTGTTACTTACTTACTACAAAACAAAAGTCAAGCAACAGAAAATTTAATTCATTATGTAAATAGATTAGAAAATGACAAAGGAGTTCGAGTTAAAAATGTACGATGTGATAACGGCAGGGAATTTAGAAATAACACATTGGAGACATTTTGTAAAAATAAAGGTATTCAGATTCAGTATACTGTACCCTATTCTTCTCAGATGAATGGCGTTGCTGAGAGAATGAATCGGACTATTTGCAACAAAGCACGAACGATTCTCAATGAATCTGCATTGCCCAGGGAACTATGGTGTGAAGCTATTTGGTGTGCTACGTATCAATTAAATAGATGTCCATCAGGAGCAATTCATTATAGAACTCCAGAAGAGATTTATCGAGGTAAATTAAATCTGAAACATTTAAGAGTATTTGGAAGTAAAGCCTGGACAGTTATAATGCCGAAACAAGATAAGTTTGATAAAAGAGCAAAAGAAACTAGGATGGTCGGCTATGCGCCGAATGGATACCGTTTGTGGGATCCAGAGACGAATGATGTGAAAATATCGAGAGATGTAAGGTTTGATGAAAATGATATTAAATATAAAGGAAAGGAAAAAGCAGACGAAGAACAAAGAGACTATTATATCGATGAAGAAAGTATTGATAATGAGACAGAACATGAGTCTAACAAAGAGAAACAAGTTGAGGAAATCGAAACAGATATAAATGAAAATGGAAATGGAAGACAGGTGAGGATTAGAAAATCACCTAATTATTTAAAAGATTATGTAGTTGAAGATAATGCAGAATATGATGAAGACTATGAAGATGCAAATGTAGTTTATTGTTTAATGGGAAATTGTGATCCAAAATCGTATGTTGAAGCTATTAATAGAGGAGAAGATTGGCAAAAAGCTGTAAATGAAGAAATAAGCTCATTAGAAAGTTTAAAGACGTGGAAAGAAGCTGAATTACCAAAAGGTAAGAAAGCTATAGATACGAAATGGATATTCACTACAAAATCAGACGGTCGAAAGAAAGCCAGGTTAGTTGCAAGAGGATTTCAGACGGAAAGTGCTTATGATGTATATTCTCCAGTAGCAAGAGTATCCACAATAAGAATGATGTTAAGTCAAGTTGTAAAGAAAAATTATAAAACAAGGCAATTGGATGTGCCAACTGCTTTTCTGAATGGTGACCTGAATGTTGAAGTGTATATTAAACCGCCAGAAGGAGTTAAAGTATCTGAAGGAAAAGTGCTAAGACTGTATAAAGCTTTGTATGGATTAAGAGAAGCGCCCAGATGCTGGAACGAACGGTTCCATAATTATGTGTTAAAAGAAGGTTTTAAACAATCGAAACACGATTTCTGTTTGTACAAGAAAAATAATATATGGCTATTGATATGGGTAGATGATATTATCGTTATGGGGAAAGAAAATGAAAATAATAAAGTTATTGACATGTTGAAAGAAGAGTTTAAGGTACGAGATTTAGGAGAAGTCAAAGACTATTTAGGTATGGAAATTACATTTGATAAAGAGAATTTACAAATTAGTCAAAAGAAATTAATAGAAAAGGTTCTAAAGAAATTTGGTATGGAAGAGTGTAAGGGAGCGCAAACTCCTATGGAACAAAACTTGACTCTACAGGATAAAGAAATAATGAAAGATATACCTTATAGAGAGTTGGTAGGTTGTCTGATATATATTTCAAGCATTTCAAGACCAGACATAACGTATGCTACGTCTTTTCTTAGCAGGTACCTAGATAAGCCGACACATACAATATGGATTGCAGGCAAACGAGTGCTAAGGTATTTGAAACAAACAATTAGTAAATGTTTAACTTATACTAAGTCAAAGGATTCCGAAGAATTATTAGCTTACTCAGATGCTGATTGGGGAAGTGATAAACTAGATAGGAAAAGCGTAAGTGGTTGTACAGTATTTTATTATGGTAATTTGATTTCGTGGTACTCTAAGAAGCAGTCAACTATGTCATTGTCTTCAGCAGAGGCGGAGTATATAGCAGCAGCAATGACAGCACAGGAGTTAGTGTATTTAAAAGGTATTTGTTCATTTTTTCATAATGTGGACACAGTTGCATTTTGGTGGACAATCAAAGTGCGATTAAAATGATCGAATGCAATGTAAACAGTAAACGCACCAAACATATTGACATTAAGTATCATTATATAAAGGATTGTGTAAATAAGAATTTATTTTCAATTTCATATGTTTCAACTAATGAAAATGTAGCCGATGTGTTAACTAAGCCTTTATGTTCCATAAAACATAATATTTTAGTTAAGAAGATGAGAGTAATGTAGGTAGTTAATTTTCATTTTATTGTAAAGTTTTCAAAGAAAGTTATATTTTAAGTTTGAATAGGAAGTTTAGGTGATTGAAGAGTTTGTTTATATTGTTTATTTATATTGAAATGTCAAGTTGTGTCATGTCATTTAAATATTAGTTTATAGTGTTGGGACATGTACGTTAATGTTATCGATATTATTTTAGTGATGGAAAGTTGTCGATTAAAATGTTATCGAGTGTTTTAGTAATGTTTTTCAGTTTGCAATTTTGAATTTAGCAATTCAATATTGAGAGGGGGTGTTAGAATCTCTTTGGTATTTTGATGTTTAAGAAATATATTTTGATGTGTCATTCAGGTTTTATCGTGTGTACTTAAAACAATGTTAGAAATAAAAAATGGATAATTGATTAAATTTCTTTCTCTATACCTTTTACATAACATTAATAGCAGTTATTTAACATTCCTTCAACTTAATACGGAAGAAAAAAAGATCACTGACACAATATATTGTCCCTACTTTCAACTAATTTATTTCATTTTCTAACGAATCTTTGTAAAAATAAAAATCAGCCATTCCTACATTTTGAATCAGCTATATATTTTTTCATAAAATTCACAGTTATGAACTTTTCGATATATGTTATATAGGTATTTGCAATATATTTTTTGTCACATTTAATTGTATAAAAAACATCTTTCATCCATTAACCAGCCTGGTGAAGGTCGTTCTATAGCGGGATCCTATACTATAAGGGCCGGTTTTTCAATAGTCAGATAAATTCTATCTGACAGAAAATCTATGTTTTTGTTGCATGTCGAACGTAAATACTCGACATATGAATGAAGTGACAATGAAAACATACCTCTTATCAGTCAGTTAGCATTTATCTGACAATTGAAAAATCAGCCCTTAAAGTACAAAAACTTAATAACAAAAAAACATCAAACGTAAAGAACGACGACTAAACTAAATAACACTCTTAGGGCCACTTGCACGTAAATATCGAGTTAATTAAATAACTCTTTTTTTTTTTTTTTGATGTTCCAGGAAAATGCCTACGCATACCCGTCCCCTCCAGGGACAGGAGACGGGTTATGTCGGACTCGCACCGACTAAAAACCTGGAGTTGTTCTGCTGGCCGTCGTATAATGGCGGGTCCACGGGACTATCCTGTTAAGGCATGCTCGCCGCGAACCCGCAGCCAGCCCCCTCAAGTTTGGAGGCGCGCTGGAACAACCGCGGCGCACCTACTCCCTCTTGTTTCCTTAATTAGCCGCCGACCTAGCCCTGTGTCGGCAGCCTGGGAACCACCCCAGGGTCTTCGGCCCTCTGCCGACCTGGGGCCTCACCGGCTGGAGTCGCCGACGCGGCGACAGTGGCGCGCCGCCGAATCCGCCCTGGGCCTAGGAGAGGGGTTTTCCCACCACCCCTTCCTCAGCCCACCACCTCCAATTCAAATCGCGGAGGATCGGATGCCGCGGCCGCCACGCCGCACCACCCAACCTTCCACGATTACCCCCCTGGGCGCTCAACAGAACGAGGGCCAAAGGCCATGCTGGAGCCTCCCCTCCTGGGGTGCAACTGACCGGGACGAGCCCGGCCAGAGCCTCCCCTCCGGGCGCATCAGCACGCTGGGCTCACGCCCAGCTGGAGCAGCCCCCCTCTCGTGGGCCGGTCTACCTCACGACCGGCCCCATGTGGGACCGCTTAGCTTCCCCCAGTAGCTGGCTTGCTACGGGGTACTAAGCCCCCCCGCCGCGGCAAGGCGCGATCCCTTGGGGGGGTAATTAAATAACTCTGGGTTTGTTAACTCAAGGTTGATAGAATACGTTTTTAACTCGAAGCTTATCTTGCACAAACTGAAATTAATCGAGGGTTTACTAACCCAAGCATTTTTTATTTATGTTAGCAATCCTGCGTGTCAAATAAAAAGTCATTCTCTCTCATAATATCCGACTAAATTCAAAAGAGCAATGATTTATGACTAATGTATTAACATCACTTTCACACATGAGAAATTTGAATAAGTCTTGTTCTTTTATCGAATATGAAAGTGTCGCAGTGTTTTGGCCGTATTTGAGTATGTTGTTATTGTTTACATTAGGTCAAATAAAATTTGGAATTTGTAAAAATATGGTGTAGGTTACATTAGTTTGTATTGTAAGTAGGATTCGAAAGTTTTTGGGTCGGAAATTATATGATTATAATACTTAAATATTTTTAAGCATGCTGTGTACAGATGTTTTGACCTATAGGAAAAATAAGTGTGATATGTAAACGATGAAAAAGCGTGGGAGCGTTGAGGGTTGTCTGTTTTGCTATTGTCCAAAGTATGCCTGAGTGGGGTGAGAAACCCAAAGTAGTAGGTAAGGTAATTATAAGAAAAGGTGCTGAAAGACAATCCTTAACTTTCTTTGATATAAGACAGACCTCTGTTGACTTGCTGTTTAAATTCGCCTGTGAATCCTATTTTCGTGCTACCGCTAGGATGTGTTTATCTTCGTAAAATGGAGAAGAAATCCAGAGTCGATTTCCTAATTTCACATGTAGTGAAAATCTGAACTTATCTAGTCAATAATTTCCTTGTCATTACCAGAAAACAAAAAGTCATTTATTTTTGTATGAAATAAATAGGTCTACCCAACTTCTATCTTTAAAATATAGCCTTTAACACAGAGTTAGTCATTTAACCCTCCAACTTCGGCGGGTTAATTTTTTAATTATTTAACTTGTGGTTATGTCTTAACTCTTGGCAGTGCAAGTAAAATAATATATTTAACCTGGAGTTAGGACAGAGTTTAATTATTTAACTCTGGAACGTGCAAGTAGGCCTAAGGCCCAATTGCAGGAAACGTTTTAACCTCGGGTTAGCTAACTCAGATTTAAATGGCACCACCATCGATTGTAATAAGAAGTAGTTACAATCGATGGTGGCGCCATTTAAACCTGAGTTAGCTTAGCTTAGCTTGCAATTGGGCCTTAGATTACTTATACTGCCGAAGAGGTTCCATTTTATCAAATGTCATTAGGCTTGATAGATTAGACTGTATCACTTTTGTGTGTCAATCATTTGCATAATAAATTACATTTCAACTAGATAATATGGCAGTAAAAAAACCGGACAATTGCGAGTCGGACGCGTACGAAGGGTTCCGTACTATCATTTTCTACCTGTTTTTTAAGATCGAGTAAAAATTGCTTAAACATTACGTATGTTCTATGGTTGCCCCCCTTTAATATTAACTTTATTGTAAGGTAATATACAAGTAAATATTCTGTGAAAATTTGAAGCGTGTTACCGTTTTTAATATTGAGCAAAAAAATACAAAAAACAAGTTTATTGTTAGGGAATCCCGTTATTATTATTATTTTTTGATTTTTAGTATTTGTTGTTATAGCGGCAACGCAAATAGATCATTTGTGAAAATTTCAGCTTTCTAGCTATCACGGTTAATGAGATACAGCCTGGAGACAGACAGACAGACAGACAGCGGAGGCTTAGTAATAGGGTCTCGTTTTACCCTTTAGGTATGGAACCCTACAAACGTAGCGTTATAGTACATTTCCTGTACTTTTACCATATAAAGGGGTAAAATAGTTTAAAAAATTACTGATAACTTAAATCATTAGCTAAAAGGAAAAGGAGTTTTTACAGTATGAAGACAATTATATTTTTATGTCTGGCTGCAACCATTAGTTATTATGGCGTAAGACTATTTTATTATTTTTTGCTATCCAAAAACTTTGTGTTAAATGTAAATGTAAATGTACTGGGAGTGTTAAATGTAAAGTTTTTGGATATTTCTCGTTTTATTAAAAAATATATCCGTGTTATTTTACTCATTCGGTAAAGTACTTTCGAAATCAGTTTAAAGTTTCTTGATATCTGTAATAGTTACGGAATAATCGCCTGCGCACACTTAACGATTACACTCGGTATTTATTGTTGGCGTCACGCCGCCATATTGACTATAAAACCAGCACTGCAGCGCCGCCGCCCCCTCCTTGCCAGCGACCGTTGGACAGTGAACATCTTGACATTTTGCTAATTTGTATTTTTTTTGTGCTAGTTTTTCTTTTTTAGTAAATTTAAGCACAGATTGCTAAAAATATTTTAAAAATGTCTTCAGTGCAACGATATGTCAATTTTGAATACTGAATACCTACTACCTATTTAAAAAATGGCGTCTTATTTTTTGCAGGTTCAAAGTGCACAGACTTGTAACTCACAAAAAGTAAGTAAACAAATATATTGGAATTCCGAGTTATATAATTAAAATCTTACTGTTAATTATTTTAATAACTTCAAATAATGATAGTATGATGAACTTTTTTTTTATTTTGACGCAATCATTTCAAGGTTTAGAATTCTATTCAACTATTATTAATCTAGAAATAGTAATTTTAAAATCACTTCGCTTAGTTTTAGGTTTAGGTTGGTGGGCTCTTGTTTCCGCACTTGGATTCGCTTAATTTAGTCGCCACGTTATAAGCGTGCTTGATTTTTATTAGGTACATATTATAACATCAGCGGATTGATGCTGTAACTCAAATTTTCATGGACTGCTATGAGAATAAACGTCAAAATGTACATTATTCCATACAAACGTTTCTTGATAGTCATTTATGTCACTCGATACAGAATCACCCGCAGATCATAGAGATACAGCCATATGGGTTTCCTATAACGGTTTCAGTTGAAAAATTATGTAATAGAATTATTTATTTGTTTATTATTGCCGATTAACATATGACGGGAAATTCGTTATGTCTGAGTTCGATCATGGCGCGAACCTCGAAATAAAACGTGGAACTTGATGTAAGGGCGTGTATTTATCACCACGCTTAGCATCTTTACTATAATCGTCAAGAATAGTCAGGATGTAAATGGACATAGGAAGTGCGGTGAATTTGGCGTGTGGTCACGGATTTATTCACTGTACGTCTGCACTGCCCCACGGATGAAATAAGAATGAAGTCCGTCCAACAAGATAAGAGGGCTAACTAGACACAACGGAAAATTACAGAAACTCATTCAGTCATTCAATCATAAAGCCTCGCACCGACTACACCCAAGTTAGACAACTTGACGCAACCAATATCACATTTTGACATTTACATTGACGATACAATACATAGACAAGGTACAAAGTAACGTAGTTCTTCAACTGGCCAAGTTCAGCGAATCTGTGTCCCCTCCGACATCTACTAAATAATGTATTACCATACTATATTATTTACTTCTAATGTTTGATTTAGTGTAATGTCTAACTATTATTATAATCTTTCAGAGCATACTGAAAGTGCCTAGCAACAAAGCCTGTTTCGTGCTAAAGCAAAATGAGAAATGCATTAAAAAGACCGGCATCAATTCAGACATAATGAAGCAGCTCGAGGATAACACTTACACAGACAATAAAATCTTCTCTCAATTTATATATTGCACTCAACTTGGACTGGGTTTTGGCAATCCAAATGGTACTGTTAATGTTTATAAATTCATAACCATATTTAGCACGTCAAACAAAGAGGCTCTAAAATCGAACTTAAGAAAATGTAACAAACAGAGTCTTACGAACAGTCCGACGCAAACAGCAGCTAATTTTATTAAATGCAATTTACTTACGTATAAGTTAGATTTTGCGACCGATAATTTAAAATGTACCTAACTAAAGTTTTGAAATACTTTGATATTTTGCATTAAATATTTGCGTCAAAAAGTCGTATTATTTTACATAAATAAGTAACTTCAAATATTAAAAGGAATTATAAATATTTTATTTATTTATTTATTATAACAAAGAGAAATATACAATTTTCAACATAAACTCATTAGAGTTTTTCCGTGTACCAGTGAGTCATCAAATACAGTTTTGTTTTTAGGATACATTTAGTTAGGCAGTTAACAGTAGGTATTGACTTTGAGCTTTATGATATACATAGTGATATAGTTATCTTTATAATATTATACATTTTTACAATCCGAATATTATTCGGTTCGAGGTATTGTCGTGTAGATCACGTATATATAAAAATGTATATTAATAAAGTTATATGAAGTGAAAATATTTATCTCTTTTCTATAAAGGTATCTTGTTTTTTGGAACGCACACATTAAATAAATAATTGAGGGAAAATCCGAAAGGCAATTTTTACAATAGGTTATTCTATTATGAATATTGAATAGTGAAGTCACCCAGCTTTCAAACTGTCTTTTTATACTTTTTATCAAAAAAAAATGAATTGTCCTGAACTAGATAATAATAGCTTATGTCACAATAATGTCACTCCAATTTAGTTATTACAGTACTAAAACTACATTTAATGATATCACATATTATTTGACAGAAACCTCCTGCAGTGTTATGATATTTCTTAATTAGTGATGTACAATTCGGCTTCAGGCCGGGTCTGTCTAAGGAAGCTGCTATAATGTGTCTCAAGCAAACTGTACAGTATTACACTACTAGAAAAACTCCAGTCTTTGCCTGCTTTCTGGACCTGTCGATGGCATTTGACCTGGAATCGTCTGATATCTTGAGACGAATGTTGCGAAATGATACCTCATTGCCTTCTGAAACTGCAGGTTTATTCAGGTACTGGTATCGCAATCAGAAAAGTAGTGTAAGATGTGCAGGAACTTACTCTGAAGTGTATGGGTTGGGGTGCGGGGTGAGTCAGGGGGGGGTTAAGCTCTCCTCGGCTCTTCGACTTAAACATAAATGGGCTGATCGACGAGCTGAGCAGTGCTAACGTTGGCTGCTATATTGATGGGGTTTGTTTAAACAACATCAGTTATGCTGCTGAACCTTTTGATTGGTGGCATGAGAATGCTTCTGGACATATGCGAATCCTATGCGGTGGCTCACGGAAATTGACTAATGTCAATAAAAGTGAATGGATGCTCTTCAAATCTTTAAGAAAGAGTTATCCTGAGGTTCCGGAAGTCTCACTATGCGGTACGACCCTAGAAAAAGTGTCACAATTTAAGTACTTGGGTCACTGGGTCACCGAGGACCTAAAGGTGATATGGCCATAGAAAGGGAGCGGAGGTCGCTGGCTGTCCGGTGCAATATGCTGGCAAGGAGGTTTGTGAGGACAATGCAACCAGTTAAGATTGCGCTCTTTAAAGCTTACTGCCTGACTCTCTACACCTGCAGCCTCTGGGTCAGATACACGCGGCGGGCGTACAGCGATATTCGTGCCCAGTACAATAACGCGTTCAGGGTTCTGTTGGGGCTGTCGCGGAGGTGCAGTGCATCAGGGGCCCGATTCCGTAACTTTTTTAACGATGCAACTCGGCCGATATCGACCAATACGTGTGACGTTTTTGCAATTTTCGTATTCTGTAACACGCCCACACGCTGCATCGAGCCACACGTTCATTTTCTTATTTTGGTATTCTGTAAGTACAATTTAATGTCATTGTTTCCCAAAGACTAATAAAACCTATAGACGTACAACATTTGTTTTCAACAAACATAGAAACAAAAATACCTTCAAGCGGTCGAGTAGCCATTTTGGTTTTTAGATGCCTTATTTTTTGGGTAATTTTATTATTTTTGCAATCACTGGTTTTATAAAATATCCCTTTTATTGTAATATATGCTAATAATATTGATTACCAGTATGAGCAAGTATGTAGTATTTTTGGTATTTTTTTTCTTTCGGTCTACCGAATCCTTAGTAAAGCTGAAGTTGTAAATTTTAAGGCGGCTAATTTAAATATAAGTAGGTAACCATTATTTTAGCGATGCTAAAAACTGCTAGGGATTTTTCTCATAAATTAAATTATGCATATATTTATAGTTAGGTATGCTATGTGTAGACACATGAGGGTTCCTAAGTTATTGGTCTCAACCTTTTATTTATCTTCTATCTCTTTTTACCATAATGGTAACGTGCGTGTGGTTCAAATCGGTCGGCGTCCTTCTAGGGCTGTGCTTTCCTTTTAACCAGTCATTAGTGATGTAACCTCTTTTAACTAACAAATCTCGTCAATCATTCATCAATATTTTGCATCATACCACCAACAGGCTTAGGAAATAACTATTTTTGTTAATTAAAGTCAGTGTGAGTTGTTCATAATTTTTAGATTATCATTTACCTTAAGACAATGTTATTATAAATAACTAGTGGCCGCCCGCGACTCCGTTCGCGTTGAAGTCGGTTTCCCGTGGGAATGAAAAGTTTTCCCGCGATAAAAAGTACCCTATATGTTAATCTGATGTATAAGCTATAATACTGTAAAGTTTCATCTAAATCCGTCCAGTAGTTTTTACGTGAAAGAGTAACAAACATCCATACATCCATCCATCCATCCATCCATACATCCTCACAAACTTTCACATTTATAATATTAGTAGGATTTTATTAATAAATTGACAATGTCAATGACTTAGAGGAATAATTAAATCTAAATGACATGAGGTAGACAAAAAGTAGAATGGTTTTTAACATTTTTGACAAGCACTGACAAGTTGTTTATAAACAAACCAAAATTTTGAACCCAAATCAATATAGTTACATTTTATAAAAATTAGGAACATATTTTCTGTTTCTATGAAGTAATTAGTAATGCCTTTATTTAATAAACATCTCCATTTATTCACAGGCAGTGAGTGGTCCTCAAATAGAAAATCAATTTTGGGTAAAATTTATTTTCAAAGTATGAGATGAAATAAATTCAACAGGGTGTGTTTAGTAAATGAATTGTAATAACCTATTTATGATGTTTCTGTATGTTTTTACCCAACCAAAGTTGTATTAAAAGTTACACCTTTACTTTGACACCAATAAAATACAATTGCAAAGCTATGATTTATTAAACGAACCACTACCAAGAGTTAGGTAGGTACTTACGTAGTGTATTTTATATCATTTTTATTATTTCATTAATTATCATATAAATAAATCTCCAGAATACCATACAAACAATGTGGTTTTAAAGTTAGCGCAGTAGGCGTTACAGAATAGCCTAAAGGAAAACGATACGAGCTGATTTGCAGAAGAATCGAGAATCGAACACGGGACCTGCCTCACAACAATCACGCTGCGCAACAGAGGTCGTCGCAAAAGCTTTTGCAACTTACTGTACCTACATATTAACGAAATTTGTGGAAGAGTAGGTTTTTCAAAAAAAGGAGATATTGTATTTCCCTAGATGCATAGGTTTTGCCTCCGATATCCTACTAATATTATAAACGTGAAAGTTTGTGAGAATGTATAGATGTATGGATGGATGTTTGTTACTCTTTCACGTAAAAACTACTGGATGGATTTTGATGAAACTTTACAGAAATATAGGTTATACATCTGAATAACATATGGGGTACTTTTTACCGCGGGAAAGCTACTCATTCCCACGGGAAACAAGTCGCGGGCAGCCACTAGTAGGTGCCATAAAATCGGTAGCTTTGAAGTGGTAGGCACAAAAAAAAATATTTGTACCTATTGTTAAATTTAAAACACTTACAAATAGGTAGGTTATACATATTTAAGGAACATTTAATCAATTATCTAGCTTTAACTCGCTAATAACTCCGAAGTATGTATATTGTTTGTTGCACAAGTCGTATTTTTAATATACTTTTGTGTTTTTGAAGTAATTTCTATTTCAATTACGATTTTTTGTAAAACCAAAAACTTAAGTAGTCAAACATACAAAATTATAGACAATAACAATAGAAAATAATCAGTGCTTTGCCGTTTAGAAATAATAGGCGCCAACATCTTTCTATTCAAAAAGTATATTTATTAAACAATTCAACATTAGAAAGTACAAATTATTAAGTAAGTAAGTAATTTATAGTAATAATCAATCAAATAATTATAAAATATTGCTAAATTATCAAAAACGTTCGAGTAACAAGTGGCCGAAGAGTAACTGTTGTAAATCGCACCACACGCACGTCAAAACTGACGTCACATTGTCCCAAAAGTTTAGAGAATACCTATTTTTACCGGACAAGTTGTGACGCCCAGTCGTGTGGGCTTATAGAATACCAAATTTAAGAACATAGATATTGAACAACGCGTAACATGAGTGAATGGGTTGCGTCGCTATCATGTCATGTAGTGTCACCCATTTCTGTAGGTTTGTTAGCAAACAAAGATAAATATTGCATTTAAAGGCTAAAGTCAGAAAAAATACTGAAATAAAGTATAACGTGATAAGTGTGACTGGGAGAAGCTCTATTTTGAGCTGCCGAAACTTTATGCCCATAAGAGAAGTCATCGCCTCGCTAAACTAAATGCGCGTGTAGTAACGAGGCTTTTACCAAGTTCTTGGTTCGTTTTGGAAAGAAATGATTACAGTTAAAGGTAAATATCAATTTAAAATATTCAATATTATCTATTTCAATAAGAAAAACCTCGATATTCAAAATAAACGATGTGCTTAGATTGCAATTGGTTCTAAACAGAAACTTTTCCCAATTTGGAATTTCATTACATCCACATAAAAAATATTTAGTAGGTACCTAGGTACCTTAATAGTAACATTGTACCTAATATACTTAATTATGATTTTCATAAATATTTTTTTAGGTAAGCTACTGGTTCAGTGGCTTCAATGGTAAGAGGAAATGTCCTCAGCAATCTGCTGGTGGAAACAACTAAGGTGTGACGTCGTATTAGCTCGACGCCCGCTTCATGAAGTTGAACGTTCACGCCAAAGCAAAAGCAGGAAAATAACTTGATTAAGAATATATCTTTTATTATACTATTTTTGTATAAATTAATACAATATATATTTTTCAAACCTATAAACCTAATAACCATTTATTTTGCATGGTGTGTAATCATAGGATATTACAATTTTAAGATAAGCTTTGTCATGGTTTTGTATTATTAGATTGTGTCTATAGTCACCAACGCACACAACGATCAAAAGACTGCTTGCCACAGGATATTCGTAACACCACGGTCTTGCTACGCTATTTTCCCGTTAGCTTGAAAAATATATAGGTAATACCTAGTCCTTAAGGCAAATCATGATGGGAACCTAACCATTCCTTATTTTTTTTTTTATTGCATAACTATTTGAGACCAACAAAATAAACGTGTCTAAAGCACGGAAGAAATCAGAATATAATACCACAAGCGTTCACCCATCCTAGGACTGTCCGCGGCCGACGTCGCTTAACTTTAACAATAGACTCGATCCTTAGGATTGCAACGAGTTATCTAATTATTACATTTCAAAGTCAGGCTCAAGGTTTAAAGGCAGAGCAGACGAAACATTATTTTAAATAATATTTAATCAAAGCGCTTAAAAAAGTATATCCATTTATATTCAAAAAACTTTTAATACAGATTTAAAATAAAATTGTACAAAAATATATATATTTTTCTTAATATTGATGAATTATTGACGAGATATTGATATTGAGAAATAATGAATGGTTGAATGAACTATCAATCTAAGCGAAGCGCCTTATGGAGTTGCTTGCAAGCCACACGTACGACACGCGTGGCTTACAGAATACCTACAAATTGTCCTCACAGGACCCACTGGCATGCCACACGCACGTTACCACACGAAACGTTAAAAATTACAGAATCAGGCCCCAGGTATGTTCGCAGAGGCACGCATGGATGACTTTTATGCAGTAATAAGAAGACAGGGAGGCCCAGACCCCTGTTGACCCGTCTCTGTGGTACTGCCAATGGGATCCTGAGCGTTTTTGTAGACCGATGTGTTGTACCTTTGCCTTACTTCTCATGCTGTTTGAGTTATGTCGTTAAATTATCTTGTCAACAACACAGTTTCGCCAGATGTCCTGTAAACAAACACGTCTGCACGGAATGTGATGCTGATGGTCATTTTGAATCCTGCTGCATCAAATCTGGTAGGGCTTACATCGCCCCTGTAAAAGACAAAAATGACCAAATGCACCATAAACGAAAAGTTAATAAGCTTACGGGACGACACTCAACGTCATCACATGACTTAACTGAAACAAGTGACAATTCAAACGATGAAGAACAGTTCTTTTTTTTTTATAATATAGGTAGCAAACGAGCATGCGGGTCACCTGATGGTAAGTGATCACCGCCGCCCATGACTACCCTCAACACTGTAGGTGTTGGGGGTGTGTTGCTGACCTTTGAGAAAATAAATAAATAAATCAATAAAATTGGGCACCGAATACCGCACTCACCGAACGAAACACAGGAACATCGTCCCTACTTCACGTCGGTTTTCTGTGCGATGGTTGTATTTCACCGGTCGAGTCAGCCCAGTAATCGCTGCGGATAGAGCCTACAGCTAGACTCTACCACTCGAAAGATATACACAGTTCGTTTGTAATATAACAAACACCAAAGACTGTAAACGTATTGATTGCAAGATCAACAACATTGACTGTACAATGGACTGGGATCCAGGATCATCCTATTCAATAATCAATACGAAGTTCTGGAGGCAAATTAATTCACCACTACTATCGAAGGCACCAAAACTTAACGCATATGGCAACAACAAGCTTAAAACAAAAGGTATTACAGACGTTTCTGTGGAAGTCAACGGACAGCAGCAAATTTTACCCCGTCGTAGTCATGAAAAACGCCAACCCTACGCTTTTTGGACTGCGATGGAGTTAGATGTTTGGAATGGAATTTCCGAAACCGGTGTACTCCATCAAGAATCGGAACCCAACAACACTGAAACAAGTTTTGAAAGAGTACACTCAACTCTTCGACGACAAACTAGGTTGTATCAAAGATTATCAAGTTAACATACATATTAAACCCGACGCTGAACCAGTACACTAACCAGCACGACCCATTAAATTCAGCATAAAAAAGAACATTGAAGTCGAGCTTGAACGCTTGGTTAGAGAACGAATCATACATGAAGTCGATCCAAACATCACACCATTAGAATGGGCCACGCCCACAGTAAAGATCATTAAACCTAATGGCCAGGTTACAATCTGTGGAGACTACAGCTGTACCTTAAACCCTGCCTTAGTTAAACACTTGCACCCCATTCCAATCTTTGACCAATTGAGGCAGACCCACGGCGAGACATTGTCCAAGATCGACCTAAAAGACGCGTACCTACAATTTGAAATAGCGCCGGTTTCAAAAATATACCTTACGTTATCGACGCAAAAAGGCTACTTTCAGTACAATGGAATGCCTTTTGGTATCTCAACCGCACCGTCTATTTTCCAACATTATTTCGACAAATTATTTGGTAATATACCTAATGTAGCGGTGTATTTTGACGAATTTGCAATAACCGGAAAAGACCTCCAGGGACATTTACAAACATTGTGTTGCGTCTTTCACCGACTACAACAAGCAGGAATAAAGGTGAATTTAAAGAAATGCTTTATCCTTAAAAAAGAAATAGAATACTTATGCCACACAATAGACCGTAAAGGTATTCGTCTGACAAAATCTAAGATTGATGCAATCTCTAAAGCCTCTCCACCGACCAATTCAAAAGAATTGAGATCCTTCCTTGGGTTAGTTAATTATTATGAACGTTATATTCCTCATTTACATGGACTTTGCGCAGACCTTCACGAACTGACTAGTAAAAGACATAGATGGCGTTGGACGAAACATGAAGACAGCATCTTTGAAGCAACTAAATCCTGCATCGCAACTTCGAAATCATTAATCGCTTTCGACGAGAAACGAGACCTGTTCCTGGCTTGCGATGCGTCGGAGAAAGGCCTAGGAGCAGTGCTGTACCATATGAGTTGCAACACCGAAGAGCCTATTGCCTTCGCTTCAAGGAAGTTACGATCGGCCGAAACGAACTACTCCGTTATAGACCGAGAGGCTCTTGCCATATTGTTTGGAATCAAAATGATTGATCAATATCTGAGAGGAATAAAATTTACTTTGGTAACTGACCACAAACCTTTGATCCACAGACTAGGCCCACGTCGTAACCTTCCCAAACTCGTTAACAACCGTTTGGTGCGCTGGGCACTGCTCATTGGTAGTTACAGTTACGAGATTCGCTACCAGAAAGGCAAAAATAATGTTCTAGCAGACTGCCTATACAGGTTACCAAACTATGATACACGCCCAGCTTCCGTAGAAACCGCTGTAGGTAGAATCACCTCACGACTCCTCGGAGCTAGAATTGCTGACCTCCATTTGACAGAAGAATTAATAAGAAACCAGACCGCTAAAGATCCTGTCCTTTCTCAGGTTTTACTGTGGCATAAAACTGGTTGGAGGAAGTTACAGTTCAACGCAGACATAAAACATTTCCATAGGAAGCGCGACGAGCTGTCAGTCGAAAACGGAATACTGATGTGGCAAGGCCGAATGATTATTCCACAGGCGTTACGACGTTCAGTCCTTATGTACCTTCATCGTGGACATCCCGGCATATCCGCCATGCGAGCTCTTGCGCGATTTTACGTTTGGTGGCCATTCCTCGAAGAGGATATCGATGTATTTGTTAAGAAATGTACCAGATGTCAACAAAATCGACCGTGTAACCAGGAACTTCCAGTTTTCAGTTGGTCCATCCCAGAGCAAGTTTGGGAAAAGGTACATATAGACTTCGTAGGGCCATTTGAAGGTTCTTACTGGCCGGTGCTCTCTGACGCCTTATCTAAGTAGATTGAGATACGTCCAATGAAAAATATTTTAACTGAAAATCTGTGTTCTGAATTTGATGAGGTATTTACCGTTTTTGGCCTAACACACATGATTGTCTCTGATAATGGTCCCCAGTTCACCTCCCACGAGTTTAAAGAATATTGTAACGAGCAAGGCATTTTGCATATACGATCATCGCCCTATCATCCTAGAACGAACGGCCTGGCTGAGAGGTTGGTCAGAACTTTCAAGTCCAGAATGGCAACAAATGGGGATGGAAATGTTCGGTCGAGACTACGTGAATTCCTATTCACCTATCGGAACACACCGCATACCACCACCGGAAAAGCCCCTTGTGAGATGATGTTCGGGCGACGACTAAACTGTCTCTTATCCAATATCCGACCCGATCCTAGAAAGAAGTTACAACATCAGCAGATCCGGGACAATATTCTAAGCCATACAGCCACACCTCACTTTGTGACCGGCGACAGTGTGTACATAAATACCCGGCAAGAGAAGAACTGGCAACCTGCCACCATCACGGCTTGGAAACATAGGTATTCCTATGTTGTGACGACACCGAATGGGAAAGAGAAACGCAGTCATGCGGATCACATTCGACCACGCTTGAGTTCACCGGCCCCATCGTCCTCAACAGCACCCATCGCTGCCTCCACCTCAACAACACCAGTGATTTCAACTTCGGTTTCCACCGAGCGAACACCAGGGGGACTCATAGCATCTCCCGCGACAACCGTTTCACCACAAGTTGTTGAGACACCTGCACCCCCTGTGGCCCTGCCCCGACGTAGCCAGCGCGTAGTCAGACTACCAAGACGTCTCATTGAAGAGATGTAGCGGGGATGAATGTTGTAACTTACTGCACATGCTGTTTGAGTTATGTCATTAAATTATCTTGTCAACTACAATGCGTATCTAATTTACGAGTATTATACGGTGGAACTCCCCAATGTTGCATCATTGGGTGCAGCTGCACACCAGATATTATTTTTTTCATTTTATTTCATTATTATTATTGTTTTACTAAACAATAGGTTCCTAAGTCAAATTTAACTAACAAAATATAGACAAACTATGGTCTGAAATAAATGAATTCGGGAACTCAAAATACGAAGTACTCGTTTTAAGAGTGCTTGCAAATATTACCTGTAGAACAAAAAGGATTCCCAAAAAAATATGTGGAGTGAATATATGATTTATTTAAATTAAAATCAATTTGCTTCAATTTTATTTAGGAAAATTTTCGAAAAGTTTTCATTTCAGAAACATTATCAGTTCATAGACTGAATTCATTATGTACTAACAATGGGGCCATTTTCTTCTTATTTATAAATTTAGGTAAAATCTTAGTCAGCAGCTTCATCATCGTCAATAATGACACTGTTTAAAAAATCTGCTGGCAAAGGAATGTCATCACCTTGGTTTATTGCCCAACCCGAATACCAAATGACACACATAATATGGGCACAACATCCCAGAGTGTGTTTACCACATAAGCAACTACAATCATAGTTTTTTAAAGCTTCGCGCCCTGTGTTCTTTATCGACTTATATGTCGGAGAGAACACAGATTGGAAAGACTTGGCCAGTTGAAGAACTACGTTACTATCTACCTTGTCTATGTTTTCAAATGTCAATGCCAGCGTTTAAGTGAAATATTGGTTGCGTCAAGTTGTCTTACTTGGGTATAGTCGGTGCGAGGCTTTTTGAGTGATCGACTGAATGAGTTTAGGTTATTTTCCGTTGAGTCTATAAAGCCCATCTATCTTGTTGGACGGATCACTTGTTATTTTGTTGGAGTGGGGCAGTGCAGACGTGGAGTGAATAAGTCAGTGATGGACACGAATGACACGATGTTTGTCTCAAATAAATAAATAAATAACGAACTCCCCGCATATGAGCAGTAGGTTTTGGATCGTGAATGTCATGACTGGATTTGACAGCGCAGTAACCATACATTTGTAGATGTAATACTGTGAGCTGCCAGATCCGTTATGTCCGGATCTCTGTAGTACACTTCTATATTATACTATCCTTGTCGTATATGTTCAGCATAATAACTACGCGCTAGGTAAGTACCGGGAGCAAAACAATTAAATCTTCTTCTGTTAAAACAGAAAATTTGCCTAAGTTGGGTTGGCCACCGGTTATGCTTACAAATTGGTTGCTCTTCTGCGATTAAAATTGTTCGATGTAACCTATTCTGCTAAGGGGTTTGGTTGATTCAGACGTTCATTTATTATTTGTATAAATGTTGTAGCAAGTACATTGTCTTTGAGGGGTTCTCTAAATGCATTTAATAATGCTGCATCTTTTTAAAGTCCTTCATCATATGAGGCAGAAAACGATTAAAATAATCTTGCCTAAATATTTTGAAGTCCCGCTTGAACCAACCATTAATTACCTCCACAACCCAACGTGTAGTGGTGACCAACCGAGATTTATTAGCTTGCTCGGTGCTTTGCTGATGTTCGTTTCTTTTTTTTGTTTAACATAAATTTGCTTCATTGCCATGTCCTTGTTCATTATCTATCGCATCACGAAATCCGCCATCACGAATAAATACATCCGCCTCCTGTAAATACCAATTGAAACCACCAAGTCTTCTTCTTCCAAAAATTAATTCATAATGGCGTCCGACTTGGTAGCTGCATATGGGCCAAATACATCGATTTTATGACCGTCGCAGCATGATATAATAAAGGGTTGAGGCAAGTTGGTATGTTAATGGACGCTGTAATTTCGTATTTGAAATAAATAATTGAGAGACTTTTGTATGTACACGTATGTGGCGACACATATGACGAAAGGTTTATCTCTCGCGATATGTCCAAATATGGCACTGGGAACCAAAAGATTTCTATTTGCCACCTCATTTCTGTTGATGGATCATACATAAAAACATAAAAATATATTTTGAAATTACCTAAAGAAACTACATTACTGACTAAACTAGTTATTGACTTCTGCCTCAACGCCATCGAATTACATTAGTCTAAAAGTAGGTACAAACATTTAATAACAAAGAAACATCAAAAGTAAAAAAAAACAACTCAACTAAAGGACACTCATTACTATTATTGCCGAAGAGGTTCCATATTATCAAATGTCATTAGGCTTGATAAATTAGGTTGTACCACTTTTGTGTGTCAATCATTTGCATAACACCATTTTAACTAGATAATATGGCAATTATAAAACGTAGCGTTATAGTACATTTCCTGTACTTTTACCATACCTATAAAAGGGTAAAGAGTTTTTAGTTTTTAATAAAATATTGATAGTTTAAATCTTGAGCTAAGAGGGAAAGGTGTTCTTTACATAATGAAGACAATTATATTTTTATGTCTGGCTGCAATAAGTTATTATGGCGTAAGAACAATTTTATTATTTTTTGCTATCCTAAAAATGTATGGGAGTGTTTAATGTAAAGTTTTTGGAAGTTTCTCGCTTTAATAAAAAAAAAATCAGTGTTATTTTACTCATTAGGTAAAGTACTTTCGAAATCAGTTTAAAGTTTTTTGATATCTGTAATAGTTACGGAATAATCGCCTGTGCACACTTAATGATTACACGCGGTATATTGTTAGCGTGATGTCGCCAAATTGTATTTCTGACTAATAAAATAGGACTGCAGCGCCGCCGTTGGACAGTGAACATCTTGCTATTTTGTTATTTTTTGTTAATTTTGTTTAAATCGATTACCTATATTAATTATTGTTGTTATTAATTGTTTTTTTTTGTAAATTTAGACATAGATTGCTAAAATATTTTAAAAATGTCTTTAGTTCAACGATATGTATATTTTGAATACTACCTATTTTAAAAATGTCTTATTTTTTGCAGGTTGAAAGTTCACAAACTTGTGATTCACAAAAAGTAAGTAAACAAATATTATTGGAATTCCAAGCCATATAATTTTAATCTTATTTTTACTTATTTTGATAACTTCAAATAATGATTGTATGACTATTTTTATTTTATTTTGACGCAATCATTTCAAGGTTTTGATTTCTATTCAACTATTTTAATAAAGAAATAGTAATGTTAAAATCACTTCACTAAGTTTAGAGCCACGTTATCGGCGTGCTAGTCTAGTCTTCTTAAAACAGTTTCAGTTGAAAAATTATGTAATATAATTATTTATTTGTGTATTGTTACTAATTAATATATGACGGGGAATTCGTTATCTCTGGGTTCGATCATGGCAGGAACTTCGAAATAAAACGTGGAACTTGATGTAAGGGCGTGTATTAATTACAACGTTTAGCAACTTTACAATAATCGTCAAGAATAGTCAGGATGTAAATGGATTAGGAAGCGCGGTGAATTCGGCGTGTGGCTGTCACTGATTTATTCACTACACGTCTGCACTGTCCCACGGACCAAATAAGAATGATGTCCGTCCAACAAAATAGATGGGCTAACTAGACACAACGGAAAATGACAGAAACTCATTCAGTCGTTCACTCATAAAGCCTGGCACCGACTACACCCAAGTTAGACAACTTGACTCAACCAAGCATTTTGACGTTAACATTTACATTGACGATACAAAACATAGACAAGGTAGATAGTAAAGTAGTTCTTCAACTGGCCAAGTCCATCAAATCTGTGTTCTCTCCGACATCTGCTAACAAATGTATTACCATACTATATTTACTTCTAATGTTTGATTTAAGTGTAATGTAGTTAATTAATTTTTAATCCTTCAGATGATGCTGAAAGTGCTCAGCAATAAAGCCTGTTTCACGCAACAGCAAAGCGAGAAATGCATTAAAAAGACTGGCATCAATCCAGACATCGCTAAGCAACTCGAGGATAATACTTACACAGACGATAAAGTCTTCTCTCAATATATATTTTGCTTTCAACTTGCACTGGGTTTCGGAAATCAAGATGGTACTGTTAATGCTAATAAATTCAAAAACATATTTAGCACGTCAAACAAGAAGACTCTAAGATCGAACTTAAGAAAATGTAACAAACAGGGTTATACGAACAGTCCAACACAAACAGCTGCTAATGTTATTAAATGCAATTTAGGTATGTATAAGTTAGATTATGGGACCGATAATTTAAATTGTTACTAAAGTTTGAAATACTTTGATGTTTAACATAAAATATTTGCGTCTAAAAGTCGTAATATTTTAAGTAAATAACTAACTTCAAATATTAAAAAGAGCAGCGCAAAGAACTCGTATATCATTGCTTGATTAAAAATATCACAAATATATTTATTAATAAAGTTATATGAAGTGAAAATATTTACCTCTTTTCTATAAAGGTATCTTGTTTTTTTGGAACCCCATTAAATAAGTAATTGAGAGAAAATCCGAAAGCCAATTTTTACAATAGTTTAGTCACCTGGTCTATTATAAACATTAGAAATAAGTGGAGTCACCCAGCTTTCAAACTGTCTGTTTACACTTTTTATAAAAAAAAATGAATTGTCCTGAACCAGCTTTTGTCACAATCATGTCACTCCAGTTTAGTTATTAAAGTACTAAAACTACATTTAATAACATCACAGATTATTTGACAGAAACCTCTTGTAGTGTTCTTGATTAGTGTTGTTCTTAAACTGTGTGCATCGGGAATTCAAAATAAGGTAAAGTAATCATTATACGGGTTTTTTAAGAGTGCTTGCAAATATATCCTACTATCCTACTAATATTATAAACGTGAAAGTTTGTGAGTATGGATGGATGTAGGGATGTTTGTTACTCTTTCACGTAAAAACTACTGGATGGATTTTGATAAAACTTTACAGTAATATAGGTTATACATCAGAACAACATATAGGGTACTTTTTACCGCGGGAAAACTTCTCATTCTCACGGAAAACCGACTTCCACGCGAACGGAGTCGCGGGCGGCCACTAGTACAAATTACTCTCGATAAGAGATAGAAAAGTGTTGTGACTGATTAGTGTAAATGATTTCATGTTCAAAACACGCGTAGTACCTAAAGGTTATAAACTGAGCCCTATGCTTTATGCAACCTGCGCTGCAGTTAAAACTAAAAAAAACTTCTAAAAACCAACTTTACGCCGAAGTTTATAGTTCTCTCAAAGGTGATAAAACTAATATTGCAATGCATAATGTGATCAGGGTTCCCAATGGAACTTTTCCCTGATTTCAGCCAATCGCCGTTCACAGTTTATCAGAGACCTCTATGGAAAAGCGCTTCATAACTATTAACTACTATAATCCACACGGTGTAAGAAGTTTCAGTTTTCATTTTTCTTTAAAATAAAGAGTTTTGGTTTGGTCTGAAAACACCTGGCACCTTAAAATGGTATCATCATAAATACCACACCGGTAATTAATAATCCAATAATCCAATTCTACGACATTCCCATAGGACAGCCCTAAACATCTATTGACCAGAGATGCTCGGGAGCTCCGTAACCGTAACCGAATTTATCGGATATCTGATATAAAAAATATACCGTATCCATAACCGAATCCGAAATAAGAGTTCCGGATAGCATCGGATAGGGACGGAGCCTATTTGAATCAAGTTATGACAAAGTAATTTTGATGACAAAGAAATTAAAATTCCTTAAAAATCTAATATCCGTAACCGAAATTATCCGAAACTAACGGATAATCCGAAATTATTTCATATCAGTATCCGTATCCCTATCCGGTATAATAAAAATTCCAATATCCGTATCCGAAATTTTATATTCATAACATCCCTGCTATCGACATCTACCCACCCCTATTTCACCACCTCGTCAACTCTGTAACTCGAGTAAATGTTGGATTAATTAAACAAACGTCTTCCGGAGTTAGACAGTGGACACACAGACCAGGAAATTGGTGTTTCAATCAGATTCGGAGACGGCATTCGGAAATGTGAATAAAGAGGCGGGCCCACGGTGCGCGAAAACACGCACGGCACCGCACTTAACTTTTTCACAGTCTTTCATAAGTAGTTGGTGTAAATAAGATCTAAATAAAATATGTACTATGACATGTTTGGTTAAACCAAAAAAATCATGTAATTTCTATTTTTTTATTTATTTATAGATCACATTGTGTGTTTTGAACAAATGACGTCAATTTTGTGGAGTTATTTCCTGTGTGATATCACTGATTTCAAGCTGACAAAGACACTAAAAATCCACTTCGTTCACCTAGGTGTCTTATTTATGATTGGTGGTTTATAATCTGTGCGTTGATTTGCGCACCGTGGGAACGGCTCTTAACAGTGTAAAGTTTGGAATGAATGCACTGAATGTTACCGCAGGATTGACTTCTAATGGAAGTATCCTAGCTACATTAGAAATGTTGGTTAGTCTTGTTGTTTGTCATTTAATTACGCTAAAACGTATTAACGGATTTGGAAATACATGGGTACTTAATACTTTTCGTGTGATGAATATGCACTTCGCAGCACATATTCATCTAGTGTCAAAGTTTTTGGGAACCGCCTTTGTAGGACCTAAGACGTGGTGTCTGTAGGGTAGTGGCCACCCTACTGTTAGTATTTTTCAAGCCGCCTACCTAATAGGCACCTGACTTGGCTTGACGAGTACAAGGTGGAATAGTACCCGGGACCAACGGCTTAACGTGCCTTCCGAAGCACGGAGAAACTCAGGATTTATAATGCCACTAGCGGTCACCCATCCTTGGACTGACCGCGGCCGGCGTTGCATACCTCGAATACCTATCGATTTGGTAGACGAGTTCGCAATGGGCCACCGAGCTCTCAAGCCAAGGAAGTATACAGTCTTAACTATCGTAACAGTTGTCTGGCCGAGGGAAAATACCTCGTTCCGTGGGAAAAAGTTCTAAAAGGAAAAAACCTATTACACGAATAATAAATGACTAGAATTAATGTTCACAATTTTATGGAATGTGGAATAAGAAATATTATCAGTTCATAGACTACTTATATTCATTACTTACAATGGGGCCATATTTCTTTTAATTTTTAAATGTTGGTAGGTAACCAATCTAAATACTTCTTGTGATCAAGCTTTTTTTAATTTATAACGCTGATTAAAAACGTTAATATTATTCAAATACTTAATGCTTATATTATTCAAATAATTCAAACACTTAGTACGAAAATAGCAAAACGAATCGTTAACTAAACTTGAAACATTTATTGTAGTCGTTATTTGTTTTTGCCTATTATTTCTTGAATGCATTGACAACAAAGTGTATTGATTCAAAAGTTTTGAATTGGTACGTTGGTAAGTTGGTTCAAAGTGTGTTCGTCAATTGCCATAAAGGGTTCAGTTATGAAGTAAAGAAAATATTAATGTGATTTTAATATGAAATAATGCTCGTTATTTTACAATAAACTAGGCTTTCATTTATTTATTTAGTAGGCTCACAAAGCAAGTATAAATCTTAAAAATAACAAGTGTAAAAATACCGTTTCCGAAGCCTGAAACTATGTATTCTGGAACCTCATTAGTAACTAAATTCACTAACAGTATACCCAGAAAACCCGATTTAAAAAAGTTATTAAGGATTGAAAGTGATTACATTGCAAATTAAATTAAAACCCTATTTAATTTGAAATCATCGCAAATTCTCATAGTATAAATGCAATTTTGTGCAATTACGTAAAAAAAAAACTTCAGACTACCACTCAAACTGTGCGGTCCTAAACTAAGTAAAGCTATAAGTACCACACAATGGACTAGAGGAGAACCTACTCGTAGCTACACTCAGACTCGAGCCAATGTAGAAAAGACATTTTATTTAACTAATTGGGCCCAACCCGGAGATCGAACCCGAGACCTTCCGTTTAACAGTCCAGTATACATAACGCTGCGCCACAGAGGTCGTCCTTGTACGTTGTTTCGAGACAAAAAGTAAGTACAATATGTAAGATACTTAAAATTATTACACCGTTTTTATTCCTTACTAGCTTATACAAGCAGCTTCGTACGCGTTAAATTCGGAGGAAAACACCTCTCCCTGTACCTACTATGTTATTTGACATGAAAACCTTCTTCTTGAATCACTTTATCTATTAAAAAAACCGCATAAAAACCGTTGCGTAGTTTAAAAAGATTTAAGCATACATAGGGACATAGGGACAGAGAAAGCTACTTTGTTTTATACTATGTAGTAATAAGCATTGTACGAAAGTATATTGCAAAACATGATGGAATCTACTGAAACTACTTTTAGGAAGAAAAGATACATGTCAAATACAAAACTAATATCTTGTGAGTGAATAAAAATAATAATGTTTAATTTAGCAGGGACTATCCAAGCTTATTTAAAATAAGGTGGTAAATAGGTTCCTCATTTCTAATAACCCTGTTTGTTGGATTATAAAAAAGGTAAACAATTTTTGTGTACAAATATTTAAAATTGTTATTGCCCAATTTCAAGGAAATAATTTCTACAGTATAAAAAAACGAAGAATCTGCGTCAACATCACTAGTTAGTTAGTGTCTCGTGGATTGCATCATTGGTTCTAATGGTGGTTACATGCTTTTTTTCTTCTATTTCACATTTTTTCAAATGATATATCTAAGCTAAAGTCCAGTCTACTAATGCTTGTAATAAAAATGTAGGTATATCAAAATAACACTCAAGTTTCTAGTCGTAAATACAAATGGATTCGTCAACAAACGAGAGTTTCCGTATCCACCAATCAGAGTCGAGATTGACACCCGGAGAAATCAGAACGAACCGGTCCAAACCGGTTAATCCGGATCTCAGCACTCGGGTGCGACGGCGATTGGGATATAGGACTGGTACCATTATGACAAAAAATATTCTTCTTCCGGGTCGTATCACTCTTGACAGAGTGGTCGTGGTCAACTTGAACTGGTATAACCCTGGGTGGCAGATGTTGCTCGCCTTACGATATCCCGCCATCTCATCAAAAAATATTAGTTTAAGATTAAATAAGCGTTCAGTGAAAGTAACTTTTTAATATTTTTTTATATTGGAAATCTTATAATCATTCAAATCGGAAAAAATAGTAATACTGTTATAACTATTTTTTAAGAAATCATTTTGGAAGAACTCATTTAACTATAAATAAATAAATCTCCAGGCTAACACACCTACTGTGTGGCCTTAAACTAAGCTTGTATCTACTATAGGTACAACACTGAGGGGAATGGATGGAGGGAAGAACCTAGTTACACCCCGACCCGAGCCAATTTCAAAAAACCATTTTGACGAATTTGGCCTGACCCGGGAATCGAACCCGGAACCATCCTCTTAGCAGTCCGGTAAATATACCGCTGCACCACAGATGTCGTAAACGATGTGTTAATGATATCGAATAGGTGATCGATCATTAACATTAGTCGCATTGACTGCAAAAACTATTTGATTATGTTAAAAAAACTTAAAACATTGTGTAAACCAAAATAGCGAGGCACACTATATCTTAGATCAAAACTGTGTTAAAGAAAATTGTGGTCAAAATCACTCTCAATTCCAAATTGAATATAAATTGAGTGCTTACCAAGTCAGCTTACACTAATTGCTAAAACAAACTGTTTCAACCAAAATAAAATATTGTTCTTAGACCACGGTCCAAACCGCCACTTTACCTTACAGGTCTCAATCAGAAATATTGACAGAATCTCACGACCTGATGCAAGGTTCGTGATCCAGCCGTGAACACTTCACACAAAAATGAAAACGACTATTTCCTGTGAATATACGTTTTACTATAAGAAACAGCTGTATGTAATTCTGTGGTAAATAGCGTAAGGCTTTAGTGCTTGTGATTGGGAAGGTATAAGAAGTAAATTATAAATAGCGAACATAGGACGTACGACTTGTATACGAAATTAATTATTTAAATTTGGTAAAAAAAATGTAAATTCAAATTTGTGCAAAAACTTCTTCAGAGTCAAAATATACCTAACTATAAATTTCTAAAATAATACAATATAAAATGTTAATTTAGTAGCAACAAGTTTTTCGGATTCATAAATTATACTCATCTTTACATATTATCGTATCAATCCAAAATAACTCCTTCCCTTCAATCACAAGAAACTTTATAGACTTATATTTACGTCTACATTTTTTCCACTAAAACTTGGAACACACAAACCAAACGTCAGCTGAACTAAACTTTGGGAGCAGTTTCATTCGAAAAGTTCTATGCAAGGTTGTTTCTACCACTGTTTAGTAACAAAACAGTCCAACTTTAGGATTTATTTGGTACTGAAAAGATTTAGATTTTTTGCGGATAGAGTTGCTTTTTGCATGAAATTTTATTTAGGCAATAAAGTTTGTGAGGAGGAAATCGTGGAAGGTCTAAATAATAATAGATTTAATAAGTAATAACAAAATTACTTAGTATATTTACTACTCTATAACTATTACTACTCTATAAGTTTTTGGTTGTCCTTAAAACATCTACTGGTTGTTTGGAAGAAATCGCACCACGCGATAAAACCGCCATTTGTGCCTCCTTTCTTTTTTGTAGATACATAATTTGTTTTCTTTTTTATGTTGTGCAATAAATAATTTCTATTCTTTTCTATTCTAAGGTCGGTTGGACACAGGGCTAGGTCGGTGGCTAACTATGGGAACTAAGGGGAAGGCGCGCCTTTAAACTCGGCGGTCAGTTTAAATTACAATAGTTATAATCATACTCTAAAAGATAAGCTTGCTCTTAACTAAAGTTTATTTATGTTCGTTAGAAATACATTAAAGAGAACTTTGATTAAGTTGTAAGTTGTAAGACACATAAGAGAAACAAATGTCAAACTCTCATTTAATACGGTAAATAACCAGTACTTTCGCATATTCACCTAACAGCATAAGTTTCCTAGATAACAATCATTATCATTAAGTATATTCAATTGTCATATTTGCTTTTTTTTACGATTAGTGAGTATATTACGATTAAATTTTAAAAAAACAAGGTAAAGGAGCTATTTTAAGGTGTAAAAAAACACAAGCTTCAAGACGAAAATTATTATTTAATATTTATTTAAAACAAATCACATGTTTAATATAAAAGATCTGAAGTTTGTATTTGGTAAACAATTCAAGTAGGTTCCTTATGAAACAAGCACAACATAAAAAGAGCTCTAAAATACCAATAAATTAGCAAAAAGATTCATCTTAAGTATGGTAATCTTGGCAGCTGCATTTTAATAACAGTTAAACTACTATTAATACAATAATAATATCCTTCGTGACAAAAACCAACCTTATAATACAACAAAGTATTATTAAGTCACTCAAACATTTATTAACAATCCAAATTATTTTGCGAAAAATCTAAATCATAATAACCTATAATACACTTAATAACTTTAGCCGCAGTTTGCGACGGATACATACTCATACCCTGCTTATTACATGTGGCAAAACTAGCCTTTAATTTATTAACATCAGGAATATCAACAATATAGGTGATTTTACTAACGTCTACGGTACCATCTTTATTCCCAAAACCCAGACCATTTTGGAAGCACAGAATAAAATCAGCGAAGGTTTTATCGTTTTTGTAATTGTTATTTTGTATTCGCTCAAGGATGTCTGAATCGATGTAAGTTTGTTTTATACACTTTTGGCTTTTTTCATAAACGAAGCAGGCTTTGCTGCTTTTAACTTTCATTACCATCTGTAAAGCAAAACCATAAGACAGTTAAATAAATAAAATAAAAGTATACGTATGGTCAAAGTGTTTTCTAAAACTGAGGAATTTATTTTTTTAACTAATGTTTTAAACCCATACATCTTTACTTTGCCTATTGTGGTGTTTTACTTGTTTAATTTAATAATTAAAAACCTCAAATTGGGCCCGTGTGTGACCCTTTTGGAACAAAAATAAAACGCAAATACTCGCAGATTACTGTAAACAGTTCTAACAGCAGATTTTTGTTGATTTACCAATATAAGAAATTAAATTATTATTTTACAAATCTGCAATTTAAGAAATTAAGCGACCAGTGACTTACCTACATGTAGATTTCAAAATTACGTAGAATAAGGCATTTGTTATTATTTGTTGTGTGTGTAACATTAGTACGTTTAAAAAGGAAACAAGTTTATTTATAACCGCAGTTATTATGGTTACAAATAAACTTTGTTACTAAGAACTAAAATCATATTTGGAAACTTACTTTTTGCGGACTGCAGTTACTTCTACTCTCCTGCAAAAAAATTAAATATTATATTAACAGTTTTCTACAATATAGACAAGTTAAATCAATTTGAAGTTAACTCACACAGTGGTAACAAAACCCAACAATGAGGCAGAAAAATAGAATTGTCTTCATTCTTAACAATTTAGTAATAAAAAACACTAGTGAAGAATCGTCACAACGTCTCTTATATGGTATGGAACAAGTAAAACCATCTTTTATAGACACGTTATCAAGTTGGAAGTATTATTCACAATTTATTTAACTCAACTAATTAATGTAAATAGTATATTAACATGCAAACATATACGCTTCATATTGACGTTTCGTTAGATAAGATAAAGCTTAAATTTACGATGTATGTATAGTATTTGGTTTTTTTAGTAACATGATTATCGATAAATCAAGGAAGCAGTTAAATAAAAAAAATATAAGTCCCAATTTTTTATTTAGATGCAAGGCAAGTTACTTTTAAACAGAATGGAAATAAGATGCAACCTTGTAGTACGCCAAAAGATGTATCGCGTTTTTTGGCATATATTACTTTCAACTGCTTTATGATAACTTGTGAAATATAAAAGATTAGTAAAATTTTACCTTATACCTTTAAAATTTACTGCTTATTCAAACTGTTCAAAAACCGCATATACGTGTGTGATTGTGATGAAAAGCGAGTGCCGGCCGGCTGAAGACAAACGGACAGTGACATCCTTAGGCAGCAGCACCAGGAAGTACCAGGTACGCGTCACTTTCCTATTTTCCACTTGCAGCTAGGTCAAGCCTTGTTTTGTACTTTTCTCTCATCCACCACCCCCGCATCTCAACCTATATATTCATACAGTCCACTTGTCTTTTATTTACCCCGCAATTAACATATTTTCCTGGGGTTGTATTACTCGGCCCCATCATGTATAATTAATCTAATCAAACGCAAATTTCTTAGTGTAATTAGGGACACAAATGCTATTGAAAAATCTTAAAATGACAACAACATTTTCCCCTCCGCGTTAAAATTACTTATACCCGATTTCAGTACTCATGGCAAATATCCAGACATAAGTAAAACAAGTTACTATGATTGCATTCTTGACAGAACATTAAAATAAAAACAAGCTAAAGAATTTTAGAGTAAGGATAATTTCAAACTATGAGTCTAGACTTGATAATATTATCACAGAAACTGTAGTCTTAGAATTTTTATGTGACGTTAATATTCAAACAAACGTTGAACTATTCGCAGACTTTTCATTTAATTTATAAATTTAACTGCGAAAGATATAAAAAAAATCTTAGAATACTTTTCTAAGAAATGTTTTTGATTTCAAGTTTATGAAATAACTAAAGTGTGGCTTCATTCTAACGCCATAGTTATCAAACCCTACCTAAGACTACATATAAGTAATTTCTGTAATATTTCATCAAATAATTTCTATAATTTTCTCATTATTTTTAAATTTTTTCGTTTCTTTATTTATAAGATACGTGAAATATACAAAAATATGTCAAATAGTCTACAAACTGGTATGAAGTGTCGATAACTTGCAGGTTAAAGGTATGTCGCTACTGAAGTTTTGGAATGAAGAGATAAAAATAGGATATAAGTCGAAGGACAACCCTTTTTTTATAATTGTCAATGTATTCAAGACAATTTCAAATTTTGTGTTGCTTGTAAAGTTACCATCGCTGCAGTTTTTATCAAATCACGGATAATTTTGGGTTCTTTTAATTGAAAGGTATGAATTCGTTATAAAATAAATGAATACTTAATTAAGCTCCCAGCGTTCCTCACAAAATTTCAGGTAATTTCCGTCGTTTAGCTAGATAGTTTTTGGCTGTTGTTAAAATGACATCAAACCTGTAGTATAATAAATGCCAAGAAATGTTCAGTTGGAACATTTATTACATGATTAATATTTAATATTTTGATGTTCTATTTATCTCAGAAGTATAGACACTGAGACATCGTATATACAAGGCATGCCTAAACTGTTCTTAGGTATCTAAATATAAATGGAACAACATATAACAAAGGTTATAGAGACTTCTAATCTTTTAGTCAGTAGCATACCACCTTAACACTTAAACACAACTTCAGGTAACTTTCCCGAAAATATACCGAAAATACTCCCTAACTTTAACTTGAAGTCAAACTTTCAGTGTTTAGTTGAAATAGGAATAAGAAGTTACTTGCGAATAACTTTGACAAGGTGTTAACTGTCGAAACCGAGAATTTCGCAGGAAAAATATTTTTAAACAAACACTTTTGTCGAAATGTTTCTAAGACAGTTTTATAAACTGATTTTTCCGTCGCTTCTGACTCAAGAGTCAATGTAAGCCTCTTAAATAAAAGGTTGAGAATTTGGTTAGAAAAGTATTTTCTTTAATAAATACATACTGTTTATTTTTTGGAAGAGCTAGACTTTCTACCAAAAATCTTATTTCCTAGTTAGCAGGTTTTAATTGGTTTTCTTTATTAAATTTAATCCTAGATTTTTTATTTCGCCTGTGCCATTGTGAGTCCTTAGCTGAAAACCAAGTTCTATATAAGTTTGTATAAAGACTACTGAAACAATTTATTTTGGCAATCATTCTAAATTCTAAAAAATCCCTCTCAATATCCAAAAAGAAGGCATGTGCACAGTTATAAGGATTTCTTAAGGCTATTATTTATTTATACTGTAAAAAAACAGAGTTTTAATCTACTGTAGTATGAAGGTAGATGACAAATATAGATTTCCTTAAAATATCCTCGATCTCCAATTAAAAACATTGGGATTTAATATGTCTCTATTCTAATTAACGTTTTAATTGTATTATTTGAGACTCTTTTTTCTTTGAAACATTGAACGCTCGAGATACAATGGCGATTCCCTTGATGAGGGGCGCGGATTTTAGAATTATTGGAGGTGGTAATTTTTAAGCAATTCAAATATTATGTACAACTTTTTAAAACTTTAATGATTTACATATATTTTGGTTTGCACACTTTTAATTAAGTATAAACAAATAAATTTTCAAAAGACTTTACCAATAGTGGTGTAGCGAACGACAAGTACACGATGCATATCTTCAAGATTATTTTTTAATTTGTTAAATTTCAAACCTTTGGCTAAATCTTCATTATAGATGACAAGGCTAGTGGAATACCGTATAATGTAAAGACCACGTAAAGTTTATTATTATGAACAAATTTAACAACTCTTTATACATATTAAAACCAAAAAAAAGTGAATTTGAATTTGTAATTATTAAGACGCACTGCGTCCCAGTACCGTAGAGACCTCTAGCGGAATAACTCCGAACTAAAGCTAACTCTGTCGCTACCACCTCCAAACTTCGATCTCCGCGTCACATCATTTAAACCATTCATTCCCCGTTTAATTCCTGTGTAGCGTAATGAGTGCCGAGTTTTTTATATCTACCTCCATTTAAGCGTTTTGTAGTATGACGAGACGCAGTAAAGTTAGAAAAATAAAGTTAAATTACTAAGTAAGCGTTCTAGAAAATTGGTAAAACTGATTCAAAAGGCAAACATTTTCAGGTACAAAATTTATTGAATTAAGATTGAGAAATATATTTTTTCTAGGTTGCCTTATTTATACAGAAGAATCTTACAAATATTATAAATGTGAAAGTATCTGAGGATGTGAGGATTCACGTCAACTTCTGGACGGATTTAGATGAAACTTTGCAGTAATATAGGTTATACATCAGAATAACACTAAGGGTACTTTTTACCGCGGGAAAACATCTCATTCCCACGGGAAACCGACTTCCACGCGAACTGAGTCGCGGGCGGCCACTAGTTTATTCATAAAAGGCTCTTTTACGCCTCACTAGTTAGGTTTTTTACTTGGATAGCAAGATATACTTAGCCAAAATTCACCACACTGGTTTGGTTCAGGTTTGATTCACAAGTTCAAGTATTGACCAATCATGCGAGCTTATTCTCGATATTTACCTCACTGTAAGTGCATGCAATACTTATGTACAAACTTCGAATAAGACCAAACAGGTAGCAAAAATATACATTTCTATGGAATAATACATAAGTAAAATCCAAAACCTGCTCTACTGTCATCATTTTCATTTATATCCGCTTCTCAGAATAAAGCTTAACTTTATACCTTGTAATTAGGAAGATGGTACTTAACAAGTAAATGACGGTCAAACGAGGGAGTGTTCCGAGTGGTCACTATACCATGTTAATTAATTAATGCTGGTGTTATTATTAACTAGATATTTTAAGGAAAAATTAGAAATGTAAAGGCTAATTTTTCAATTGTCAGATAAATGTATTAGACGGAAAATAAGAATGTTCTTGTCGAATTTAAGCAATTAACATATGTAGGTGAAGGTGATAATGTTTTTTCCAACAATTAAAAAATTTGCCTAAAGTAAAGTAATTATTGAATTTGCATTGGCTTACTGTTGATAAATATTGTTATTGTCAAAAAGTAACAATATTTAATCTTAAACTCGAAGAGTAGCGGAAGCACAATAAAAATGAAGGTAAAGAAATATATGATGTTAAAAAGCCTCATTGTGAGAGTTTGGCTTGAACTGTTTTTTCTATTTCTTTTTTTATAATATAGGGAGCAAACGAGCATGCGGGTCACCTGATGGCAAGTGATCACCGCCGCCCATGACTACCCGCAACACTGTGGGTGTTGGGGGTGCGTTGCTGAGCCTTTAAGAAAATTGGGCACCGGATACCGCACTCACCGAACGAAACACAGGAACAACGTCCCTACTTCACTATGGTTTTCTGTGCGACGGTGGTATTTCACCGGTCGAGTCAGCCCAGTAATCGCTGCAGACAGAGCCTACAGCTAGACTCTAGCACTCTCAACGAAATATATATTAACTGTATATACAACGCCCTGTACCCTGCGCCCACGTCACAGCGGCGGCGATCATTACAGCGACGCTGACCGCACGCGGGGGGGGCGCGGGGGACGGGAGATTAGCGGGGGGTATAATAAAAATAGAAGTAGATAAATAAATGTCGCTAAATTTCAAGTGAAATTTGTACTCAGCCGTGTTTAAAATAATAAATATTCTTCGAACGTACGAAGTCCGGTTTATTATACTTTTAAATCATTTATCTATTTATTGTGCAAATACCTGATGTAATTGTGAGACGTAAATGGTCAGCAATGGAGCAGAATAAAATGGGTTGAAGTCGGTCGAAAGCTCAGAGATAACAAATATTAGAAAAAATACACTTGAATTGAGAATATCCCGCTTTTTAGAGTCATATGGAATAACGCTATAATAGATATTCAGACTACCAACTTGGGGCCTTATAATAAGCGCAGTAAACACTTGTGTTATAAACACAATAAAATGAGCTGAATTAAAATCTAGTTTTACTTTGACACGAACTAATTTTGATAACTCATTCTTACTAAGTTGGACCTGAAAATGGAACTTAACGAACAATAATTATTAGATTTCCATCCCACAAACTTTTTTATATTTATTAGAACTTCTATTTTTTAATATTTACTAGTGGCCTGGGAATGAGAAGTTTTCCCGCGGTAAAAAATACCCTATGTGTTATTCTGATGTAAAACCTATATTTCTGTAAAGTTTCATCAAAATTCGTCTAGTTTTTATGTGAAAGAGTAACAAACATCCATACATCCATCCATACATACATACTCACAAACTTACGCGTTTATAATATTAGTAGGATTAGAAAAGGAAATAAGTTCCCTAACCTCTAAAAGTATATATCCTGTACCATACATTTTCTAACCTAGATGCAATTGGCCGTCTCCCCCCTCGCACTAATGGCCTCACCCCCTCTTACATCCATTGACCTTATGTAATAGCCAGTCATGAACTAATTGCAACCTTAATTGTATACACTGAGAATTTAAATTATTTACACACAATATTAAGAGGCCTTACGTTTTTTTCTCCACCGAAACGCAGTTATCGTGATTTTTCATACTTTTCGACGTTCAATTACGAGAGAATGGTTAAATTTGTACAAGTAAATATTAGCCTAAAGTATAGGAAATTTATTCATCTAATGAAGTGACAGAGAAAAAATCAGGTTATTTTCTTTTATTTTGTGTATTAACTGTTTTTTCACGTACCCTTTTCGCAGTTTAAAAATTATGGTCTTCTATGCCGTTCGATAGGTACTAAAGTGATAAACTTGAATTCAAATAAAAATATCTATTAAATTCTTCATACAGTGTTCCACTGAAGTGACAGAGAAAAATATACAAATATTTATTGTTTCATTACTAAAATAATTGAATAAAACGGTCGAAATACGTTAATAATCGTTCAACTTCATCGCGATGTTTGACATATTACAGATATTCCATAAACAATGATTTTAATATATATTATACATTAAAATATGGACAATCTAAATTGAAAATAAAAATATTGAATTAAAGTCATTATATTTTTTAACAAATACTTTCATGAGCTCCTTATTACCAAGCGCATGAGCCGCGTGAAATCAGTCCCGGCCGAGGCCTTCAGGAGAGAGGACGTATCGCATCGTTTCCCGCGCGCCTGTTATGCATTCCGGCGTGCTTTTAAGTTATATGCGGCCTAACGTTGTTTGATACTTGGGTGAGTAAAGTAACAATTAATTAATGCATGTAACTGAACTATGATTGTCAGAAAATTAAGATAATTGTATTGTATTCAAAATAAATATTAATTAGCGTGTGCAATTATTTATTATATTGTATGTATTTAGTTTATGCTTTTTACTTCATTGAAGTTTTATGCTTGTAGGTATCAAATCAGAATCAGAATGGGCAATAAAAGAACAGAATTCAAGTTGAAAAAGAAAAAAGGGCAAATCTTGAATTTCTTAATCATGCAAGAGATATTAAAAGGTTAAAAAATTCTCATACGGATAAGCTACCAGAAAATGCCACCAACACAAACAGTATTCAAGTAAGTATGAAAATCGAAATAATAGAGAAAGATAAGGAGTTATGTAACGTCATGGAAAATAAACTGAAAAAAATCTAATTCGACTGTTTTCTCTCGACCTGAAACTATCGATTCGAGATTAGACCGGCAAATGGAAATAAAAGAGCCCGAATACATTTTAGAAGCAATCAAAAAAAGGGAAATGATTAAAAAACGAAAAGTTGACGAAGAAGAAGATAATAATATGTGAATTGTGATTATGTCATTTTTTTAGGTTTTTTTATGTTTGTTACACGTTATAAATTAATTAATCAATGCTATGTTTTATTTTCCCAATATTATTTCATTTAAAGACAAAAAGTATCCAAACTATCAAAAGATCAAAACCGTTAAATCGTACTAGACAACGACGGCTCCGAATTACGCAATGCACACACGCGTCCGAGAGCTGCTGCGTTTGTGTGGGTGCGAGTCAAATACCTATTTTGACCCGTCTCGAAAAAACGTAAGGCCTCTTAAGGTAAATGGCCTGTTTCAGATGTGTCGGTATTTTAGCTTTGAATTTGAAAAAGCTCATCGATAATCAAGTAGTTATTATATTAAATACTAATGACCGCCCGTTCGCGTGGAAGTCGGTTTCATGTGGAAATGAGAAGTTTTCCCGCGGTTAAAAGTACCCTTTATTACTCCAAAGTTTCATGCAAATCCGTCCAGTAGTTTTTACGTGAAAAGTAACATCCATACATCCATACATACTCACAAACTTTCGAGTTTATAATATTATTAGGATACTATATTTGATGGTATTTAGTAACTCGTGCAGCATCAAGCTCCACTCTTGTCGTCGACTCTACACACTTCACATGTTTGGTCTCCGTGACACAAGCTACTCTAACTATCCTGCACTAAAAGTAATACCAAAGAAGATAGCCGTTGCGAAAATATTTTTAAATGGAACTTTTATTTTTAAGGTAGTTTTTTGAAATTTGCTAGGTCTTAATGAATCTAAGACATCCTTCGTTAATTTCTTTAAAGAAATTAACTTAAAAATTAAGAATTGAAGTATCTTTATACTTATCATTAAACTAAAGTACATTTATAAGAAAAACTAAAGGTTAAATGAGTTTTTAATTTTCTTTTGTGTAACAATTCCTTATATTCCCATATACTTCAATTTAACATTAAGTGTCATTTTAGAAATAATATTTAATTTGTATTTAGCCACGTTATTCCACGCTATCATTATTTGTGATTTGGCCTTTTCTCATACGCATTGTTTTATCATTTTCGTGCTACGCTTCGTAGCTGCTACGGTGCTACGAGATGCTACGCCGTAGCGAGAAGGTTACTTTTAACTGCTAACTTATTGTGGATATGAAATTAAAATATAAAAAAAATTGCCAATACTTATTTATTAAATAATAACTTTTTTTACTATCTTCAAAATTTACATTGTTGTTATACATACAATAACAGTAAATATTCGTCCTTTATTAGGCACAGGCTTTATTTCTGTTTAGATATAAATATTAAGCCGTTATCCACCACATATTAAAGCTAATTACACCATGCCCCACACCATGGATAATCATCCAAACATGTGAGTTGTAAAATTATTACCTCACCTAAAAATAAAATAAAAGTACGTCATATAAATGTTACATAATTGTGAAAAAGTCATACCAGTAATACGGGTTGTATTACTAGTATAGTTGTGATAATAACCAGAGTTTTCTATTTGTCAAATTTTACCAACAAACACAAACTTTGACATCAAAAAGTTTTATTATTCAGTTTGTATCCAAATTTCATATTATTTAGTTTGTATCAAAAAGTTTCATTATTCAGTTTGCATCCAAATTTAATACTATTTTGTTTGTAGATATCCACACTAACCTATCATACATTAGTTCTTGTTCCGAGGTGTAAAAAAATTAAAATCTCGTTTGTGCCGTATAAGTGGCTCTGACTGCCGAGATATTATTCTCTGAGGGGGTTGAGAAGGGAGGAAAAGGGGGGGTGAAGAAAGAAAAATGGCGTCGCAGTTGTAATCTAAAGAAAGGGTGTAGGAGATTGAGGAATGTTTTTTTTCTGGTTTAGATATAAGTCGTTTTTGAATTTTGATGTTTATGGTAGGTTAGGTTGTGGTTATAGCTCTTTGAAATAAAATGATGTAGGTACGGGCGTGTTTAATGTGTGACAAATTGAAAGAGATGACAAGTGAAAAGTAAAATATTTTCCATTATCACTTAAAAGAATTCAGGCAGTGTTTTCATTCAACAAAAACAAACCACTTGAGGGCAGAATAGAATTAATCCGTCAATCGAGACAACAGCTCTTCGTCTAGAAATCTAATTATTTTAAACTAGTGTCCGACCGCGACTCCGTTTGCGTGGAAGTCAGTTTCCCGTAGGACTGAGAAGTTTCCCCGCGGTAAAAAGTACCCTATGTGTTATTCTGACCTATATTACTGTAAAGTTTCATCAAAATCCATCCAGTAGTTTTTACGAGTTACAAACATCCATACATCCATACTCACAAACTTTCCCCTTTTTAATATTAGTATTTGTTATAAAGTAGCTCATTACTCATAATGTATATTACTTCTTGTAAACTCAGATAAAGCAATTCTAAATTTCGTATCTTACTATCAAAAAAAATTACCCCGCATAACCGTATTTATCAAACATCTCTTGCAAGACCCACGAAAAAAACCCTTCAAATAAGCAAATTACAAACCGTATCTTTTTCGAAATAAAACCATTCGCAAACCCCGTTAATTGAATCTGACAGACACCAGTTCAAACTGGTTCCGAGTACTGGTTCGAACCGGATCAAAGCAGATTTTTTGCGGCAGCAGGCAAATAAAGGGCTGGTAGAATGCAAATTTTGCACCTGTAGACTAGGGTGGGTGCAAAGCCCCCCTTCCTGCGTTTGTGTTTAGTTGTAAATCTAATTATAACAGCTGACTAACGGCCGAAACCAATATTCTACTAACCTTTGACGCCTTGTTATTTGTGTAACTATGGTAAACGTTATTCATGTTTTTGCGTCGCAATAAACTATGGTAGATAGCTGTTGATATGGAAATGTCAGAAAAAACAAAACTAGCAGTTTCCAATTACCGAGGTTTTAACTACGAGTATAGTAGAATATTGGTTTCGGCCGTTAGTAGTGTGGATAAGGCTGTCTCAGTAAGAAGGGTAAAAAACAAAAAAAAGAATCACGTAAATCGGTTTAGAAACCTCGGTGTAATCGGTGTACCTACAACAAAAAATATACCGGCCGTATTGAAAACTTCCTCCTTTTTTGAAGTCGGTTAAAAAGGATTTGAACCTGTATTTCGTTCATACGAAATTGTGTTGTCATATTCCTCATTAAGAGAAAAACACAGTAAAAGACTCGAGTTATACCATATTTTTGTATTTTGTAAAAATTGCTTGTGAGTTGAATATTGTAAACGTTTCTTGATAACTGTGCATCGTATTTAAATATTTAATACGAAGGTTATTTTTAGATTGGAATGGAAGTTATTTCAAGAGCACAAAATTAAATATTGAAAAGAGTATCGATGAAAACAATTTTTTGACGAAAAATTAACGTGAAATTAATTTAACATGATATTTCTCAAATCTTGATTAGTACTCTACACGCGTAGTTAGATATATTGTGTTTATTTATTTTTAATTTACAAAAAAATCATGACAGTTTTTTTAAATATCTATGTTGTGATATTTGTTCCTGAACCCAACATACACACAACTTCATATTAGTGATTCATTTTATGAAGGAGATAATCCTACTATTATAAATATGAAAGTTTGTGAGTATGTATGGATGGATGTTTGTTACTCTTTCACGTAAAGACTACTAGACGGATTTGGATGAAACTTTACTATATTACACATCAGAATAACACATAAGGAACTCTTTACCGCGAGAAAACTTCTCATTCCCACGGGAAACCGACTTCTACGCGAACGAAGACGCGTGCGGCCACTCGTGTGAATATATAGTAACTTGATCTCAACAAAAGCAACAAAAGCAGTATAATTATTTAAAAATACTAATTTCGTAGACACCAACTTCAAAAGCATACTATTATTGTTCCATTATTAGAAACCAATCTTTAATTAGTTCTATTTATCATATATTTTATATCACATTAAAAATTAGGCCAAAAACCATCCTAACCTAACCTAATTCTAACCAAAACCACATAACAATTAAAACGCCAGCACAACTGTGTCGGTATTGGCTGCGTACACTTCCATCACAGTCAAGAGACCCGGACTCTTCAGATTGTGGGGCAAAAGTGGCCTGGCTTGATGTCGGGCCAGGAATACAGAGGTTTTTTAAAGGATTTTCACGAGTGGTAGAGTCTAGCTGTAGGCTCTGTCTGCAGCGATTACTGGGCTGACTCGACCGGTGAAATACCACCGTCGCACAGAAAACCGACGTGAAGTAGGGACGATGTTCCTGAATTTCGTTCGGTGAGTGCTATATCCGGTGCCCAATTTTGTCAAAGGCTCAGCAACACACGCCCAACACCCACAGTGTTGCGGGTAGTCATGGGCGGCGGTGATTACTTACCATCAGGTGACCCGCAGCTCGTTTGCTACCTATATCATAAAAAAAGGAATATTGTAGAAATGGAATATTGTTTGTTTGTTGACCAATTATGCAGAAACGGTTAGACGGATTTGGATAAAATGCGTTTAAGGAAAAGTCCGTTACCTAGAATAAGGGGAAAGTTGTAAACGCAAAACTTTTAAAACAACGAGTTCGACTCTGCTACTTCAGAATGGTGGTTCCTGTCAATGACCCCAAGCAAATATCGGAGCACAAAATTGATCCACAAAATATAATTACACGCATCATCATTACATAGTATAAATCCAAGTCGCTAATTCTGTCTGTTTGTATGTTTGGCCGCTAACTGCTCCTAAGCCAGTTGAGGGATTTTAATGCGGTTTTCACCATATTTTTGTTTTTTTTTTATTTAAATTTGTAAATAAAGAACAATCGGAAAAAGTTTTTTAAAGTTAGCCAATAATCAATGTTTCGTGAGAAATTCGGCCAAAATTACACCATCGCGAAGCGTGGACGGGTCTCTAGTACTTATATAAATTATAAATTCTGGGTTCTCTTCCAGAAAGTCTGGAGTTTTTTTTTTCTAATTTCCCTCCACCCGCCCGTCTCCTGGCCCCACATTGACCACGGCGTCTTGTTATCCCGTGTCACGAGCCAGCTAATGAAACTCCACATTTACATACTGCCCACGACGGGCGATATGCTAATGTATGCAAATCGCTCACTAATACACAAAGTTAGATTATTTTCGCAAAGACGTGTGATGTTTTATATAAATACTAGTGGCTGCCCGCGACTCCGTTCGCGTGAAAGCCGGTTTCCCGTGGGAATGAGAAGTTTTCCCGCGGTAAAAAGTACCCTATGTGTTATTCTGATGTATAACCTATATTACTGCAAAGTTTCATCCAAATCCGTTCAGTAGTTTTTACGTGAAAGGGTAACAAACATCCATACATCCATTCATCCATACTCACAAACTTTCACATTTATAATATTAGTAGGATATAAAACAAATCTCCAGACTATCACACCAACTGTGTGTATGGCCTTAAACTATGCAGAGTTTGTACTATATGTACCATACAATGGACTAGGGGAGAACCTAGTTTCCAGACAGGAGCCAATATAGAAAATATATTTAACTAAATTGTCCCGACCCGGGAATCGAACCCGGGACCTTCCGTTTAACAGTCCGGTATACTTACCGCTGCGCCAGAGAGGTCGACATAATAAGTATATTCATAGACTAGCTTTTACTTTCTGCGTACTCTTTACTTCTCCTTACTATATCATTATCCTTACTCCAATGTTATAAATGTGAGAATGTATGTCTGTCTGTATGTTCCGCTTTCACGTCAAAACGGCTGAATCAATATGCCTTGATTTTGGAAAAGAGATAGTTTGACACCCTAGGAAGAAAATATACTTTTTACCATGGGAATAAGTGTCATTCCCAAGGGAAAATAGCTTACCGGCGAAGCCACGGTTACCAACAAGTTAACTATAATTTTTTCTAGTCAAGCTACGCTTAGAGTACGTAGGTAACCTAACTAAATACCACAAGGCCCTTACCTATTAAGAAACCGTTTTTTCTCGTTTCCAAACTCTTACACACTTTATCTTTAAATAGCGCGGTCGTATATTATATTATAAAGTTGTTTTCACGGAAGCTCGGGGGCCGGCGGTATGAAACTCATTGCTTTCGGTCTAGCTGGCATTTCTATTAGGCTTAACTTAACAAGGGCAAAGAGCAGTGATCAGATGGTTCACGGCTTTCAACGCATTATAGTTTTTTTTACCATCATGTAAAAAAAACTTAAAATCCAATAACTGGTACAGAAGGCGTTTGGGAATTTAAAAAGTTTAATATATGCAACGCATATAATTTTTTGCTTTATATATATATCTATTATCTATACTAATATAAAACTGAAGAGTTTGTTTGTTTGTTTGAACTTGCAAATCTCAGGGACTACTGGTTCGAATTTAAAATTATTTTTGTGTTAAATAGACCATTTATCGCGGCAGGCCTTAGGCTATATAACATCACGCTGCAACTATAAGGAGCGAAGAAATAATGGAAAGTATGAAAAAAACGGGGAAAATTATTCATCCTTGAGGGCTTCCATTGCGTGCGCTGCGAAAACGGTTCTAGATACCAAAAATATATGTATGAAAGAATTAAGGGAACTTTTTACCGCGGAAAAACTTCGCATTCCCACGGGAAACCGACTTCTACGCGAACGGAGTCGCAAACGGCCACTAGTACCTAATATTTTGAAAGTTGATCTCCTTTGTGTGTGTGTGACCTATTTTTCTTGTATTCCTAGTATAAAACGACAAATTATTTTTCTCAAAATCAAGAACTATCAATAATTATGTACTTTAAAAGACTTACAGGCTCAGACTTACATTACCACCTTTTTTGTATCAAAATAAGTTTGTTAAACCACTTTCATTGCCTACTACGGGTAAAAACAAAGTATACAAATTGACGTACCATCTATTAAAAAATCATGATTACTTAATCTATGAGCGCAAGTGCTTCGTTCCATATTTTCGTATTTATAAAATAAGAGCCCAAGTACTGGCCTACAGCTAAACGAATAAAAACTCAGGCCACCCTTTATGCAGAATTTATTTCTTGATCAATTATAAAAATAATAATATCCAAAGATAGAAAAATATAACTTTTTTTACAAAAAGCGTCTTTCTAAAAACCTTTTTAATTTTTAATTTTCAAACTGTAAGTTAGATGTATGTGTTTATATATTAGTGTATAATAATACTAAATCTCCAGATTAAACACACCAATTATGTGGCCCTAAGGTAAGTTGCAATAAGCACTTGTGTTATAGGAACCACATAAAGGACTAGGGGAGAACCTAGTTACACCCAGACACGAGCTAATATCGAAAAACAGTTTTTACGAAATTGGCTCGATTCGGGATCGAACCCGGTACCATACGTTTAGCAGTCCGGTATATATACCGCTGCACCACAGAGGTCGTCAAAAAATGAATTGTTTTTATAATAATAGTATTAGTTTAAAGAACAAAAGGTTTTATTCATACTTGATTTCTACCCAAAGATGTCATATTTGTGCCTTAATGTAGTGCCATAAAATGAAATTTGAAATTAAATTTTAAATGTTTGAATCGGAAACCAGTAATGAATCATCCCATATTTATATATCATTTCAATCTAGGAACATAACATATTATTATTAAAATTAAGTAATTTTACATACATATTTATCACGTTTTAGGCCATCGTCGGATGATTATCTATCATGTGAGTTGAATGCGTGAACTGCACTAAGCCAGTGTGGTGGATTACGGCTCGGATACTAAGCCGGTGCCAAATAGTGGCTAGGGGGAAGTATTAATGCCTGGATGCTATTCCATTTGGTAGTTTATTACAAGAGATAAACCCCTTAAGCTATATTTCATCTTACTTATATTTAACACTAGTAGGTACACGCGACTTCGTCTGCAATAAAAGTGATTTTCCCGTTAGAATGAAACTTATTCCCGAGGTAAAAAGTAGACTATTTTCATTTTAGGCTGTTCAACTGTGTCTATTCTAAAATTCATTAAAATCGGCTCAGCCGTTTCGTCGTGAAATTTGAACATACAGACAGACTGAAGTACATATTTTCACATTTAAAATATAAGTAAAGCTTAAAAAAATACTATTGTTAGCTAAACGAAATGGCATTTAGTTTTATTGCCGTGTTTTTTTTAGCTAAAACGACTCATTTCTTAGCCAAATAGTTACATCGAAACGGTATAAACCGCACGAAAAGCTAGTCCAATATAAATCTATATGATAGTTTCAGGAATCTTTATGCAACTAAGTTTCTCAGCTATATTGCACCTTCCCTCTATCTTCACATTAAAACTTAATTCCGATTCCTCCACTCTAAAAGTACTTACACAGTCTCAGAAATTCAGCACCATTTGTACCCTTTCTCTTTGGGGCAGCGGCTCTCAAAGTGCCGATGGGGATTTTACTTGGTTACTGTTTAAATAATTGGTGAAAAATGAAACAGTTACTGAGGTTCTTCTGCTTCTTTCGTGTGATGAGTATGCACTTTGCAACACAAACTCATCAGTTTAAGAGTTTTTGAGAACCGCATTTTTTGGGCCGTTGACGTAGTTCGTGTAGAATGGGAGCCACGTTTCTGTCAGTATTTATTAAGTCGCCTACCCAATGAGATGATGAAGTAGTAGTTTTTTTTTAATTTGATAAGTTGTTACTAACGTCTATATACTCCGTAGACTGTGTATATGTGGTGCTAAGGTTGAGTATCAGTTAAAAACAAATGATAACCTATTTTTCGTCTCTGTACTTAGGTTTTTTTATGCCACGACACTAGAATCAGTAAACATAACCGGCTGGCATCCGTTTCCAATGCAATCTCATCCTAAAATTCCTTTAAACTAGTTTTAACTTAGTTCACCACAAGACCCCCCCACTAAAACACAACCTACCCAAAAAAACTTTGACATTCAACGCCGTACAATGACCACTATAACTTTGACCCCCGCTTCCATACATCTCAGTTAGTACACAGAGCTCATTTTATATTCGATTTCACTGGTTAACGTTAGCACAAGTACTTGTAAGGTGCGGTCGAGTTAAATTGAGTTTTTTACTTTTAAATGTAACGAATTGTAGGAAGAAATGGCCAGTTACAACTACGGAGTTCGCTGTAAATTATTTAGAGGTGGGATATAAAGGTTTGTATTTCGTTAGATCACAGAATACTGTGATACTTCTAGTGTGTATGAAGTTGATTTTGTATTAGTTGATATGTGTAGATTTAAAGAAGGAAATTAATAGAAGAATACATGTCTGAATGAGCAGTAACTGTTCTTTGAAGCATCGTTTGAAATGGATAAAGAATTACCGATAAAGGTATGATAATTACCGGTACATTGTGGGTAATGGCCGTATTTTGCGTAAATTAAAGTTTTAAAAATATATATAGGAAGTTATAATGTAAGTAACTTAAATACATAAATATTTGATATGCTTGCTTGATCATAAAGCCTTTTTATTTGTGACTAGCGGCCGCCCGCGACATCGTTCGCGTGGAAGTCGGTTTCCCGTGGGAATGAGAAGTTTTCCCGCGGTCAAAAGTACTCTTTATGTTATTCTGAAGTATAACCTATACCTATTACTGTAAAGTTTTATCCACATCCGTCCAGTAGTTTTTACTAGAAAGAGTAACAAAAATCCATCGATACATACTTACAAACTTTGACGTTTATAATATTAGTAGGATTGAATTCAATTATGTAATTATACCCTTATTGTCACCGTATTTTATTATCAATGTTACTTCTGACCACACAGTCATATTTATCAACATACATAACACAAACCCCTCCTTTTTCGAAGTCGGTTACAGACAAGAACACCAATAAAGCTCCTTTCGTAAGTTCATACATAAATATATATATCATACTTCTCGCCTTCAGGAACGAAGCAAAAAATTCATCTCCACTAATGAAGTTTCAAAGCTTGCAATTAACGAAGGAATTATTATGACTGGGGATAGGGATGGGTAACTGTTTTGTCGATTAATTTTAAAAGTGACTTGATTTAATGTTTGATTTGTAATAAGACTAGTAAGAAATTTATGTTGTGCGTACCTCAAAATATATAAATAAATTTAAGTAATAATTAATGTTGCTACGTTTACGCTTGCTACTGACATACGAGAAAAATATGACAGCGTGCATATTTTTACATAATAAACAATGGACTAATTTAAAACTAATTTAATTCAGACCTAGAACACAAAAAATTTACTTGACTAATATCTTTTTTTTTAAATCGACAAAAACTATCGACTCTCTCCCATCACTAGTCGTAATAACCACGAGGCGGTCTGGAAGCTGTTCAAGCTCTGTTTGAGTTATTTATTAAAAGAAATCTACATTTTTTCATAATTTCCGTCAAATATAAATAAGTAGATACGTTGAAGTACTCTTGATGGTTTCGTGGGCGAAAGTTTAATTTAAATTGAGGTCCGAAAGGTCACGCAAGTTCATATATTTATATTATAGAGGCAGTTGCTAATTGATTGTTGACATTAATGTTGAAGTTAAGCAACTTCGGTCGTAGTCAGTTTTAGGATGGGTGACCGCTAGTGACCGAGATTCTTTATGTTTTTTAAGGCATGTAAGCCTTACTAGATTATCCATGGGCAAGCAAGAATTACTTGTTTTAAAAATCGGGATAATAGAAGTCACTTTTAATTTCAACACCACGTTCTTTAAAACTGTAGCTACCAGAAATCCGACACTAGTATATTTTGCGAAGTCACTCTTATCTCCTAAAAAGAAAGAAAAAAAGAGTACCTATCAAAAGTGGCCAAAAATCAATTTAATTTTTTTTTAATTGGCATCCGACAACTAAACTGGAAATTCACAATTTTACTTCAAAAAAATTCAGTTGACAAAAATTTACAGATTTACAGTTTAAGAAGTTACAACTTTATCTATGTAAAAATTTAAAAATAATCTGCTAGTGGTCGTGTCCTGTAAATGTCTTTTTCCAAAACATTTATATGATTAAATTTGTATTTTTCTGCTGACAATGCTCCTAATGCTGTGTTTTGATAACAATCTCTTTACCAAAAAGCTGTTTATTCTATGTTTTTGCAATATTATCGTTGGGAATTCATGAATACGTAATTTTGAATGTTTTTCGTTAATTCAACTTCTGTTTATGTTAAAAGAAAATTTTAATAAACAAGCTATTTTCTGTTACGAATAAGGTGTTTTCAGGCGTGACGTTTATGTTAATAGATTAGATTTTAATTTATACCAATTTAAATGATAGAATAATATTTACGTTTTCTATTCGGATAGCCTTTACATTTAATGTGCATGGTGAAAGTGGACGGTACAAAGTCCAAATACTTATACTACTACTCTATCCTACTAAAAATTATAAATATAAGTTTGCAAGATGTTTGTGTCTTTCACAGAAAAACTACTGAACGGATATAGATGAAATTTAGTTTTTTTTTTTATAATACCTACTAAAAGAACTTTAGATGCAGGTCCCATATTATCGCAGGAAAAGGCAATTAACTGTAAAACGGCAAGGTGAAAGATAGCAAATCTGTTAAAAGTTTCATTGATAAGAAGTGCAGAGTAACTCGTGTCACGGAGACCGAACATGTAAAGTGTGCAGAGTCCACACCAAGGGTGGCGCTTAATATTGCGCTCGGTTTTTAGTTTATAACGTTTTTACCTACATTACACAATAATTATAGTAGTCTTGATCATGCTATTCTCACTGAATTAGTTGTACGCTCCAGAGGAATCGAACTCAGAACTTTCAATGTCAGTCAGATTCCTAGCCACACAGTTGATTATAAACAATTTGTAACCTAAAAATATTTTTAAATTAGGTAACTTAATAAACAACCTAGTATTTCAATTAGAACGTAAAACATCGATAAATGTTAGTGATGTTCGTTACAAATGTTCGTCATTTAGATTGCAGGTTGCGTCAGCGGTAACCGTGACTAACCAGAATAGGGATGGGCATGTAGAGAAAAAAGCTAAGGAATATTTGAGTATGCAGTAGTGAAATTTCGACATAAATCTCCAGATTACTTATGGAACTGTGTGGTCAGAAGGACTACAAAATTTATCATGGGATCTCCTGAGTTATTTATACACAGAATCTAATCTCAGAATAAATCTACTAATTGTGAAAAAAGGTATTCCACTTGGCCGTCTAGGCAACGAAGGTGATGAATAGTGTCGATTGATTGTGAAACTTGTATCATTACCATAACTTTAAAATTATATGCAATTTATAAAACCTACTTAATGGTTTAAATAATTTAAAAAACTTAAAATTATTCTTGTCTGGAATTAAAGCGGCAAAAATTCAAAAGTATCGACAATTGATATCGACAAATTGCCATCACTAACTTAACAAAGCGCCAGTGATTTGTTTCTAGGCGTGTTTTCTTGTGACGAGGGATTATCACCCTTATTGCCTTTACGATTGATACCCCCGAATTTAACGGGGGTTGTAAAAAATTGCCAACATCCAGGTGGGTTCGGATCTTGTAAAGTTTTAAGTAAACATTGGGTTTTCGATGAAAAGTTCTTGTGTCTTTTATCGTGAGATTGGTTTGGCTTAAGCTGGTGAAGATCGATCATTGATACTTAAATAGGTTACAATAATATTTTCCACTGCTACCTTAAGTTTACAGCATTTCCTACACAAAATAGTATTTTAAAGAAAAGATCTAAGCCGTTACAAAGTAGTGTACCACAGGGTTCTACACTCGCGCCGCTGGCGTTGCTTGGCGATTAATTGATTAGGGTTCTCTGGCGTAATATTAAAACAAACCATATGATGGTATTTAAAGCTATTAAAGTACGGCTATTTGTGAGTTGTGATTTTATCAGGACACTTAATCAGGTGTTTTTTATGTCAGTCAGCTGATTGTGTGTCTTTGTAAGGCTAATTGTAGCAAGTGTAAACTTCATTTAAACATTTTGCACCTTAGAAGCTTAATAGGGCTTTACTGGAAATATAAAAAACCAATAGTGCGTTTTAGAAGTGACGCAATATGCAGAAAAAACGAAATACACTTAGCTAATTCCTCTTAATCGAAGATTTTTTAAGCATAGAATTAAATATTTAATCCTAAAATCAGTTAGGGAATATCAATTCCGCTTTCTTGTTAATACAGCTGAACCGATTTTACTAAATTTTGGAACATAGATTATGCGATACCCTGGAAGGTAAATAGGCTACTTTTACCGTGGGAATGTAAATTCTACGCCTACAAAGTCGCGGGTACTAAGTTGTTATAGGTGTTCATTTACAGGGTTTAAAAATACTGCTTCCGAAAACAAAAACTGGGCATTGCTGGAGGGGCACTCGTTACGTTAAAAGCATAAAGATTTTTTTTTTACCTAATTTTGCTATTGCATTAAAACTATAGAGTTTCCGTATTAATTCAAATTAAATAGTGTTTTAGTTATATTTGCTGTGTAAACCAACGCTCCCGAACCATTAGCTGATGTGTGATGACTTCAAGCGGCGAATATCACTTTTCAATCCTTAATAACTTTTGTAAATTGAGTTTTCTGGGTATAGTGTTAGTGAATTTAGTTACTATTAAGACTCAAGAATAGGTGGTTTCAGGCTTCGGAAATGGACGTTTTACACCAATAAATAAAATAATTACATTATTATTATGCTTGCTACTGCAAAAGTAAGCTGCTTAGCATTTCATCAACTTGATAAAAATTAGCGCTACAGAACCCTGGTATAGCGTATAAATTATATACTTGATCCTAAGGCAAAGTTCAAACACAAATAAATAATGTACCGAAGTTCATAAAACAAAATAATTTTTAGAACTGTGCAAGATGTATAAAACACTATCAAACTAATTGAAGTCATTTGTTTAGTTATTTGCAGTAAGCACTTGTTATAGGTACCACATAATGGACTAGGGGAGAACCTAGTTACACCCAGACACGAGCCAATATCGAAAACCATTTTTACGAAAATGGCCCGACCCGGGGATCGAACCCTTAGCAATCCGGTATGTATACCGCTGCACCACAGAGGTCGTCAACAAAAGGAATATGTTCTGAAAATTGGTCGACAGCAAGGTTTTCGATCAAAAAATAAGTATTACTTTAGCTTAGTCATGTGATAAACAGATTAAATATAATTAAGATTTAAATTGATGAGCCATAACTGACAAGTCACAGAATGTGTCCTTCTTTAGTTGTAATTACTACAAAATTTCTATATTTTAAATTAATTTCTGTGAATATTTTTATTTTGTTTTATACATTGATTAACATTTTGAATGATCATTGGTTTATTTGCATTAATGTTATAAATTAATGTTGCCATTACTAGATTTAACCTCATTTATTTTTTGTTACCAGTAAAAACTTTTACTAATAAAAATATTTTTATTCATGTCTATGTCTACTACGTCTTCTAAATATTTCCTTCTGTTCCTTAATGATACTGTACTTCCAAGTCTAAGCCAAGAATTAAATCAAAATTACGGCAATATTTCTTCACGTCTTCAGAAATTAACTGAAATTCCACCTACATCTCTCTATCTGTGAAATGAGTTTAATTTCGACTCGTGCCGGGAATCAAACTTGGGAATTTCTCGCCAATTAAAAGACTTTGTTGAATTATGAAATATAATTAACAAGTTATTTTAAAGGTTAAGGGTGGGGTTTGAATTTATTTATTTAAGAGGTTAGTGATCTACTTATATGAGGGATGTAGAAAACATATTAAGTTTATAATATTATAAATTTGTGAGTATGTATGGATGTATGGATGCTTGTTACTCTTTCACGTAAAATACTACTGGACGGATTTTAATGAAACTTTACAGTAATATAATCAGAATAACATAGAGGGTACTTTTTACCGCGGAAAAACTTCGCTTTCCCACGGGAAACCGACTTCTACGCGAACGAAGTCGCGGGCCGCCACTTGTCTATGATCAGAATTTGGCTGTAAAACTTTTTTTACAAAACAAATGCTACAGACCCATATTTTTTATGGTCAAGAAAAACTTAAAACAATTTTTAGACATTACAAACTATAAACTACTTTACAAAGCATCCACTCTCACAACACAAGATATTTGCCGCGTTCGTCGCCGAATCATCGTCGCACTAACGAACAAATATTTGAACACGCTGTATCGATGTCTCACTCGGACGTGCAAGAAGCGATAGCAAAACAAAGTAGGTATTTTAATGATGTACGGGAGCAAGCATGGCAGCCTAGTGGCAACAGGAACGGTCTACTATAACATAGTGTACCACCAATTTGGTCTTTTTCAAATTATGTACATGTTTATCACGCACTAACGGTGAGGGAACATCGTGAGGAAACCCACATGATTGGATGATTATCCATCATGTGATCCACCAACCCGCACCGAACCACTAGTGGCCGCCCGCGACTCCGTTCGCGTGGAAGCCGGTTTCCCGTGGGAATGAGAAGTTTTCACGCGGTAAAAAGTACCCAATGTGTTATTCTGATGTATAACCTACATTACTACAAAGTTTCATCCAAATCCGTCCAGTAGTTTTTACGTGAAAGTGTAACAAACATCCATACATCCATTCTCACAAACTTTCACATTTATAATATTAGTAGGATAGGAGGATTACTACTACTTACTACTACTACGGGAGCAAGCGAGCAAGCAGGGTGTAAACGAGCTAGCGGGTCGCTCTCCACCCATGTTTGCCACATCAGTGTTGGTACATTTTTTACTCTCAAACCTCAATAAGTAGGTAAGTAGTTCTAAGTCCAGATGTCGAGAGACAAGCAAGTCAAATCGCTGACAAGCCGGTGGTGTCCATTGCACGCTTTGTGAAATCATAAATGAAAGTTAATATCCTTCTTACTTGTTTTTTCTTAATTGATTGTAGCTTATGGTAACGAGAAAAAAAAATGGAAACTGCCAACTAGTTTATTTGATGCTATTCATAAAAACCGAATAAAAATATTTTTTTACCTTTCAACAAAATTTTATGCCAACAAAATAATGCCTAATGGAAAGAGAAAAAAAACATACTACACATTAAAGTCATTGGTTATAATCAATTGAAACCTTAAAACTTTATTACTTTCAGTGTACAAACAGTTTTGCAGTCGGTACATAAACCGCGATGCACCTGCATTCGTCCACAGCGTCCGTTTTTGCTGACGGTACGGCTGAGACACCTTCTGTTCAGTTAAGACTGTTTTCGAGTAAAGGGTTTTAAGAACTTCAAAAGAGATAAGAGTTAAAGCTTTATTTTTGATAGATATTTTGTTTTGGCCACATACCTATTACTTCATGTTTTAATAATCACCAAATTATCGATTATTTGTTAGGTAATTCGTTATAATTGATCTTGTAAATGTATTCCCTTAATTTGACATGTAATATTTACATTATGAATAAATGATGATTATTATTATGATGATTATTAGGTTAGTTACTACAGAGCTTGGTCAGTTAAGGTACATATTCACATCCCTTTCTTTCCTACCCTCATCGACCTATATGTATTTCTCTTTTACTCATATGGGGAGGGTTAGTTGCGCGCTGGCAGCGATTGATGTTACTTCGACCTCCGCATTGTAATGACCAAAAAACTGATATAAATCCAAATATTTCAGTGTTGTTGTGACGTCATATGTGCAAGAGATATCTCTATTGGATTTCAGTGGCTTTTTTCTTGGATTGAGCGCAGGGGCATAGGGTAAGTCCTCCTTTTCTATCCCTGTATGTACCGACCGCTCGTCCAGGCTTTGTTTTAGGTAGGCTAACTTTAGGTGTATGTGTCAAAGGTCATTCTGAAAACCTTCCTTCGAACTACGGCCTTCATAATTTGCTTATATTAATTGGAATAGTGATATGCCAGTGTGTAATCAATGACAACATATTCTATCATATTGGGTGTAGGTATTTGGTGATTGAATAATTTATTATAGTCAGAGTTATTAAGAGTATTAGTTGAAATTTTACGAATCCTGACAATTAGGTTTGTTCTTGTCAATTTCAAAAAAAAGGCAAAATGTGAGTGGTATTTGTGGGAAGCGTTTCGTATCATTATAAAAAATATATTATAAACAAAATGTATAAGTGTTTATATTAGGTATTTTGGGCGGTGACATTAATACATCATCTGTGAAAATTGCAACTATCAAATTTTCACTATTATTAAGATATCGCCTGGTAATAAAACAGGACTTTTTAAAATTTAAAAAAAGGTAAAAGATCACTATGTCCGTCACCTTACTTTAAATTATATTGTTAAGAAGATTTCACTTTAAAAAAAGTACCTACGTAATTCCATCGATGAAACCACGCTACATCATTTCCTACTAAGTCCTTCAAACGTCCAAACAAAAAACCATCCTAAACACATTTGCACAGCATCTATCCAACCCAGCTTCCCCAAATTAATTAGTCTTGAACATGCAAAGTAGAACGAGCACACAGTCGAAACAAGTAATAAAAACATAGCTACGTAGAAAATAAGGTGCTGCTAGGTACTTTTCATAGAATATCAAAGGATACAAAATTATGTACCATTCACGCCGGTTCTCCCCTTTATAGGTGCGGAGTAATGAGCGGGACAGGAGTGGGGTGGAGTCGGATATAGGTTTTATTAGTTTTATTTAATGCGTTGGATAAAAATTATATTCAACTAGCGGCCCGCCCACGCTTCGCAATGGTGTGATTTTTGCCGACTTGTTCCCGAAACATTCGTTTTTTCGCTAACTTGCAATAACTTTTCTAAATGTTCTTTATTTAAAATTTTAAATGAGAAAATATCCTTAAAGATGGCGACACCCAACAGACAGAATTAACGACTTGGATTTATACTATAGCTAAGGTTAGACAGAAAGTAAAAATACGTTACACAAGGAACTTGTATTTTCACAAATATATTTATAATAAAAACTATTTAATTACCAAACGTTACTATGTTTCAGTAGCCTAGAATAGTCTTTTTAGTAGTCAGAATAGTAGTTTTTTGGAGTGGTAGAGTCTAGCTGTAGGCTCTGTCTGCAGCGATTACTGTGCTGACTCGACCGGTGAAATACCACCGTCGCACAGAAAACCGACGCGAAGTATAGACGATGTTCCTGCGTTTCGTTCAGTGAGTGCGGTATCCGGTGCCCAATTTTCTCAAAGGCTCAGCAACACACCCCCAACACCCACAGTGTTGCGGGTAGTCATGGGCGGCGGTGATCACTTACCACCAGGTGACCCGCGTGCTCGTTTGCTTGCTATATTATACATATTAAAAATGGCACAAGGGACGGCAAAACATGCATTCAAGAAATGTTACTCTCAGAACTTTTTTTTGGTCATGTATATTTTATTTTAATTGTGTAGTTATTTTAATTGTGTTTCGACAAAAAAAGATACAATAAACCGACTCCACACATTTCTCTATCTCACGCAACGCGCACTACCTACGTAGAATTAAAGCAAAACGACATCAGAATAAAATACTTAAATACACCTTTGTTACTGCCTTTTTCCAGTTTTATACATTCCAAAATGAAACTTTTGCGCAAAAACGACTTTTTAGTGTGTTTTAGGATAAAAATGAATGGAGTCGAGAAAATGAGAGTTCATGGTTTAAAATGGCTGCGGGCAGTCGTAAAAATAATAGATGGTATTCTAATTTTGGAATTGTTAAAGAAAATTTGGAAGTACTTAAGTTATTTGATAAGTTTTTAGATAAAAGTGTAGGAGGTTGTTGTACTTTTAAATGCCTATGCTTTTAAGTATATATTTTAATTTTCTTAACATTATCTTTTTATGCGTTATTGAATGTTGAAAAATACATTTATAACGGGTGTAAAAAGACCACTTCCGAAGCCTGAAACCACGTATTCTTGAGCCTCAATTGTAACTAAATTCACTAACAGTATACCCGGACAACCCAATTGAAAAGTCATATTCGCAGCTTGAAATCATCGCTCACACATCAACTGATGGTTCAGGTGCGATGATTCACATTGCAAATTAATTTAAAACACTATTTTATTTGTAATCATCAGGAAATGTGATAGTATAAATGCAATTTTGTACAAAAATTAAAAAAAAAGTATTTTTTTATTATAATTAAAGTTAGCTGGCCATTACCCTACAGCACTTCAGGGGCCAAAAAACAGCGATTCCATCATTACATAGTATAAATCCAAGTTGCTAATTCTGTCTGTTTATATATTTGTCCGCTATCTCCTCCTTAACAACGCAACGGATTTTGATTCGGTTTTCGCCATCTTGTAGGGGATTTATTCATTTAAATTTGTGAATAACGAACATACAGAAAAAGTTATTATAAGTTAGCCAAAATTCAACATATCGTGTACAAGTCGCGAAAAATTACACCATTGCGAAGCGTGGGCGGGTCGCTAGTTCTAAATATTTAGACCTGAATTGACCTGCAAAAGCATATTCATCACTCGATAAGAATAAATAATAATACATAAATCTCCAGACTGACACACCAAGTATGTGGCCCTAAAGTAAGTTGCAGTAAGCACTTGTGCTATAGGTACCACATAATGGACTAGGGGAGAACCTAGTTACACCCAGACACGAGCCAATATCGAAAAACCATTTTAACGACTTCGGCCCGACCCGGGGATCAAACCCGGAACCATCTGCTTTGCAGTCCGGTATATACCGCTGCACCACAGAGGTCGTCACTATCGCCATAAGAAGAATAACCATAATTATGGAAGTCACTGAAACAAACATTTTTTATTACCTAAAACGTATAAATACTATTGTTTATTTAACATATAATACACCACAGCTTGCGGTGCGTCGATAAAAACTTCTGTTCGTATCTTACCACTAAACATGAGATTCTCCGTTACTAGATAAGTTAATAAAGTTATTTTGTTTACCATTGTACCATCGCACAATGAAATCTCAACTTTATTGCTTACGATATAACGCTCATATTTATCTAACATTGCTCGTAAGTTCATAATAGTGCCTATGGAGTATATTCCGTATTCGATTTTCAACCGTTTCTCGATAGCAATAAAGTTCAATTTGGTATAGATATTGGAGTGTTTTAATATATTTTCTATGCGTATTTTGTAAACAGGCTTTGATTTACAAGTGGCAATAAAGAAAACATATCTTTGATAGAATCAAAGCTCTTGAAGGTATGTGGTGAAGGTTGGTAAACTATATTTCTTATTTGGAATAATAAAAATCTATTCTTGGTAAATTTAATTTTCAAAAAGTTTTCTTGTTTCGTGGAAAATAGGTAGGTATTGTATTGTTGTGTTATGTTATTTAGGGTTATATATACAGGACCAAGTTAAAGATAAAATCTATAGTGCCTGAAAATGTTTGATGGTTTTATATTCGACATTGACGAACTTCTGTCTAAAGTTACGTCCCCTAATTCAATTCCTAGTTAAGCTTTTTTTTCATATCCATAGAATGGTTTATGTGTAAAAGCGTAATAGAAGTTTGTTTGGCGCCTTGCGGTTTTTCCCGCAACTAAGTTGCTTTTACCCCGACAACAGGGTACGTTTCCACGACCAAAAGTACTTCATGTGTTATTCCAAGTGATAGTCTATCTATACATTAAGTTTTATCAAAATCCGTACATTCGTTTTTGCTTGAATGATAATAATCAAACACATACTAACAACACAGACTACCACATTAACAACAATCCTAAGGATTGACTAAAAACATATTTTATTACCACCCCAAGTATACATACCAAGCATTTTTAACTCTACCAATATATTAACAAACTACCACAGATGTTGGCAGACTCCTCACTCCAATGTTAGACCGAGTCGCTCTCAGAAATGGTTTTAATCTGAACCGCGTCGCCGCGATCCAGTTAAATTAGATTCGGTGGCGGTGGCAAAGAGAATGCAAACGTACAGAAGAATAGGTAGGGTTGGAGGGTGGAATTAGTGTTGGGGGCTGAAGATAGATGGCGGTAGTGACAATGTGACTACGGTCAATGATAGGTTGAAAGACTATTAACGAATGGATTATCCTCATTGGTATTTTTTCATGATATTTTTCATTGAGAAACTACAATTCGGCAAGTTAATTGAATCTATTGGGTGTTTCAACAAAAACAGATAGTAGAGGCTATTAACTGGAACCAAGTTAGAGGCATTAAACTTTCGTTTTCAGACACAATGAATTATGTACTACAGAGAAAAAGCTTAACACAAAAAAGGGACAAATGGACACTAAAAACTATTTTGAAAAAATAATTACGAAAAAACGTGAAGGAAAATTTTAATGTAGGTTAACAACAAAACCTTATCTACTATTACTTCCAGTAGACTGTAAAAAAGTGTCTCTACATATCTTTATTAATTTTTTGATTAACTTTCCTTCTGTAACCCCTTCTATCGTGTCTGTAAAGCGATGCGGTTACCCGCTCACCGAGCTCCGACGGAAATGATATCGACATGTCGATTATATGCCGATCTAATAAAATAACCCTTGTCAATAGGGGTTAGAGTTGTGTATGTTTTTTGTGGGAAATTTAGTGGAGAATAAATGACGGGGTGTTTAAACTTTATATGTTTTTTTTTTAGTTTTTGTAATTGATTCAGAAGTTTATAATGAAGCAGAAGTTTGAATCAAAACTGTTAGTTTTTTAAAGACTTTTCTACTGAGATTACTTTAATTATGCTTGGGCTGTGTTGTCCGAAACAAATAGTGGCATGAACATTTAGAAGTCGCTACAGAACCTTATTTTAAAAAAATGGATATGAAATCTTAAAAAAAACCGGCCAAGTGCGAGTCGGACTCGCGCACCGAGGGTTCCGTACAAACCTGCAAAAACTACTTAAAATTTTAAGCTTTTCGGAATTTTTCTGTTACCTGTGCTGTAAGCTATTGCTTCTTACCAAATTTCAAGATTCTATGTCAACGGGAAGTGGTCTTTAGGTTTTAAATCCCGTGCGTGTAGTTGCGAGTTTCAAAATATGCGGTATCAATGGTTGTACTTTTGCGTTTTGCGTTTTTGCGTTGACTTAGATTTTTTTTTTTCACGGGTTAAAGGCAATTAGATCTAAGTATTAGATATGAATTCCAACTTATAAGTTTATATTTATTAAAAAAATATATATTTTGTAATGTAACTAAAAATTTAAGGTTTTCGGAATTTTTCCTTTATGTGTGCTATAAAACGTTGCTTCATGCCAAATTTCAAGATTCTAGGTCGACTGGAAGTACCCTTTAGGTTTTGATTCCCTTGCGAGTGTCGACTTGCGAGTTTCAAAATATGCAGCTTAAATGCTGTTTCTTTTGATTGCGTTGACATAGAAGTTTGATTTTGTTACAGCTTAAAGGTATTATAGACCTGAGTATTTGGTATGAATTTCAATTTAATACCTCTACGCATTTATGAGGAAATGGGTAGTAAGGTTAAAATTATTAAAAAAAAAATATTATGTGATGTAACTAAAAATTTATGGTTTTCGTAATTTTTCCTTTATCTATGCTATAAGACGTTGCTTCGTACCAAATTTCAAGATTCTGAGTTCACGGGAAGCACCCTGTAGGTTTTGATTCCCTTGCAAGTGTCGACTTGCGGCATAATTTGCGGCATAAACGGCTGTATCTTTTGATTGCGTTGGCTTAGAAGTTTGATTTTTTCACAGCTTCAAGGGACAGTAGACCTGAGTAATTGATATAAATTTCAGCTTCATACCTCCACGCGTTTTTGAGAAAAAGGGTCTTGACAGACGGACGGACGGACAACAAAGTGATCCTATAAGGGTTCCGTTTTTTTTCCTTTTGAGGTACGGAACCCTAAAAAGGTGTAGTAGTGAAAATCGTGGCCAACTTAGTGTATACCTTATAATTAATATGCTACAAAAGTTTATATTTCAATAGGAATAAATTACCTGGGTTCTTAGTAATCTAATGAAGCTTCACTCAACCTACTAATATCACTAATTCAATTCTAACACCACTCAACATACTTCCCTAATGTTTGTTGCAAAATTCTGGAGTTCCACTTCTGAACGTAGAACCAACTTGATTACCTGAAGCCAATTCAAAGTTAACTACAAGTACATTGAGGAATTCTCCTAATTATACGCAAGATTATCTCGAGATATCTAATGGTACAGAATCTTGTTGTATTTAGAATTATTGAAGATGTAGTTGCGCGAATTCATATTTGGACAGTAGTTGAAACTTTATGCTTGAGTAAGCAATTCAAAATAACCTCTGAAGATGAGATTTTAGATTTTCTGCGTATTCAAGAGCGAGAGGCGTGTTCCCATCTCACGCTATATATTGTAGTCTTTGTTCGGAACCACGTTAAATGACAATTTTTTTTTAGGGTTCCATACCCAAAAGGTAAAAACGGGACCCTATTATTAAGACTTCAATGTCCGTCCGACAGTCTGTCACCAGGCTTTTGAATGGTTCTCATTAATCGGGATAGCTAGACAGTTGAAATCTTATGTTGCTGTTATCACAAAAAAAAACTAAAAACATATATGAAGGTGTCTTTTTGCAAATTTTTATAGATTAATGGTATGGGAGCTTTTGCGAGCGAGCCCGAATCGCACTTTTCCTTTTTTGTTTTTCTCAATTCCACACCAGACAGTGCATGCCCTTTGTCTTAACATTCTAGACTGATAAATTGTAACAATTTCAATAAGTATTTCCAATTTAGTATTCTGTGATTGCTAACCTTAAAATAATAAGGAACAAATTGAAACTTTTTTGGATTTTTTAGAAATATACTATTTCTATGAGAGAGCTGAAGAACTTTGAGAGAAAAAAAAACACAGGGACTTTTTTTTAAAGTAACTTCATGCAAAGGTTTGATAAGTAAGTATTTAGATTCCTTAAAGGAGACTTACTTGTTACTTCATTTGACCACTTCGACCAAAGAATTGAATACGGGACCTTCCTCTTAACAACAAATCAGTCATTAGTTAAATAAACTAATAAACACCGTAGTCATTAAACCGTTTTCCAATAAGCCGATACTTATTTTACAAATATTTACATGTTTTAATTCATTTTCAGTAAACTAGTGCTACCTACGTTTATTCTCGCTTAAAACCTAACCAAACATAAGATAATATTTAAATTATTGTTTATTCGATTTTGTATAACACACGCATGTAGCGTATCTAGATGTGGCAGGGATATAAATTTACCAGTTTAATCATTTCAATATACTAAATCAGTATAGATAAGATTGATGTGAAAATAGCCTTGCCAAAATTATACTAACTCACCTTTTTGGTAGCGTATTTAAAAAGGGATACGTTTTGTAAGGTTCAACAATCATAGCCGATTAATAATGCCTATATTATTCAGTCTACCACACAAAATGTGTGGACCTCAGCAAAGCGAAAACTTATTCTATAGGTACCACACAATGGGCAAGGGCAGAACTTAGTTGCGACCAGACACGAGCTAGTTTTTAAAACATTTAAACTCCATTTACCTGACCCGGAATCGAACCCAGGACCTTTCGCTTAACAGTCCACATTTTATATCAACACCAAAAAAATATGTTTTTCGAAATTCACAAATCACATAAAAAATAAATAAAGTTTTTAGTCATTTATTTAAACACTAGTGGCCGCCCGCGACTCCGTTCGCGTGGAAGTCGGTTTCCCGTGGGAATGATAAGTTTTCCCGCGGTAAAAAGTACCCTATATGTTATTCTGATGTATATGTAAAGTTTCATCAAAATCCATCCAGTAGTTTTTACGTGAAAGAGTAACAAACATCCATCCATACATCCATACTCACAAACTTTCACATTTATAATATTAGTAGGATTTATTCCATTTTGCTACAACTAGAACATCCAGTATTTGCACTCCACGCTTCACTTATGCGACAGCACGGCTTCGTCTAAACAGCTTATGTCCCGCGCGGGCGCCGGAGTTGATATTTTTGTGAACTTTATGAACGAAACATGTGTTACGGAGTGGAATACACTGTTTTGTAAGCTGGGTTGAAAGACTACGGAACTAGGTAGGTTGAAATTGTATACATGCTTTAAGTAAATAATAAACGTAAGGTTAATAAACCATAATAATTTTAGAGTGGTAGAATCTAGCTGTAGGCTCTGTCTGCACCGTCGCACAGAAAACCAACGTGAAGTAGGGACGATGTTCCCGCGTTTCGTTCGGTGAGTGCGATATCCGTTGCCCAATTTCTCAAAGGCCAGCAACGCACCCTCAATGCATATGTAATTGTGGATGTATATGGGCGGCGGTGATCAACCACTTACCATCACGTGACCCGCTTGCTCGTTTGCTAGCTTCTCTCCAAAAAAAAAGTTAAAGTCAATAATTACCTGACAATTTTTGAACACATTTCAAACCTACATAACTTAAAATTTGTTTTGTCTCTATCAATCTAATGTAACAACTTTCATAACTGAGACACGAAGGTTTAAAATGCGTATTTAAATAAGAGGATTAATTCTGTTGTTTATCATGTTAATTATCGCTGTTAATACTTTGAACTCTTTCGAGTCGTGTGACGTCACACGCAGTACTAAAACGCCGGCAGCCAATCAGATGCGAGGATTCCTACCTCGCCCCCCGCAACTACCACTGTACAAAATATGCATATTAAAGCTTTCCGAATATAAATATCCTAGTGACTCGCCCACGCTTCGCAATGGTGTAACTTTGGGCGACTTGTTACCAAAACATTGAAGTTTGTCTAATTTAAGAAAACTTTTTGGGCGTGTTCTTTATTTACAAATTTACGTGAAAAAAAACCTAGAAGATGGTGAAACTCGCATTAGAATCCCGCAGCTGGTTTAGGAGGAGTTAGCGGACAAACAACCAGACAAAATTAGCGACTTCGATTTATAGTATGTAATGAAATGATAAGTAGAATTTTTAATAACTAGTGTAGTTAATAACACTATCGTACACAAAACTCTAAATATTTTACTTCCGTCTAAAATGAGAGGAAGATTTTATTCTTTGTTATTTTTTATCCTAAAGTACAAAGGAAGAACTTGAAGCGCATTCTCAGAAATACATTCTACATTTAAAGCGCCATCCAATATCCAGAAACTTCCCACATTCAAAGACGATTTTCCTTGTATTAAACCTCTGTTCTATGTTTTGATATTTTAGACATAATCTTGTTAATATAATGCATGATACTTACCTTCACTTCTCGTGTGGACATGTCGGCTGAAAATATAGCCACACAAACATACAAAATTATGATTGTACTAGTGGCCGCCCGCGACTCCGTTCTCGTGGAAGTAAGATTCCCGTGGGAATGAGAAGTTTTCCCGCAGTAAAAAGTACCCTATGTGTTATTCTGATGTATAACCTATATTACTGTAAAGTTTTATCAAAATCCATCCAGTAGTTTTTACGTGAAAGAGTAACAAACATCCATACATCCATACATCCATACTCACAAACTTTCACATGTATAATAAAGAGTGCCAAGAGTCATTCCACCAGCTTTTACTCTCGGTCTACTACGGCCATTGCTGATGTATTTAGGGGTGTCCCGTGACATCGTTTCTTTATTTTTGATTTTATGCTTTTGACAATGTATAAGAGATTAGTTTTTAATCCTACATGCAATAAAGTTATTTCATTTCATTACAAAATGCCTTTATCTATGTACTAGCTTTTACCCGTGCGGCTTTGCACGCGTTAAATCCGGAGTAAAACTGCTTTCTCTGTACTATGTTATCATACCAGTAAACTTTCCTCTCGAATCACTCATTCTTTAAAAAAACGCATCAAAATACGTTGTGTAGTTTTAAAGAATTAAGCAAACATAGGGACAGAGAAAGCGACTTTGTTTTATACTATGTAGCGATGTAGATACGACTGAGTCTCACTTAATTGATAAATTGACAGTGAACTCTTCTAAAATATTATTTTATTTTCTTAAACGTCGTTTGCTTCATTGTGGCTTCATTCGACATTCAAAATAAAATAATTTAACAAAAAAATCAAACAGACACAACTGTGTCAAACAGTACTAATTACACTGAAAATAATCCTACTAATATTATAAATGTGAAAGTTTGTGTGAGTATGTGAGGATCTGAGGATGAATGGATGTTTGTTACTCTCTCACGTGAAAACTATTGGACAGATTTGGATGAAACTTTGCAGTAATATAGGTTACTAGTGGACGCCCGCGACTCCGTTCGCGTGGAAGTCGGTTTCCCGTGGGAATGAGAAGTTTTCCCGCGGTAAAAAGTACCCTATGTCCTTTCCCAAGTTCAGTTCCTTCTTCATACCAAATTTCATCAAAATCGGTTCTGTGGTTTAGGCGTGAAAGCGTAACAGACAGACAGACAGACAGACAGACAGACAGACCGACAGACAGACAGAGTTACTTTCGCATTTATAATATTAGTAGGGATACATCAGAATATGATATAGGGTACTTTTTACCTCAGGAAAACTTCGCATTCCCACGGGAAACCGACTTCCACGCAAACGCAGTCGCGGGCGGCCACTAGTCCCTACTTCCCTACTAATATTATAAACGTGAAAGTAACTTTGTCTGTCTGTCTGTCTGTTACGCTTTCACGCCAAAACCTCTGAACCGATTTTGATGAAATTTGGTATGAAGAAAGAACTGAACTTGGGAAAGGACATAGGGTACTTTTTACCGCGGGATAATTTCTCATTCCCACGGGAAACCGACTTCCACGTGAACGGAGTCGCGGGCGGCCACTAGTATAAATATAATTTCTCTAGTCGTTCAAACAATCTGTATAATGTTTACTTGAAAACATTCTTGTCTCTATTTTTCTTTTTTTTATAATATTTTCCACGTAATAACCTTATTTAGTTGTTTTCTTTGAAGGCACGATTCTAGGAAATTACAACAACGAGCTTTTTAATCATTCTTTACCTTTTTATTTTATTTTAATGGCTTTTCTGATAAAAGCTTAAGCGTGTATACAGAGTGATTCTCGAGACTGTTTTGGCCTGAAAGCTACGTTATAAAACCTATAAGTACCTATTATAATGGCAAAATTTTATCTCTTTGTTTTTAATTAGCATATTTAAGCAATTCAATCATAGGTAAGTAACTAAACTTATTAGTATACTATGTGAAGCACATGTAAAATAGCCTAGATGTCTCGCTGTGTCGAATCTACTCCCTTCACACGTTCGGTCTCGGTGACAGCCATTACTCTGACCATCCTGCACTTATAACTGCAGCACACCTTGTTGTTAAAAACTCATTTATATAATACTTCTTGATTGAATTTATCCTACTAATATTATAAATGTGAAAGTTTGTGAGTATGTGATGATGTATGGATGTATGGATGTTTGTTACTCTTTCACGTAAAAACTATTGGACGGATTTGGATGAAACTTTGCAGTAATAAAGGTTATACATCAGAATAACACATAGGGTACTTTTTACCGCGGGAAAACCTCTCATTCCCACGGGAAACCGACTTCCACGCGAACGAAGTCCACTAGTATCTTTATACATTACAAAAAAAGAGTAAATCTTTCGTAAGAATTTAATCACAATCTAAGTTATCTTGCGTAAAATCAATCGCGAAAACATTTCCAACACATTTCAATATCCGGGCTGTAGTTTTCTCCATACTCTTTACTTTCAGCTTATTACACTTAGTCAAAGTTTCTTTAAGTAACGTGCTATATGTCATTTTATAAATATCAGTGAATTTATAAATATTTATTGTTCCATCGGGGTTGCCAAAGCCTTGTTCATTTTGGAAGCAGGAGATGAAATAGGCAAAGTTCTGATCGTCCTTGTAAGTGTTTTTTACTATTTGGTCCAGAATATCAGAATCAACACCTGTTTTTTTAATACATTTTTGACTTGCTCGATACACCACACAGGATTGGCTGCTTAGCGCTTTTAATATCGGCTAAAATAGAGAATTTAGAAGTTAGGTCTTATATGAAAAGTTTATAAGTTCGTTGTAAAAATTGTTATTAATCAACTTACTTTAGAGTCTTGTTTCTTGCATTTTGACGGACAATTAGCTCCTAACTACAAAAAACAAACCAATATTTTAATTATACAGGGTGTCCAGGAAACAATGGATAAGCTCTGAAGGGCTAATAGTAGAACTAAAGGCAAGCCTAAAAAATATTTGATAAAAAGTATAACCCTTACACTGCTAGAAATATGGCGCTTTAAAAAAAAACTTCATATTTTTTTGACTGTGTTCATATTTTTACTCGTAACGATTTCAAATCACTTAATAACATCATTATTTCTGTGCTAAAATAATTAATTTTAACCGCATCAGTGAATAACTTTCAAATAAAATAGCTAACTAAAGTATTTTTCTCAAAAAATAATGTTAAACTTTTGATTTGTGTAAAATTTCTGAAGAAATATTTTTGATGCGCAACTTTGAACAGCTCTGGTATAAAAAAATTATATGAAAGTAACAGTGACCAATGATTTCAAAATATTCCTGGTTTAATAACGTTTTTAAAAATATGTAATATGTCGTTATTGTAATGAAAAAATATTGAACTAATGGTATTATTGTGTAAAATGGGATAATTATTTAGTTCTAGCAAAATTATAAAAATACAATAAAACTAAAGAAATATGATTTTCAACTGATATTAATTGCAAAAACATTAGAATAATTGAGAGCAACTGTTCAAATTGTCTGTCCCCATCCTGATGCAGGCCCTACAACTACGAATAAAGGATCTTCAAAAAAATCGCGCGTGTCGTCGATCATTGATTGCAGCGGCCTGAACACGAGCTCGTATATCTTCTAATGAAGTTACTGGTTGCCGGTAAAACTCTTCCTTAAAATACCCCCAGTAAAAAGTCCAAAGCGTTTAGGTTTAGGCGGCCTACCTACCTGTTAGGGTAGGTTTCGTCAAGTATGCACTTAATGCAACAGCATAGTGTGCTAGACAGCCTTCATTTTGAAGCCAATATGTGTCGCGAAGCTCTTCGGACACGTCTATCAATAAATTGGGTAAGTCATTATGAAGAAAATTTGGATCACTTTCTCCTGTTAAGTTGATTTCTTTGAAGATCCTTTATTCGTAGATGCAGGGTCTGCATCAGGATGGGGACAGACAATTTGAACAGTTACTCTAAATTATTCCAATGGGTTTGCAATTAATGTCAATTGAAAATCATATTTCTTTAGTTTTATTGTATTTTTTTAATTTTGCTAGATCTAAATAATTATCCCATTTTACACACTAATACCATTAGTTCAATCTTTTTTCATTACAATAACGACATATTACATCTTTTTAAAAACGTTATTAAACCAGGAATATTTTGAAATCATTGGTCACTGTTACTTTCATATAATTTTTATACACCAGAGCTGTTCAAAGTTGCGCATCAAAAATATTTCTTCAGAAATTTTACACAAATCAAAAGTTTAACATTATTTTTTGAGAAAAATACTTTAGTTAGCTATTTTATTTGATAGTTATTCACTGATGCGGTTAATATTTATTATTTTAGCATAGAAATAATGATGTTTTTAAGTGATTTGACCTCGTTACGAGTAAAAATATGAACACAGTCAAAAAAATATGAAGTTTTTTTTTAAAGCGCCATATTTCTAGCAGTGTAAGTGTTATACTTTTTATCAATTATTTTTTAGGCTTGCCTTTAGTTCTACTATTAGCCCTTTAGAGCTTATCCATTGTTTCCTGGACACCCGGTATATTGCAATTTTCAGATTTAAAACGAAATAATCAAATTTACTCACACAAAAGTCATAAAGCACTACCACAAAAAGAAATATAAATATTTTCATTTTCAACGTAATTTTTTTGAATATTCAGCAACGGTGTTTTGTTTTTACGTTAAATTCGACTGACTTTGTCTTCAAGCCTTTTATGAAGACGGGCTATACAGGAAAATGTTAAGTCGTGTTGATACGTTATCAATATATCCTACTAATGTTATAAACGTGTAAGTATGTATGGATGTTTGTTACTCTTTCACGTAAAAACTTCTGGACGGATTTGGATGAAACTTTACAGTAATATAAGTTATACATCAGAATAACACATAGGGTACTTTTTACCGCGAGAAATCTTCTCATCCCCACGGGAAACCGACTTCCACGCGAACGGAGTCGCGGGCGGCCACTAGTATTTAATAGTTACGAGTAGTACACGATTCAATTGCGTTTCTATGGTTTAACAGCACAAGTAACCTATCTATTTTAAAAAAACGTTGACTATTAATTATTTAAATGAGTAATTAATTAGGTTTTTTAATGGTACTTTATATTTAAATTTCGTGATAATGATGTAAGGTATCTATTTTTATTAATGCTTTTAGTCAAAGCACGGTTATATATTTTTTATGCCGGTCACAAATGATTAAACATAGAGTTTCACGCACCTTTAGTTAAAACTAGGTTTAAACTTTAAGCTATTATAAATGGAAACATATTTGATAGGTTTCACACAGCTTGTAAAAATTGCTCTATACTTTCACCCACTGCTTCAGTTGCGTGAAAAAAAGTAGCACTCCCTGATAACGTAATTTTCAGCTAGTGAAAGATTAATTTAATACAAGTCGCCGCCCGCGACTCCGTTCGCGTGGAAGTCGGTTTCCCGTGGGAAAGGGAAATTTTCCCGCGGTTAAAAGTACCCTTTGTGCTATTCTGATGTAGAACTTATATTACTGTAAAGTTTTATCCAACTCCGTCCAGTAATGTTTACGTGAAAGAGTAACAAACATCCATCTATACATCCATACTTACATTCAACTTTCACGTTTATAATTTTAGTAGGATAAGTTCAGTAGCTCTATATATTTCTTCTACATACCTACAAACTTTGTAATATTAGTCGAGTTTAGAACACGCAAACTCTAATTTAATTCACACTCCTTTTCGCGTTTTTGACAAATTCAAAGTATAACTAGTTACCTACATCGTATCATCTATTGGTATACGTCTGATGTGTGAGTGAGGTTTAATTTACATTTAAATCGATTATTTGCATAACAACTGTCTCGGTGGCTTGAACTTTGATAACATATATACACGATTTATTGACATTCGCCTGAACTTTTTAATGTACAAAACGAAAATCTTGGCCTCAGATTTCCCTAATTCCCTCACTATATCTGGTTTCAGAAGACGCGTAAGAGAATACTACTTGTCTCAATGCTCATAGGTATATATGTATGTGTTTACATGTATCTAGATATTTTTGTTTATATTTTTATTCATAACGTATACATATGTGTATGTTTATGTATATTATATATTTTTATTTATTTATTTTAATAAAAGTACGCACAGAACTTGCTTTCTTACCACCACTCCGATCATAGGACTACAGTAAGAGATTCCTCTAAGGTCTATGTAGTACCTTTGTACAATGTTTTGTTATTTACTGTTTTTATTGTTATAAAATTTCTCCTGTACATAAATTATTAATAAATAAATAAAATCTTTAAACATGCAAACGTGTCAGGATTATGTTCATTGTAAGCACACCAATTATTTGGTCACACAATGGACTGGGGGGGAAACTTATTACTCCCAGGCCAATTTCGAAACCAAAGAGTCCGTATAGGAATTTATTTTAGGCCTTTTTATACTCTAGGTGCCCTAGTCTTATGCCAAACGATTATTTCTAAGACACCCTGTATAAAAAAGGTCGTTGAACTTATTTCCGTCAAATTAAAAAGTAACGCGAAGATGAAATAAATATTTCATTCAAAAGCAACACTTATTTAGCCTACTTCCCGATAAAATAATATAAAAATCACGATCTTCAGTGAATTTCGTGTTTGACCTAGTATCGTGATGAAAAACGAAAGTACGAACTAATTTTATTCTAAAAGAAGTTAGGTTCGATAATTTGTCTTTTATATATTTTGTTGCATAAAGATGACACAAATTAAATACTTTTATTATGTACCTACTCTTTTATTGAGGTGGGTAAGCAGTCATACAAATATTATGGACATCGTTTTACGTAATAGGTTTATTAAATTGCAGCTTTATACGAAAATATATTAAATTGACTTTAAATATAGTAGGTATTTTTATTAACGGGAATAATGATGTTTTTTTAACAGCAAAATAAAAATTGTAATTGTAATACCTAACAAAAAGAATTTAGGAGTTAATTCTTATTATTTAGTTACCTATAACTATTTAGTCCTATTTAAAACATTATTCAGAATACATATTTTTTGCTCACAATTTATTAAAGACACAATTCACATTTAATAAAAGAGATGTTGAATCTAAAGTCGAATAAATATCGTTTGCTTATAGTAGTAAAATTGCAATTATGTAAAGTGGGTATCTTAATTCTATTTGCTTACAAATTTTCAATACCCAAACCATTCGTAGTTAACACTAAAGTTTTCCAAAGCACTGACTTCCTAGATTTTACTTTACCTAATTACATAACAAGCTGTGAATCTATAGAACCGTGTCACACTAAACTATTGCTAAGAACTCCTACCGTTTCTATTCAAAGAGCAAGAGGCTTTAGTTAGCAAAGGTTCTATTGGTTATAATAGCGGAAAAATGAATGGATCTTAAATACAATAATAAATAATAGTGATTGAGTTTGTTGATGTCATTCTGTATCGTGACGTGGTGCTGACAACACTGGTTCTGATGAAAATATTGTAAAATTACTTTTAATAGTTTGATTTAAAGTGCATTTTTGGTTGGTTTTGTGTTTTTAGTTGGATATGTGAATTGTTTTGGTTTTTTTGTGTCCTTTTTTCGAGGTGAGTTTTTTTAGTTTTTTGGATTTTATTAATTATTCATGAGGATTCTTAGAATTTTAGTATTATTTTTAACAAGAGATTTTTTTTATAAGAATATTTCAAATTTAAGGCTCGACTACATGAAATCTTTGCTTTCGCATTTATTTATCAAAATTTAACATGAATCGGAAAAAACTTCTAAAATGTGTTTTATCTCTAATAAACTCAAGATCTTATATTTTTACATATCTATTTATTATAAAATCAAATGGTAGGCCTTGTTATAGCGACTTCGAATCAAATAAATGGAATTTTGGTAATATTTTTCTTCTTCTAAAACTTTTTTTAAAAATTATATTTGATTTATCGACAATTTCAAATAAAAAATGAAGAAATATCTCTCTATAAGCTTTATTTTCTTCCAGTTAACAAGCGCTTACATGTGATCTTAGTTAAAACAAATTGAATTTATTAAGTAATTCACGTGTTTTTTTTCTGATCACTTTTCAACTATATTTTTAGCCAAATTGGGTTGAAAGTACCTATACAAACAAATTATATCTACGTAAATATACAAAATATTGGATGTCATGTCTGTAATACTGGTGACCTATTGTTGCTATTTTCACACGTCGCAATTACGCAATCAATAAACCTATTGTTGTTTTTATCAATAAACAATTTTATTGTTTGTGGTCCAGCAATTGTTACCTAAAAATATTTTTGTAATCCACTCTAGAAGGTGTCAAGAATTAAGACCTATTTATGTAAATAACGGGTGTAAAAAGACCACTTCCGAAGCCTGAAACCATGTATTCTTGAGCCTCAATAGTAACTAAATTCACTAACAGCATACCCAGAAAACTCAATTTAAAGAAGTTATTAAGGATCGAAAAGTCATATTCGCCGCTTGAAATCATCGCTCAAACATCAACTGTCGGTTCAGGTGCGATTATTTTCATTGCAAATTTAATTAAAACCCTATTTAATTTGAAATCATCGCAAAATCTGATACTATTAATGCAATTTTGGAAAATTATGTATTTTTTTTCTGTTATCATAAAGAAATTTTTTTTGCTCAAAACGTAACCAGTACCCCTCCAGCAATACCCAGTTTTTATTTTCGGAAGCAGTTCTTTTACACCTTGTATAACACTTGTATTGTAAAACTTTATTTTTCTCAATAGATATGGGCAGGCATCTTTTCAGATAAATAAAACAATAGATGAGTCTCTGATCCAAAGATTTAATTTAAAATAAATAAAAGAACTAAATATAAGTATTTTTGGAATACCGGCAAATGCTATCTTATAAGTAAGAAATAAAATTACATTCACACAATAATTTAAATATTAAAAAAGTCTACAGGGTGTCATAGAATTGGTTGCAAGCCTTTTGATGTCGTTTTGATTATGCTGTTCCATTCATAGATCTAGACAATTTCGTAATTCCTAGAATAGAACAAGTCACAATTTTGTAAAGTCAGAAACCCACTACAGCGGCACTAATCAGAAGTATTTAGTCCACAGTACAAACATTATTTTTTGATATATTCACAACATTTTTCTGTATTTAATTCCATCATATAATTTATAAACACTATCTCAGAATGGAAAGAGGGTATTTTCCCATTCTTACAGAGCGACGACCACTAAATTCCGAAACAGCAATTTGAAAGAACCAACCGACTGTCCACGGCTCTGCATTCTTTTAGACAGTGGTTCTCAACCTTCAGTTCGAAGGGGTTTGTTTAATCTTAGTTATGGCACCAAAGGTTAAACAAAGATTCAAATATTTGGCTGACTTAATGTTGAAGATAACGATTAAACACAAAAATAAGATTAAAATGTTAATAGTAATGAGAAGCTTTAATCTACTTCGTAATCCGAACGTCGGATCCATTTATGCCGTACTTGATTCTCAAAAAACCCAAAAATAGTTAATGTATAGAAAAATCTTTAAACATATTTTTATACCTACTGTCAATAAAAATAAAAAGGACCCTCAACCTCACAAGGACATAGGGCTCACACTTTGAGCGCCGACACGCAAACGCTTTCCCGCCATTTACAAGAACGCGGGAAAAACAATGCCGTTGCCATGACAACGCCAATATGTCCGCTATCTGTGACAGCACGTTCTCACGAAAACAATGACGCAATCAACTTAATAAACACGCTGTATTTTTTTATTTTTAATTCGATTGATTTTGGTATAGGCTGAATTGTTTATTTTTTTGACATGTGTTGCGTGTTGTAAATGTCAAATGCGACTTTATTCGTCCTTTTTCGCTTTGTTTGCATAAAGCTCTTTGAAATAGGTGGTTTTTTCATGGGTTGTATCAAATTACTTCAAGTCACGTCGATGAAACTTTGAAGATGAAGTTAGTGAGGGGGATTTCAAAATGTAAATCTACTAATTATTTAAATGATCTTATTAACACTATAAGCAATAAACCAAATAATGTTAATTTAATAATCCGTTTGCATTAACGATGACATATGTAGAGCACAGTTAACTATGAGAACTAGGGTTAGTGGGAAAAGTTAACAACGCAATAGGTTCACTTTTCAATACAAATTGTGTTTCGTGCAGATAATTTTAGAAGTACAATAACAAAGTTAATACTTTTTGATTTGATCGTCATTACGCAAAAAAAACAAATATATTTTTAAAGTTTTTTTTTATAGATGAATACTATTACACAAGTATATAAGTATTTCTTTAATGACAAAAACAAGTATTTTACTATCAATTAGTTTTAAATAAATAAATCTCCAGACTGACACACCAACTGTGTGGCCCGAAACTAAGCAAAGCTTGTACTATAGGTACCACATAATGGACTAGGGGAGAACCTAGTTACCTCCAGACACGAGCCAATATCGAAATAACCATTTTACGAAATTGGGCCTACCCGGGGATCGAACCCGGAACCATCCGCTTAGCAGTCCGGTGTATGTTACGGCTAATACCCGAAGTGCGGCTACACTTAGTTTTAGCCGGTTAGAATATCAATAGGTTAGGTTAGTTAGGTAACTTTTTTGATACCGCCCAAAAAAAGACTCCGTCGACCCATGATTGAAGCCAGTTTTTAAATATATAGGAATATATATTTTTGTTACATTCCCCATATTAAAAAGACTACTAACCGGCTAAAACCAGGTGTAGCCGCACTTCGGGTATTAGCCGTAACATATATACCGCTGCACCACAGAGGTCGTCAAAGCCTTTCCTCTGCAGGTTCTTCATCATGCTGGTCTACCTGCTGCTCCTCCCCCTCGTGCGATCTGAAGCGCCCCCCGTCAGCGGGTTCCTGGATGAGTACAAGCTGTACCGAGTGGAGCAGTATCTACGGGAGACTTCGCCGAAGCCTACCAAGTTAGTAGACTGTTTTATTGAATTATAATGTTTCTTTTTATTATCTTTATCGTGTCCTGGATCAAAGGGCAGTGGAGGCTAATAGTTACTGGTCCAGAGACAACACACAAGAGTCAAGAACGCTTTTTGGATCCTAGCTGCAGGATTTTATAGGGCTGGTAGCCCAATTTTCAGCAAGTAACTTAGTTGTACCTACTACATGTTGGTCGACTGAATTATGAAACCGCACCGATTTTAATACGAATATTTGTTTTTATTATTATCTCATTTTAAGTTTTTATGGGAATAAACCGAAGCAAAGCTTAGGAAGTTAGTGGACATACAGACAGGTTTAACGACATTATATTATATTAGAGCTGTTTCAAATGTATAATAATGGAATTTGATCATTTTGGAACCATAACACTATTCTGTTAACATTTTTTCAGGCAAGGTCCAGTCCTATTCCCGAACGATGGGCCACCTCCACCAAGGCCACCTTTAATAGTCACATCTAGACCCCTCACAGAGTCTATAGCTAGAAGTGAACTCAACACTTCAGGTAATAAGATTGCATTTCTAAAAACTTGTGTCAAACTTATACTTTTACAAGCCTTACTGGATTCCAATTTGTTTCTTTATGCTTGTCTTATATCAACGGGATAGGATTTATACGCTTTTCAATCTTCTTCATGTCACTTACAGTTCCTAAAACATTTATAATTTCTTTTGATTTATGTTCAATGAATTAGAATCAAATCATTTGTATTTTCTTCTTACTTATCCTTAGCGAACTACCAAAACTTTTTGCCCAAAATGTAAATTTGAGTTCTAGTCCCACTTCTGACTTTCAGCTCCCGAAGAACAGAGAATAGAGCCTCAGACGTACCAGCCATACTTCTCTGGAAGCTCGGAATACGAGCGAGCCTACCCCTTGTACAAGTTGGAACCACTGGGCAGTTTCAACAAGAATGGCCTGGGTAGGACAATCGGGATTCATAGTGTAAGTTTGTTAAGAGAATTTGATTGTTAGGTAGCTTAAAAAATGTCGATGCAGAGAGTATGTTGATAGGGTAGTTTTCTTCATCGTGATTAAGTATCTAATATAAAGCTATTTTATAAGACTGACATATCCTTCTAGGTAGAAATGTGTTTGTTGTTTTTTTCATTTATAATTCTCATTTGAATAAAAATGCGATTTCTGGGAGTTCCATCAAAAGTTGTATTGAAAAATCATTTCGAAATTAACTTAAAAGTATAATGAATGCGTATAAATACTTTTGTTCTTACTTTTACTAGAATTTCACTAATTAAAGACTATTACAAAGATACGAATTAACATCTTAGCACAATGAACAAAAACACCATGACGTCAATACCCTCCTGGGAAATTAAACACGTGAATGGGTTAGGAGGTGACTAGTGTTTTTACGATGTTTACTAAAAGAGTAGAAAATATTCAGAAGTTAAGATTTTCGATAAAACCAAGTAGTTTTATTTGGAAGATATCTTACAGCAGTGTCGCTTTTATCGTGTGATTATTTTATAATAATGCAAATGATTTTACATATCTCACGCTATAAAAGTTGTAAAGTAATGTTAGCTACAATGGCTGACTGTCTTTTCTCAATGTATTACTTCTCTTCTTCAGTAAACACATACCTATTGATATAATGCCATGGTTCTAAAAGTAACGTAATTAAAATATATAATTATATACTACTACTAACTTCTGTTTGTGTACTTCTCCGTTCTAACTTGCTGTTCCACTGTTTTTAAGATTAATTACAAGTATTTGCCGTCATAGATTTTCCCACAACATTGACACAGTGTACGAATAGGTGAGATAAGTTACTTAAAACAATAGTTGGGTACATAGGTGTTGATGAACTCTGTGGCAAAGGGGTATAATTATTTGTACTGTTAAGCAGTAGGTCCCGAATTCAATTCCTGGGACAGATGGTATTTTTTTAAATGCCTAGGTTCTGCTTATAGATTATCTCCTAGGCCTTTGTGTGGTTTCTCTAGTACTTCCAAGTTGGCTTTAGTACCCGACAATTAGTTTGGTAGTCTGGAGATTTATTATTTATATTTGTTCTACAATATTTGTGGGTCTAACTGTTGACTACAATTTTTATCCAAGTAAAATAAGCAATCCATTATTTTCAAAATTAGTTAAGAATTTCAGAACCTAAATTATTTTTATCAATCTGGCATTTAAACTCACATTTTAGAGAACTCCCAACAATGACACCCAATTTTACAAGAGGACATAGAGGCAAAATCATTTTTATTTCCAAACAGCTTTTGACTGCATACATCCCAGACCAACAATAACAGATATCTCTTTCCCTTTTCATCTCAACATCAAAAGAAAATGATTATTTTATTTTTTCCATTTTGCTGACGCCAGCTAGTTGATTGATTAGTTCCACATTGTTCCTATGGTAAACAATTGTTTCTATAGTATTTCGTGGTAAACAGGCAGGTGCTTTCGTTCTAATTAATCTTGACATTAGCGGTATTTGTAAAGGTTTAGGGGATAAGGTAAGAAAGCCGTATAATGTAATTGTGCGACAGTAGGAAAAACATGTTTTGTTTATTTCCTGGTATGTGAAAGGTAATTAGGATTGTATATTGATTCTCGGTCTATAATTAAAATACAATTTCGAACCTCAAAATTTTCCATTAGAAGCCCAAGAACTTAACATAAAACTTAAATAGCTGAATTAACAGATAACGACTCTTTTTTTTAAGCTTTGAACATAGTGTACTTATTAAAAAAGTGCGGAATATTGGTTAAGCTAAGTCTTAGCTACCATCAACTACTTTTCTATGTCCTTACAGGTGATACAAGTAATAATTAAACTCGCAAAAAATAATTGAAAGCGTTTAATAAATTATCTTTTATTTCAGAAACCATTTCCAATCCCAAAAATCTACAGTCGCTTCTCAACCTACAGTAATCCAGATCAATACCAGGATCTAAAACCTACGAATAGTTACAATACACCGAGCAAGCAGAAAGTTAAATACATTAACTATTACTCATCAAACTCTGTTGATGATGACAATGATTATGATCAGTCTGAAGATTCTCTTGTAAGTAATATAATTATAGCTATCATTAGAAAGCTCAATTTGATTATTAAGAAACAGGGCATTTCATATAAATGAAAATACATTACCAAAGTTATAACAATACGTCATGATATACTATTTACTAACACCAAATGAATGATTAGGAAAGCTTTATCACACCAACATACTGAAGGCACTTATTGACCTAATCTTGCTTTTTTCAGAATAACTACGCGTTCTCATACAAAGTGAGAGACAACAAAACTGGAGATGACTTCTCACATTCCCAACACAGTCTTGGATCGGCCACAAGTGGGGAATATCGAGTTAGACTTCCTGATGGACGCACGCAAATCGTCTCGTATACAGCCGATGAAAACGGCTACAAAGCCGATGTGAGATATGACGAAAATGAAAAGAAAGAGACAACTTACACCAAAAACTACAAATTAGATCAAAACTACGATTTCCAACTCAACCATGACGGTGTCAATCATGTGGAATATAATGATCATAATAAAATAAATAACTATTACAAATCCAGTGATAATAACAATGTTCAGAATTTATATTCGACAAATGTCAATTCAGTGCCAGAACAAAAGTACAATAGATTTGATTACAAAAAATATATAAACACAAATCAACCACGTCTAGGAGTACCAAATAATGAATATAACTTCCAAAGTATTTATGCTAATACAAACCAGCAGAATCCGTTAGTAAAAAATAATAAATATGACTACTCAGGCCAAAGCAGAGTCCAAAATAATCCTGTAGGACTAGTTTCAACGCCTACAACTATCCATGCTCCTGATGCAGTGAAACCAGTAAAAGAAGATGATAATGACGCATTGTTAGATGACTACGGATATTCAGATACTAACAAAGAATATAACGATGATGAGTTAGACGATATAGACTATGAAAGCAAAAGCTACGACTACGCTCCACACAGAGATAAATTCATCTCGCATGTTGGTGAACAAACAAATAATAACTTCGGCGTTATACCCATAAAACCTACAGTAGCTACAAACCCTAGTAAACTCATCGACCCTTACGTACCAAGAAGTGTTCGACCGACCTACGACGAACTGAAACCACTATTCGTTTCAACCCAAACAGCGGTAGCTCCAACTAAATCTTACTCCGAATACGTGCCAACAAAGAACCTTCGACCTTCCTACGAAGAGTTAAAGCCCTTATTCTTCAGCACGAAACCTCCAACAGTATTTCCAACGATAACTTACAACGGAGCTGCTAACGTACAGCACCATGTCCCGTCTACAACTGCTGCGCCTAACCAAAGAGTCATCGACAACGATGACGTAGTAGTCATAGGCAATAAGCCTTTATACACTAATATAAAACAGAGTCTTAAAATGTTCCAAGAACCGGTGTTTTACAGTACACCGAAGAGTTTAATACCTCCAGTCACGCCTAGGGAGTTCTTGGCATCAACAATAGCCGGAATAAGAGATAGAATAGTTCAGGCGACAACCCCCAAACCGATTTTATCACAAAATTTCCTTGACAGAATTAACAAATACTTAAAGTTTGTCTAAGATTGTTTGAATTTAATTTTAGAGTCTGTTAATCGTTTGAAAGCTGTGGCTTTATTAATTTTTCAATACAAAAGGAATGAATCAGTTTTCTTAAGTCATTATTTTTGGAAATGCAACTAGTACGTAATCTTCAACAACTAGTAATAAATTAACTATGCGTAGACTGATTATACTCATATGAATAATAAAGTAGAGTTCAAGATTTCGTTAAAGTAAGTTTTGGTTTAATATGGAGGTATTGAAATGAAAAATTAATTATAATTTAAGATTATTGTATTTTTGTAAATTTTTAGATAAATATAAACTTAAGTAATTGCATTCGTATTTTCTTTACAAAAGCAAAGGCTATGTTTTTTATTATTATTGTTTTAGATAAACTGTCGTGGAAAGGAGTAATTTCACTAGCGTGGAAATTAAAGTGGCCTAAAAAAAGGGAGTAGTGTGTTATTTTCTGATAAAATTGCTTAGTACAGTAGGGAATCAGAGATCACCCAGAAAATCTAAACTTTGCAAACTGTTTTATGAAGGAACCCCGTTGAAAGTAACATTTTTGACAGAGCCCTTCCCACAACCAGAACTAATAGTTAAATATAAACAGATTTTATAAAAACAGGTCAGCAAAAAACATTCACGAATATTTATGCCTATTTCTACATACATCGTTTTTTATCAATTCATATTTCCGTGGAACACTTTGAGTATGTCTGATATTAATAATTAAAATCAAACAGTAAGTTACATCACTCAAATTAAAATACAATTAGCAATTTGATCTATAAATACAACTTTCTAATTATACACACGATATTCTAAGCCCACTCTACCCATACACAGCCTGTAATAAAATTATCCTTCATGAGCGAATTTCAGCTTCAATTCGGATAAAGTTTATTTATAAAACTCGAGAAGCAGCCAAAGAGAGGGTTATGCTTAGTTATACTTGAGAGGTGCTTTGGAATTTTCTGGAAACACTGCTCGAGCCGTTAGCGAACTAAGAAAACTTATAAAAAAATAAAGACTGTGCAAAATAACTGCAATGAAACATCACATATTTATAACAACAAAAATATGTTCCATCATCATTTTGGAAACTAGAATAAAATTTGTTATAGTAGGCTCACCATTGATGCGGTTTAAGAAAAGCTCTCAGTAACAATACTAACCTCAAATCGTCTCACTAGTTTGACCCCTGATTGTAATCCACCACGCTAAACTATTGCGGGTTAGGTGGATAAAGGTTACATTTCGCTACCTACTTTTTCTTAATTCAGATAAATCAAAACAAAGCATAGTAGAGGGAAGGTTTTGCGGAAAATAAATAATAATTGGTTTATTATCCCGATTACTTGGCTTTTTGTCGAACGTTTGTCATTCCGCTACTTCAAATCAAAACTTTTTCACATAGATTTATTATCTTCGCTCTCGCTCTTCGAGAGCGAAGACCAATAATAAATCTATGCTTTTTCATTTTACCATTATATTTATTTGCGTATTTGACAATGGAAAATCCGGAAAAAAAAATTACGGGTCACTAGTTATTTTCACATTATCCCTACTTCCCTACTAATATTATAAATGTGAAAGTAACTCTGTCTGTCTGTCTGTCTGTCTGTCTTTCTGTTACGCTTTCACGCCTAAACCACTGGACCGATTTGGTTGAAATTTGGTATGAAGAAGGAACTGGACTTAGGAAAGGACATAGGGTACATTTTACCGCGGGAAAACTTCTCATTCCCACGGGAAACCGACTTCCACGCGAACTGAGTCGCGGGCGGCCACTAGTACTATATATTTTTCTTGGTTTCCATTCTTACAGTCTGTGTGTATATCCTTCTTTACCTGAAGGCTTGTTATCTAAACTTTAGCTATGCAGATAATCCTACCCTTGTTAACTCTACAAAATTTAACTTTGATACGAAAAACTATAAAGTACGCTTTCATGTAGGCACACTTTACAAAAGTAGGTAAAGACATTTTTGAACTTACAATTTATGGTGGGTTTTTTTTGGAAAAAAAGTTTTAATAATTTCCAATAAGGTACGTATTTTCTATTGAAAGTGAAATAAAACAAAACTAACTAAATTCTCAAAACAAGCTAGTATAGTTACACAGGTGTAACGATCTTATGATTTTATACAATAACTTGGACTTTTCAATTTAATTACTTAGCATACTAAACAAAATGAAAATAAAAGCACTTATTCATAATTCTAAAACTGTTAAAGCTCTGATCAGTATATTTAGCTAGTTATTCTATTTTACCTTAATAAAATACTTTATTAGTCAGCAGTCAGCACCTTTCTGGTTTTTATTATTCCTGCCAGCCAAAAATACTACAGCTAAAAAGATAAACGTAAATCGAAACCCTGATCCAATCGAATAGTTAAACTCAGCGTTTACCATCCGGTAAACTGAGACAAAAGTTTAAGGCGTTTCCGGAATCCAAATTGTCGTTTTAACTCGCCAACTAGTTTAAAAGTGTTCGGTTTTATGCGACTATTGATAGGTATCGACAAGGAGGGAATATGCTTGGAAAAGTGGACGGAAATTGTTGGTTTTCTCCCTTTATTGCCCGTGGTCCAATCACGGAGTTCTACTGATCGAACCATGGGCAATTTTTTTTGGCAGTGGTTCGTTCAATCGAACCATTCTTTTACTAATATTGGTAGTAGATCTACTGATTGAGTAGGACCAAGATGAATATTTTTTCCTATGGAACGACTATTATTTTTATTTTAATGTTATAAAAGAAATTGAACAAACAATACATAAATCAAATTTTTATTGTAATCTTTTTAAAACTTAAACAGTAAAATGTTGGGCAAAGGCAAATTAGACAAGTTGCGTGTATATATAGTTATATCTTAACGCAACTTGTCTAATGCATGCCCAACATTTATTTCGATTTTCGGCATTAAGTAACTGCATTTGGATTTGCATAATGAAATCATCATTTTGAATCGATATTTTTGACCTATTTTTCTTGTTTATTCCGTACTTTAAATTTATAATTGCTTCCTTGTCGTATTTTTGTAAAATTGACAAAAGTCGTTGCAATGTTACCGTATTTTTATTTAATGATCTATTTAATTTTGCATGCCATCCTTCGATAACGTTATTTGTCCGATGGTGTTGTCCGAAAACACTTATAAATTTAAGAATATTTTTTTTGAACCAATGTCTATCTATATAATTCACAAATGCTTCAATATTAACAGTTTCACTTTCATTTTTTATATATTCCCATCCTTCAGAAATGAGTTCAGACGGTAATAACGGTAACGCTGCGGTTAAAGAAATTATTCGTTTTTGTGGTTTATTTTTTGTAACTTTTAATAATTTTGCTTTTCGCCATATTGCCCGAGTCCAATGATAAAAGCATCCAATAATTTTAGATTCGGGAAATACTTCACACATTGCATTTATTGCGGCCACCTCATAGTCGCAATGTACTTTCAGAGGTTGAAAATACGGCAATTGCGATCTGATAAGATTAAATAAAGTTTTGTAAGTTGTCTCTTTTTTATCAGGCAACAACGCAAAGATCAACGGCACAACTTTCGTATGCTTTGATGTACTGTTTATCTCTCCAAGTATATTGTATAATTCAGCAAGGGGCTTTGGACAAGATTTAAATGTAGCGTCTGTGAAATATTCTTTAATGGTTGGAATCAACTCTCTCGCTTTTGGAGAGCCGAAAACAAGTATACGCTTACCCTCATAAAAATAGTCCGCTATAATGAATGATAAACTATTTTCAGGGATTTGTACCTACCTCTTCTAGGTTTTTATATATTGTCTTTGAGCAACTTATAAATTTATTCCTTTCATTATACAGACAATGTTGAATACTAGAAAGAGAAGGTATATTTTGAATACAATTTAGGCCTGAATCTTCCAGTTTTGCAATCGCTTCATTATACAACTGAGGCATAGGGCGATCCGAATTTTTAACAGTTGCTTTTAAATTAAATAAAGTTTTATCAATAACATTTTTGGCCTTGTTAGGTAGACACTGGTGAATTTTATGTTTAAGTACAATATTTTCCTGAAAATAGAAAGTTTTTTAGGTTACATCTCGTTTCAAGTGCACTTCTTTTTTTATGAACAGCCAGTAAGAAAAATTACCTTGTTAAGCGTTATTGTACCCGTGCATTTCTGTTTTTTATAATTAGCACAACGCCACACAGCTGAACCATTTTTATACTGTCGCATTTTATAATACTGGCAATCCTCAAATAAAAGTATTGTTCCGCCTTTTCTATTAATGTAACAAATATCACTATCTAAATCGTTTTCCATTGTTAATAACACAGTTTACACTGGTCTAGGATAGAGAAAACTAATTAACAATGTCAACAACAATGTCAGTATGATTTATTTTTTATCAATCTAATTTCCTGTGTGTAGTTTACATACAAAGAGGATCATTACTCATTTTAGTTAGTAGAACTACGGGCAAACAAAGTTGCCCTTAGTCCTATCGATAGGATTATGGTAAATCAAAATTTCCTGTGGTTCGATTGAACGAACCACTGCCAAAAAAAATTGCCCATGGTTCGATCAGTAGAACTCCGTGATCGGACCACGGGCAATAAAGGGTTTTCTCGCCGTTGATATTAGAAATGTTACTCAAAATCATGATTACGAAAGCTTAATGTTATGAATCTGTTTTGCTAGGTAAAAATAGTCAATAGTGGCCGCCCGCGACTCCGTTCGCGTGGAAGTCGGTTCCCCGTGGGAATGAGAAGTTTTCCCGCGGTAAAAAGTACCCTATGTGTTATTCTGATGTATAACCTATATTACTGTAAAGTTTCATCCAAATCCGTCTAATAGTTTTTACGTGAAAGAGTAACAAACATCCATACATCCATCCATACATACTCACAAACTTTCACGTTTATAATATTAGTAGGATGGAGAGTAAAGGTAAACAAAAAAGCTAGTAGACCCTGTGTCTTTTAACCTAGAACGTAAATTTAACTCTTTCTTTGATTCACTGTGATTAGTTTTGTTATAATATTATTAACCTTGCATCTACTAAAATGACATAACAAAGATAGTTGTAGAAAGGAAATCTACTTCTTAACTATTTTTTTATGCAAACAGTGTTAACAGTATACTTTAAACAAGGTATATGTCACAAGAATGTATAATTATAACAATGCGAAAATGTTTAGCTGAGTTTAGGCGCCTGCTGAAATTTATTAGCAAAGTTGCACGCCGTAGACTTTTTGAAGAAACAAAATTTAGAATAAAGACGAAGCACATAGGTTTTGGCAAATTTAATGGTTATTACGTGAAAATCGGCAATCAGTATTGCTTTTTTTTAAATAAGATACCGTGATTGACAAAATAAATTCGTTATTAGTTTTTGGAGTAAATAAATAAAAAATTGAGGTTAATGGCAATTTTACCAGATTATCTCGGTTTTGTTGAAATTAAAATACATAACCTTGCAATTTAGTCTATTGTTGTGGAAATGTGTTATAGTGGATATTTGAAATCAGACAGATTTCCTAAAAAAAATTTTTTTATATTTCCATTTTCAATCATTACAAATCGGCAAACAACAGATTTGAATGAAATAGGATTTATAAATAGAAAGAAATACCTACCGTTTTTATGACCACAGGGAAGCATTTATTTAAACCACACAGGAAAGGTACCTAATTTAGAAGCAGGGGCAACAAAAGCTAGTGCAACTACCAATACAATAAAAGTGCAAAGACGGTTTTCTGTGAATTATTTCGACGGGTCCCAAGAAAAAAATCTTATACTAATATACAACAAAATTAGTTTTATTATTTATTTGTATTTGGTATCATATTAGCTATATAAATATGTTTAATTTTTTTTTATAAAACTTATACTTTAGTAGATACCCAAACGAACATCATCCTATTTGAATTTTACTTCAAAGAACAATACAGTATGAACATGTACAAGCTTGTTCCTCTGAGTTCGCAACTCGCGCGCAGCAGTGTATCGTCAGACGCGGGTTTGTTCTCGGGGCGGGGTCTTTTTTGACAGGGCGCGGCAATTTCTCTAACAATTCCAATTGATGTCAATCAAAAGTTAAGATTTATTGTTCATTGCATTTTATACAATGACGGCCTTATCAACGAACCCAAGAATTTTGAATTTAGCTCTTAATCCAAAAAAAAAAAAAACACCTTCTTTCAACTCTAAGTGAGAAAACAGATGAAGAAAACTTAAATTTAGATGAGTAATGATATAAACATTCACATTAAAAATTTACATATTCGTTAAAATATTTTTGTACAACTCAATACATTATTTACTTGGAAAGTACCAATAACTGTAAATTACTGTCGTTTGTGATTATTAGATGTTTTTCTAAGAAAATCTTAAATAATCATATAACAATTTTTTTATTATTATTTTGAAGTTAAATATAATTAAGTTATTTTAAATATGAATTCCAACTAAGATACTAAATATTTTATTTTAAATAAAATATTTTCACATACGTCTTTTTTGTCCTAAAATGCATTCAAAATTTACTATCGCTTGCGCCGATCCGACATTGTACTATGGAAAACTTATTGAAAATAAATAACGCATGTAATTTTAAGTTTTTGTTCCTTGGCATTAATTTTATTATACGATTTTGTTCTACTATTAACTTAATAAATATAAAACTTTTTTTAACAAAAGTCACATTGATAATTTCCTTATAAGTATGGTATTTTGTTTGTTGAATATTTCATTATTAATTTTTATTGGTTCATGACAGAACCCGAAGATTCTTATAACGCTGCCTTGAACTCCCCAGTATCGCTTTAGGCTTAAATATTATATAAAATGTGTGATGATAGTACCAAAATATCACAGCAGCAAACACAAGTAACATATAAAAGTACTCCTCCTCTTTGCCTATTCCTTTACTTCATCAACTCACAAATTATCATGTTACTAGTGGCCGCCTGCGGCTCCGTTCGCGTGGAAGTTTGTTTCCCGTGGGAATGAGATATTTTCCCGCGGTAAAAAGTACCCTATGGTTTATTCTGATGTATAACCTATATTATTGTAAACTTTCATCCAAATCCGTCCAGTGGTTTTTACGTGGAAGAGTAACAAACATCCATCCATTCCATCCATACTAACAAACATTCACGTATATGAAATAAGTAGGATTACACCTTTATTATATCCTATTTTTATACCCTCTAGTTTTGATAACTCACCAGCAATGTACTTGGAAGAATTTAAAGGAACTCTAGCTTCCACTCCATCCCTTCTCATATGGTTTTAGCTACGCCTATGCCTTCTCTACTAAATGCACACAAAAAAAAATCTAATGATCTTTGTCCCATTCATTGTTCATGTCTAGATCATAAAGTCCTAGGTAATAACACCAACTCGGAAAAAAATACTAGGAAATGTTAAGTGTTGGATAATAAGTCTGACGTAAGGGGATGAAAACTGAAAATTTAGATAAGAGCTGTTTCAAAAATAAGAAAACTTATTTATGATGAAGTTATTGAAATGTTTGACGAAGTTTTGAAAGCTTGGGAGTCGAGAATAGCAGTGGAGTACCTAATATTGCAAAATATGTTCAAAACATCAATGTGAAATATGCCGTGCTCATCGCAGTATCTCTAAGCTCACCAATGATCAAATACAGAACTTTGAGAGCCTTGTAAAAAAGCCAAGAAAATTGCACGGGGTTTGAAACAAAAACTTGAACATGAGGCAATATAATCTAGTGAATCTATTGCTACCGCAGTATCTGTCATTGAAAAAGTTTTGACTTGACAATAACGAAAGTAAAATATAAAAAAATTGTAAGCATGTGTGATTTTGGTGTTATAATGTTAATTTAATAAATGGTTTTACTCTATGATTCAGAAGATAATCATCATGAAGAAGACAATGTTGGTGTGAACTAATAGGAACTGGTTAATAATGTTACTCAAAAATGTAAAGTAGTTTTGCGATGAGAAAGATACTTTTTAATTAATTAAAACACAGTTTATGATTTACCTTTTGAACATTATACAAAAATATTACATTTGATTTAAAAATCCGTGATGATCATCCCTACTAATATTATAAATGCAAAAGTAACTCTGTCTGTCTGTCTGTCTGTTACGCTTTCACGCCTAAACCACTGAACCGATTTTGATGAAATTTGGTGTGAAGAAAGAACTGATCTTGGGAAAGAACATACTTTTACCGCGGGAAAACTTCTCATTCCCACGGGAAATCGACTTCCACGCGAACGGAGTCGCGGGCGTCCACTAGTTTATTATAATATAATTATAGTAATACCACAACAAGAAAGTATATTATTAAGTTGCTAGTTTTATTTTGTTTTATGTTAATGACAATAAAAACAAAAATAAAAGTTTTTTAGTAGATTTTTTGACATTCAATTACTATATAATTTAAAGGCAAAGCCAACATACGACGTAATTATATGTAACAATTACGAAGTAAAACATCGCAAAAATACTTAAGACATCTGCGGTTTCATTAAACAAAGTCGTATGTGCAGTTAGTGCTTAGTTCATTCCATAAAACAAAATCCGATTTTATTATAGGAACCGAGTTTTACAGAAATAATCTTTATTACTAAATATAAGAACGTGAAAATAATGTAATTAAATAAAACAAATAACCTTTGAATAAATTCCATACTCAAATAGTTTTTGTAACGGAGTAAACGACATTTTACTTTGCTCGCAACTTAAAAGCTGCGTACTGAAAACTGAACATTTGGTAGATACGACTTTGTTCTTGGGACCCGTCGATTTATCGGCCTTCGTTATATAAGTAATCTATACTTACGAGTATAATGAATGAATTTGTGCGACCTGTTCCCGATAAGTTGAATTTTAGCTAACTTAAAAAAACTTTTGCAGATTTTTCTTTATTTACAAATTTAAATGAATAAATTCCCTAAAAGATGGCTAAAGCGAAATTACGATCCATTACGCACTTTAGGAGGAGTTAGCGGACAAACATACAAACAGACAGAATTAGCGACTTGGATTTATACTATGTAATGTGTAACGCTTTTTTTTGTAGCTATAGGGGTCTGGAGAAGAAGGTAGCGACATCTAGTTTGCGAGGTCGTATTTTCTAACTTCAGTTCCAATATTTGATATCAAGTTGTTACTTGCAACAGATAGATGGCGTTAGTTGTGTCATTCCTATTGCCTGATTTGTTTTAGTTGATGAGTAAGATTTTAATTTCTTCAAAGGAGAATTAATAATTAATAAATAAATATAAAATGATAATTTATTATTTTAAACAAGATATTTCATTCTGAGCTTATTTTGTCTTGTTTTGAGAAAGTTAGTTTTCGCGTTTGTTAATTCGGTAATTTCTGTTGGTAACATTCGGTGCCTCCATTTTACGAGCCCTTTTCTTGTCAACAATGGTTGGAGTCAGACGCTTTGTCGTAATTTCTTGAGAAGATGTGAGGAGTGTACAAATTAAGCAGTGTTTCATCTTTAAATGGCTTTTTAAGTCATTCTTATTAATATTTATTATTGGTGAGTTTCTTCGCTGGTGATTTTTTTCTTCAAACTTTGCTTTTTCAAAGACGGCGTGTTAACATTTTCCATGCTTGTTTGTTCTTAGGCTTTGCTTCGTGCCTGCCACTAAAATCAACATGCATCCCTTTAAAGGATTGTTGTATTTCATTTAAACCCAACGATGTTGGTAAGTAATTTGCTGATCTTCCATCTGGTTAGTCTATTTTGCTGCGGCATGTGATATAATATTTTGTATCTTTTGTTGCAGGGTTTTTGTTTTTTATTCTAGTTATCCTTTTTAATTTAGTTTCTGATTTTAATTTCAAATATGGACCATTGAACTTTTCCCTGCTTCTGCACCAACGATGGTATCCATATAAAATCATCACACTTGCTATTTAACCTCAAGCATTTCACAAGCACCATGTTTTCTACTTCACTTTAATGGATATTAATTGCTAAGCCTCAATGTTAATATGCACCAGCGCATACAGCTTTGGTTCTTCTAATACATCCATCACACCAGTACTACATAAGTTAAGGTAAAATTGTAACTATTCATAATATGTCTAGCGTTAAGTGAAAGACCTTGATGTAAAATATTGGTCTATTATGACTTTATAAAAATACTCGTTTAGCACTTCCCCTTGCTCTGTTGTAAGCAAATTATCCAAACAATAAATTGTTAATAATCTATTTTAACCTTTTTTATTTCATAGGTGTATCTGAACCTCGCTTGCATGAGCAGCGGATAGGCGTCCTTAAAATTTAAATTAGGCTGCTTGCTCATCTCTAGGCCTAACGCTCCCACAACCCTGTTAGATAGGTTTTTTTTTTGTCTCATAGCTCAAGCCGAGCCCAGGTAAGGTTGCAAATGATAATGATATGTAGAGAGGTCAATTCTGTTCATGAAATATACAGGGTGTTTGGAGGGTGAGTAGCCAAATGACAATGGTGGATAGGTGAGGCTTTTAGCTATTTCAATCAGGTCATTTATTTATTTATAGATATGGCTATATTAGTCACAGTTGCAAACAGCAAAGCTCATATAAATTTCAACAACTAAAACTAAATATTTGTGAAGTGGCTAATCAAAACATGTTCGTATACGCCTTAATTAAATTTAGGCATTCCCTTTGTCAAATCGCATGAATAATGTGTTGTGTATGTATGAACTGACAACGAGAAATAAAAATATGCCGTGTGTTACCAACAAGGCCGCCCACGTCAGAAAAGGTTTGTCAAATTAATATAACTTATCATATTACTCCCTGATAAACATAGCTTTCTACTGGTGAAATATATTTTTAATCTGTTTAGATGTTTCATCAGAATAAAATGGCTTTTTCCGTGGGACTTAGGTAGGTATACTTATTTTTATTTATTTATTTATTTAACAATTTATGTATTTACACACAATAACAAAGGATGTAAAAAGCACTTAAAAATAAACTATAAATACAAGGGTCTTACTTATTCCTAAAGAAATCTCTTCCAGTAGACCCATAATTGAAGAGGGGGTAGAGATGCAATTTTGTGTGTAGGTACAATAAATACATATACTTATAATAAAATCAATACAATCACATATTATTTAATTATACATACATATTATACTAAAATAATACAATTACATATATAATATTACGTGACAAGAATACATAATACTACCATGGATGAAGAAGTAAAAGGATAGACAATAGCCATACAAAATAGCGTATACTTTTTTTTAGTTCTCAAACTTTCGATAGATGACATTACTAGTCTCAAAACACAAATTTGTATATTTTAACAAATTTTAGTTATAATACACCCGCTAGATGGCGTTGTAGTAAAACTATTTTGCTTTACACATTAAAATATTAAATCAATTGTTTATTTAAGACCAATAAATGTCGATTTAAACCAAAAATTATAAATACAAAGTTTATGATTTAAGTCGATTTTTTTTTACTGGCATGAACAGAACTTGATAAAAGTGAAACTGACAAATTTCAGTCTACTTTTGCAAATGTCTACCGCCCGCAGTGTTCCCAACCTATAGTGAGGCCGTTTCCGTTTCTTTAAAATGTTTAATGATGTATTTTCGATAAATTTATCAAAATATTATCGTATCCACTAAAATAGGGTCGAAAATGTAAGTATGAAAAAGTCTCCCAAATTAGTCAAAAATCTTCGTTCTATCTGCGTTAAATACTTATTTGATATCGTTCTAGGCATAAAATAATAATACCTACGGTTGTGAACACTGGGCCGCCCGGCCGGCCAGCCATACGTTTTCTGAACGGATACAAATTTATAAACGCGTAATAGGTTTTTGTATACTTTAAATACCCATAGATTTTTAGTAGACAATGATAATAGAATGATTGGTTATATACTTGCTAGGTGTATCAAAATAAGTATAATAATTAAAATTGGGGAAGGCTAAGCTAAAAATAATACCAGACATCTTATTTTTTTAATGTGGTCTATTACAATTCCCAGAAAACTTAGCCAGGATAATCTAAATGTGACCATTTAACACATAGTATGTTAAACAAACAGTGAATCTACATTTTTTTGTGAATAGAAACGTTATCAATAACATAATTGATATTTGATTAGGCCCTAAAATATTTCTACACAAAAGTAGGTACGGTAAGCTGCAAGAGTCCATAATATAGTTCACATAGTTGACAAACATTATTGCATCCAGTGGTCATATTCACACACACTAACGTTAATAAACTACTATTTTACTACTTCTTTCTTAATATCAACCTTAACTCGACAGTTTTAAAGCTCAATATATTTTTATAAATTTTTGTGGTTGTTGCAACATTTTCTTAAAAACGAAGATTCTTCTCGTTCTTTTCGGATCTCCTACACTCTAACCGACACCATTCTCAACCTTAATTTGAGAGACTTAAGGTCCAGCACTATTCTATAAAATATTGTGGTTGTTGTTTTATTTCTTCTATTCATCTATCTATACGATCGCTAAAACAATCTAATGGTCTCAGAGTTATTATTTCGTCCTAGGATCATGTTACCCCAGTTAAAATCTTAACCATATTGTATTTTTATTATGAGTTTCATTAATTTTGCTGTTTAAGTCGTAAAGAAAGAATTAATAACTAAATGATGGTCAATAAATATAGAAGGTTAAATAAAAGTAAGTAGGATATTTTGATAAAAAACAGTTAGTATCCAAGAAAGTTTATTTATATAAAATACTAGCGACCCGTCCACGCTTCGCAATGGTGTAACGACTTGTTCTGCATGTTCTTTATTTACAAATTTATATGAAAAAAAACCTAAAAAATGGCGAAAACCGCATTAAAATCTGTCAACTGGTTTAGAAGGAGATAGCGGACAAATATACAAACAGACAGAATTAGCGACTTGGATTTATACTACCTATGTAATGAAGAAGCTTATTTTACACTTGTTTACAAATATATTTAGGTAATGTTTGACATTTATAACAAAATGTTGTTTCCAAATAGGTATTTCATACTTACAGTAAATCGAGTCTCGTAAGGAGTTTGAGTAATATCATGTACTAGTGGCCGCGCGCGACTCCGTTCGCGTAGATGTCGGTTTCCCGTGGGAATGCGCAGTTTTCCCGCGGTAAAAAGTTCCCTTAATTCTTTCATACATATATTTTTGGTTCTAGAACCGTTTTGGCAGCGCACGCAACGGAAGCCCTCAAGGATGAATAATTTTCCCCGTTTTTTTCTCATTTTCCATTATTCCTTCGCTCCTAATAGTTGCAGCGTGTTGTTATATAGCCTAAAGCCTGCCTCGATTAATGGTTTATTCAACACAAAAATAGTTTTTAAATTCGATCCAGTAGTTCCTGAGATTAGCGCGTTCAAACAAACAAACAAACAAACAAACTCTTCAGCTTAATAATATTAGTATAGATTGAGTCACTAGTATATGATATATAGCTTTCCGCCCTGCGTTTTCACGGTAAGGTAAATAGCTTTTCCCGTGGGAATGAGGCTATTTCCCGAAGTAAAGTTATCCTATTTTCTTCCCTGAGTGTCGAACTATCTCTATTCCAAAATCAAGACAATCGGTTCAACCGTTTTTACGTGAAGCGAACATACCAACAGACCGACATACACATTTTCACATTTAAAATATTATATTTAGTAAGGATAGACATGAAAAAAATACCTAAAAGATGGCAAAAACCGCATTAAAATCCATTACGTGGTTTATCCACTTACCTACCACGCTATCTCCTTAGCGGACAAACATACCTACTTACAACAGACAAAATTGGATTTATACTATTATAATGATTTTATGCATTTCGATAATACGCATTCTGTCCTGCATACTTATATTAGCTTGCATACTTATAATAAAAACTTAGAAATCAACTTTATCAATCTCAACATAGGCGAACCACAAAGTATGAAACAAATTATTCAATCATTGTAGGATTTGGTTATTTTCGTTTTACACTCAATGTTCAACATGTTTTCATAGTTAACTCGCATTTCAAGTAATGTATTTAAAAATGTTAAGGTTGACAAAAGTAAATAAGTTGTTACAGATTATACCTACATTTATTGTCAATGTGTGTGTAATTTGTAGACCTTACATTCTATAATGGACTATAGCATATAGGTACGTATAGATGTAGATGCGGCGACAAAGAAAAAGAAGCACTCGACAAAATCTAATTTTTAAACGTCACCTATCAATTTTGTGCAGCTGATTGTTTTTTTTAATGGCATCACTGGAATTTCGTATGAAAATGTTTATTGTATTAGCGCCATCTAGTTAATATAGATTTATTTTTTCTACAAAACTAAATTGACCTATTTTAATGACAAATTGCTAGCGCCATCTAACCTTATAAATTGAAATGTATAGCGCCATCTAGATTTATACTACTTTTTTTCATATACGCTACTTTGTATGGCTATTGTCTATCCTTTTACTCCTTCATCCATGATACTACTTACAGACATAAATATGTCGGAGAGAACACAGATTCGATGGACTTGGCCAGTTGAAGAACTACTTTACTATCTACCTTGCCTATGTTTTGAAATGTCAATGTCAATGTCAGCGACTAAATGAGATATTGGTTGCGTCAAGTCGTCTTAACTTGGGTGTAGTCGGTGCGAGGCTTTATGAGTGAACGACTGAATGAGTTTCGGTCATTTTCCGTTGTGTCTAGTTAGCCCATCTATCTTGTTGTACGGCTCCTCTTCTTGCTGGGACCGTGGGGCAGTGCAGACGTGTAGTGAATAAATCAGTGATGGCCACACGCCGAATTCACCGCGCTTCCTATATCCATTTACATCCTGACTATTCTTGATGATTATTGTAAAGTTGCTTAACGTTGTGATTAATACACGCCCATACATCAAGTTCCAAGTTTTATTTCGAAGTTTCCGCCATAATCGAACCCAGTGATAACGCACTCCCCGACATCAGAAGTGGGATGGTGAAACCACTTACCACGAGCTTCGGATGATGTCCTATGTGCTACGAACTATGTGAAAACCTTTGTGAAAAGATTTTTGTGGAAACCACGTGCTAAAAATGATAATAAAAATGCGTGCCATGTGCTTCGAATGATGAGAAAACCACGTTTCACGTGCTATGGATGAAGAGAAAACCATGTTTCACGTATTGTGGATGATGAGGAGGCTACGTCTCACGTGCTACTGATGCGGAAACCACGTTTCACGTGCTATGGATGATGCGATAACCAGGTACCACATGCTACTGATGTAATTTCATTATGCTGCGAAGAGCTACGATGGATGATGTGGATACCTTGTGCTACAAATGATGTGATAACCACGTGCCACGGACGATGCGATAACCACGTTCCACGTGCTACGGGTGAGGAAACCCCGCTCCACCTGTACGAATGACATTCCATGTGCTGCAAATAACATCGACGGAAACGAGAAATTGCAGCAGCTTTTGGAACAACAGAATCATCATAAACCATCGGTGTGTAATTACGGAGGCGAGATGATACGGACAGGAAAGAAGAACATCCTAGACCGCAACCGAGAGACTGCAATGACAAGACCAGCCATGTCATCACCTGCTACCACTGCCGAGGGCCTATCCATTATGCGTTGAGTCTTTTTTAATAATTTTATTTCTAAATGAAGTAGTCAGTTAATGCTCTGAGTTTCGAATGGTACTACGGTACTATTAATTAAGACTGAAAGTTGTAACTTTAGTTTTGCTTTGTTATTATTCTGTTTTACATACTATGGGTCTAAATAATTAATCTCTGAGTGGTTGTGCCTCCTTGGCAGTTATTTTAGACGAGTCTTATTCTGCCGTCTTAGTTTTCTTAATTGCGTAAAATAAAATATTGCCGAACAATATGATGCTGTGTTATAAAAATTGTTCCAGAAAAGCTGTCCGAATAGTGGAATTGCTTGATGGTTTGAATCAAATTTGAGTACGAAACATTGAAGTACGCGGCGGTACCTACATTATTACGTTATAACCGGACACAACATGATTGGGTGATGTAAAACATTTTGTAATATTTGAGGCTAAGTATGTTCTTTAATTCAATTATGTTTTGGCGGCAAAGGTGATGCTATCGATTTAAATGAAAGTCATTAAAGGAGGGCACACGCATCTGGCTAACTACCTACATTTAGGTTGACAATTATTCTTTGATTAGTATTCATTCTCTTGAACTATTTCATGTGTTGCATTTCTCATTTGTAAGTTTAAAGTTAAACCAAGATATTTACACAGAATAGAAATTATTGGTTTTTACGTTTAGTGTTGGTTGATGTTTAATAATGGTATAGGTAATGGTTTTATTAACAACTGTAATTCACATGTGTTTTAATATGTTCCGAGGATACATCGAATGGCGATTACAATAAACAAACGTCGGAGCCGCGATGACGAGCTGTGCTGACATCAGGACTTAACCCAGCGCTGCAGCAACAGAAAGTGATGATCCTGATATACGAGCGATGGCGGCATTGCGGTGGCCGAGGCAAGCAAGCGTTCGTACCGAGGTGCTGATTGACGTGTGAGCTGTGAATATTCCACGGATTGTCTAGAACACAAAGGTGAATCGTATTCTTTCTTTCTTTCGATTCTAGTGCTGAATGCTCGTTAGTTAATGAAAGTTTTGGCGCGAAATTTTATGCGGGATTTTTTAAAAGGGTTTTAACTGTGGCGTATTGGTCAAACGCGTGTATTCAGCACAGAACGAATTTTATGTCATATTGGGAGACACCATCGGACGCCTATAGGGCTGTCTCGAAGTGTAATGGACACCATCAAACGCCAGTAAGGCTGTGTTGAAGTGTCGGGAGTCGTGTACACAATCAGACGCTAATTTAGCTGTCATGAAGTGTCGATGCTTATTGGGAGTTTGTAGACACAATCAGACGCCAGCAAGGCTGTCTCGAAGTGTCAGGGGCACCATCAGACGCCAGCAAGGCTGTCTCGAAGTGTTAGGGGCACCATCAGACGCCAGAAAGGCTGTCTCGAAGTGTCAGGGGCACCATCAGACGCCAGCGGGGCTGTCTCGAAGTTTCAGGTGCACCATCAGACGCCAGTAAGGCTGTCTTGAAGTGTCGGGGCTCGTAGACACAATCAGACGCTGATTCAGCTGTCTCGAAGTGTCGGGTCCATTGGAGCTGTCTTGAAGTACGCAATCAGACATCAGCTACGGTTGTCTTGAAGCCTACCATCAGACGCTTGAATGACATTATTTTGGCTATCGAACCGATCATTATTTTTATGATTTGACTAATTTGTTGCATTTTAATTGAAGCTGTACAGATTAAAATCAGATGTAATTTGAGATGTCATTTGTTACCTTCTTACCGTTTTATTTTGGTCAGGTTGACCGAGCGAGCTACTGCTGTGTTGTTTCTTTTGCAGACTGCGATAACACGAGGCCATAATGTCGGAAGCACTAGAAGGAACTGAAGTGGGCATTAAAATAAACGGCAAACTTATTAACAACCTAAGATACGCCGATGACACTGTCTTGATGGCCTCCAGCGAAAAAGATCTACAGACTATCGTAAGCAAAGTTCACCAGCTCAGTGAAAGATATGGCCTCTCCATTAACACGTTGAAGACTGGGGTCATGGTTGTATCTGGAACGGCTATTGACCCTAAAATTAATGTCGCAGGAGTTGTTCTGGAGCAAGTCTGTCAGTACAAATACCTCTGCGCTTGGGTGAACGAAAAATAGACCTCTGACCAAGAGATAAAGGCCCGGATAGAGATTGCCCGTGCCTCGTTTAATAAAATGAGGAAAGTTTTGTGCTGCCTCCGAGTATTGATGTAAAGCTCCGAGCTCGCATTCTCCTTTGTTATGTATGACCTGTCGTCTTATGCGGGTGTGAAGCGTGGACCATCAAGGACGATACTAATAGACGCCTAGAAGCCTTCGAGATGTGGTGTTATCGTCGCATGCTTCGCATCAGTTGGACTCACGGGGTTGCTAACGAAAGAGTTCTACAGCGTATGTGTTGAAACCGTGAACTACTGCAGACCATCAAAAAGAGAAAAGTTGGATATCTCGGTCATGTGCTCAGACACGAAAGGTATCAACTGCTTCAATTAATAATGATGGGAAAGATCGAAGGCAAACGTCGCGCTGGTAGACGAAAGAAATCATGGCTTAGAAACATCCGGAAATGGACAGGAGGTAGTCAGCGTAGAACAACGTTTTTGCTGTGCTCAGAGCACGTCAAGATTCCAAGAGCTGATGGCCAACCAGTAGTGGAGAGGCACTGGAAGAAGAAGAATCACACGAGGACGTGTGAAGCGTCAGGAAGGCCGTGTCGGAGAGAACACAGATTCGATGGACTTGGCCAGTTGAAGAACTACTTTACTATCTACCTTGCCTATGTTTTGAAATGTCAATGTCAATGTCAGCGACTAAATGAGATATTGGTTGCGTCAAGTCGTCTTAACTTGGGTGTAGTCGGTGCGAGGCTTTATGAGTGAACGACTGAATGAGTTTCGGTCATTTTCCGTTGTGTCTAGTTAGCCCATCTATCTTGTTGTACGGCTCCTCTTCTTGCTGGTACCGTGGGGCAGTGCAGACGTGTAGTGAATAAATCAGTGATGGCCACACGCCGAATTCACCGCGCTTCCTATATCCATTTACATCCTGACTATTCTTGATGATTATTGTAAAGTTGCTTAACGTTGTGATTAATACACGCCCATACATCAAGTTCCAAGTTTTATTTCGAAGTTTCCGCCATAATCGAACCCAGTGATAACGCACTCCCCGACAAATATATATATATATATAAACTAAGTGAGAGCTAAATAGTATGATTTTATTTGTTTTTTAAAAGTGCAATAGTTTTTATTTCTCGAATTTCGTGCGGTAGAGAATTCCAAAGCCTGACAGCATGGACAGAAAAGGAATAGGAATAAAAATCTGTGGAATGGGTAGGAACAGAAAGGAGATTTGCTTTAAGTGATCTGCAAATCACCCCTGAAGGGTTTTTGTAGGTAAAGCGATCGCGTAAATAGGACGGGTAGGTAGGATTATGAAGTATTTTATGAAGGAGGCAAAGGATACGTGAGTCTCTACGAAGGATAGGGAGCCACTGGAGTTTCCTGCGAAATTGAGACACATGGTCAAACTTTTTGAGATTAAAAATAAATCGAATACACAAATTTTGCAGACGCTCCAGTTTATTTAATAGCTCCTCGTTGGCATCAAGATAACAAGCATCTGCATAGTCGATGATTGGTTGTATTAGGGTTAGGGAGAGGGAGATTTTAGTTGCCAATGGGAGATAAGTTTGAAGGCACTTCAGCGAGTGGAATGAGTAGTAAACTTTTTGGCTAACTTCGCTAACGTGCGCGCCCCAGCTCATTTAGGAGTCAAGGGTAACACCTAAATTTTTGGCAGTGTTGGTAACATTGATCGCAACGCCATTAAGTCGGATAGGAGGCAGAGAAGCAAGATCAAGGCGATTTCGCATCGATCTGCTACCTATAATTAACGCCTGTGATTTTTTTGGGTTGATAGGGAGACCAAAAGACAAAGCCCAAGAACTGATGCGCTCTAGGTCCTCATTAATCGATAAAATAGCGGAAGTGAAGTTCGAAACATGGCAGTGTTGATAAATTTGTAGATCATCAGCATAAAGATGGAGCTTTGAGGAAATGACATGGGTTACGGAATTAATAAAAATTGAAAAAAGTAAAGGGGACAGAACACCACCCTGTGGCACACCCGCAACGAGATCTGCCCAATCAGAGTAGGACTCTTCATGGCGAACACGCTGTGAGCGGCCACGAAGATAAGAGTCGAACCAGGATAGTGCGGGAAGTGAAATATTCAAGGATTTAAGGGTACCGAGAAGAACGTCAAAGTCAACAGAGTTAAAAGCGTTACTGAAGTCTAAGAGAATAAGAATAGTGAGAGATTTATTTTCCATGGCCCAGCGAATATCGTCAGTGACGTTGATGAGCGCTGACGTAGTGCTGTGGCCAGGACGGAAACCAGATTGAAAGGGGTTTAGAAGATGGAAAGACGAAAGATAACTAAATAGCTGGCCATGTACTATGTGCTCGAGGACTTTGGAGAGGAAAGGTAAGATGGAGATAGGTCGAAAATCAGAAGAAGTAGACGGTTTGGATGTTTTAGGTAAAGGAATAACATACGCATATTTCCATGTGCGGGGAAAAGTTGAATTGGATAAGGAGAAATTGAAAATATGAGTAAGAACAGGAAGTAGCTGAGGAAGAATCAAGGTTACCATTTTTGAGCAAAAAAAAAAAATAAAAAATAAAAAAATAATTTATTTGCCATAACTACAAAAAGAAGTTTTTACAGTTTTTTAATATCATAAGCGAAGATTTGTAGTAAATTTTGAGTTAATGCTACATGTCCTTTAATTACAATAGTCCCCACACTAGGCAAAGCCTGTCCCGTGGGGACAAGATCGATTTACATTCTGTATTTTTATTGTAAGTGGACAGCACTATGTAAAGTAGGGAAAGTACTGGCGATATTTTTTCTTCTATGTAAACAAAATGAAGAGAGGATTAATTTAAGTAAAGATAAAATAATAAAAAATAATGATAATAAAAAAAAAAAAAGAACGTAGTAAACCAAATACAATTAAAATTACTTAATTAAGACATCACTCTCAGAAACGCCTCAGATTCATTGTAAGAGCAAGTTAGCAAAAAAGTAAATAACTTACGTTTAAAATCCTCTATTTCACACAGCTGCAATTTGTAAGCTTTAATAACTTTATTGTATAAGAAGACAGACAGAAATATAGAGAAACCTTCTCATAAACACGCTGTTTATCGTTGGAAGAGCAAGTGAGAACGATCGTTTTTTTAGTAGGTTTTCATATTGTGCTGATTTTTTGACCATTTTGTGGGTCATAGAAGTGATTTTTAAAATATATAACCGCCTGACGCTTAACAGCTTAGCCTCCTGAAAAAGTTTAGTAGTAGGGTATCGATAAGGTTTCCGAAACAATACTTTTAGGACAGAGCGTTGTGCCCTTTCGAGTTTTATGAGTATAGAAGTATGGCAACCGCCCCAGACTGAAATGCAGTAGGTCAAAACTGATTCACATATTACAACGTAGATTGTTTTTAGTAATGACTTTCCAGCATTGTCCCGTAATATTTTCATCACAGGTATCAGTTTTCTAATGCGGGATGAACTGGCTTCAATGTGATCTGCAAACAATAGTTTCTCGTCGATAATCACGCCTAGGTATTTGTAAGATCGCACTCTTTCAATTGTAGGACAGGAGCATGAGTTACTATTAAAGCAGGACGTGTGTATTTTGACTGAAGGAGATGATGACTTAAGTGCAGAAGTGATCGTTTTATAAAAAGGTATAAATTTGGTTTTAATAATATTAAGCTTAAGTAGGTTCTTCTCGAGCCAATTTGCCATAGTTGCCATCCCTGATTCAGCTAGACTGAGTGTCTCTGGCCACGTTTTTGCGTGAAAAAGAACGGCTGTGTCGTCAGCGTAACTTATAATGTTTGCGTTACACATTTCTAAGTTAGATATGTCATTGATGTAACACAAGAAGAGCTTTGGCCCTAGTATACTTCCTTGTGGAACGCCGAATTTCACATCGTAGATGTTGCTTGTGAATGACCCAACGCGAACACATTGTGATCTGTCCGAAAGATAGCTACGGAACCAGTTGAGGCCATGACCCCTTACTCCCAAATTTTCTAGTTTTTTGACTAGTAAAGGGATCGATACAGTGTCAAAAGCTTTTTTAAGATCTAAAAAGACTCCGACACAAGCATCCCCCTTGTCGAGAAAAGAGGAAACCAAATCAGTTAGGAGAGTAATTGCTCCCTCGGTCGACCTTCCAGTGCGAAATCCGAATTGGTTGCTGTGTAATAATTTGTGTCTTTCTAGATAGTGGGACAAGCGTCGGTCAACAATTTTCTCTAATATTTTGGAGATGCTGCTTAAGAGGGAGATAGGTCGGTAATTATTGACCGATGCCCTATCACCGCTCTTATAAATTGGTGTTAGTACAGCCGTCTTCCAAATACGCGGAAAAACACCAGATTCCAAACTTAAATTAAAAATGTGGCATAGAGATCAATAATAGTCAACAGAGTGCTTTAGAAGGTTATTTTCAATTCCGTCCAGACCTGGAGCGCTATTTGTTTTGAGTTTGCTAATGATATTCTTAACTTCTAGAGGATCAGTAGGTGACATAAAAAAAGAGTTAGTCAGACGAGACGATTCATGCTTCGAGGCTAAAGATTCTTGAGTTTCATTAAGGTCTCTAAGGGTTTCATCAGCAAGGATTTGTCCAATAGTCGAGAAATATGCGTTGCAGCTGTTAAGTGATTCAGTTGGGTCTTTTTTTATTTGAGTCAGTTCTAACGAACCATTTCTTTTCCTATCTTGAAAGGTGATTTGTTTTAAAGACTTCCACAGTGAGCGTGAGTCTTTAGCATTGTGCGTGAGTTCTTTGGATTCATGATCCCTCTTGAGTTTCCGTAATATCGTTGTGTAGAAATTCCTATAACGTGTATAAATAAGTTTTTTAATGGGGTCGTTTGGATGCTTGCGGTAGTCAGCGTGAAGTCGGTCTTTAAGCTTTGAGCATTTAATTAATCCTGCTGTCATCCAGGGTTTCAGGGTTTTTTTTGAACGGGAAATTTTCTGAGAGTAGCTGTGTTTCTCAACTATTGTCATAAAATGTGTTATGAAAAACTCTGTGGCTTTGTTTACACAGCTATATTGTTTAATCGGAGACCAGTCTATGTTAGATAAAGCCGCACATATTGAATTGTAATCCCTTGTGGTTTGCATTCTGAGTTGTTTGCACTGCTTGGCAGTTTTGGTGGACATCGCAACCATTATGGCGTCATGATCTGTTGATGAACATATTATCGATTCAATGGCGTTGTGACTGCATTTTGTAAAAATATGGTCAATACAAGTTTTGTTGTGTGTTGGATCTTTAATTGCACAAGTGAAACCAAGCTCAGCCATAAGACAGAGATATTTAGTCATTAATTCTTCGTTTCTTGCGGATTTACTAATGTCGATGTTAATGTCGCCTGTAAATACAACATATTGTCTCAATTTCAAGCTCCTCATGGATGCTTCCAAAGTATTTAAGAAAATTTCAGGGTCACTAAAGTTTACCGAGGGCGATCTATAAACTGCAATAATTGAGACAGAATTATTCATAGTTATATGGAGACAATTAGCGTCTATTGCCGTTATCTCGTCCACCTGGACAGAAAGATCATTTCTAGTGTAAGCTATAACACCCCCAGCTTTGTTAATAAATTTGCACGTGTGGGAGACAGTGTATCCATCAATGGTTTTAATTAAACTGCTTTCATTAAGCCAGCATTCAGTTAGAATAATTATTTCAAATTTTGTATTAAATCGTTGCAAAAGAAGTGTAAATTCATCATAGTTTTTCTGTACGCTTCTAATGTTTAAGGTGAGTATGCGAAGGTTGTATTTATTTAAGATAGATGTACAGTCCTCGGGAAAATGTTTTTGATGGCACAGAATCTCAGAGGTATTATCAATTTCAGCACACACTATCATGGCCAACAGCCGCAGAGTTAATAGATGAAACAGCTTTCTTGACGCTCTCCTCGGAGGTATTGGAGAACACGAATTGAGGATGAGTGGGAAGGGTATCGGCAAGATTCTTCAGCGTCAAAGACTTAACACTAGGGTCCAAAATACTAGGAGGTGAAGAAAAATGTGTATTGAGTGACCCTAAGTCAAAATCTTTGACAGAATCATTAGAACATTTGCCGATACCAACGGATTTGAGGAAGCTCCAAACTTCAGCTGGACTACGATTATGCAGGGAGTCGTGAAAGTATCGTCTCTTCGCTTCTCGGCACAAACGGTTGCACTTGTTGCGCAGCGTTTTAAAACGTTCAATGTTAGGATCTGTTGGAAATCGCTTGTACCGTCGTTTGGCCTTGTCACGAGATGCCATTAAGTTCTTAATATTGTCGGTCAACCAGGGAGCTGGATTGTATTTTACTTTAATACGCTTTAATGGTGCATGAGTATCATAGATATTAAGTAACAACCTATTAAAGTGTTCGATTTTCTCATCTAAGTCACTGCAATTTAAAACTGGACCCCATTCAATATTTGAAGCATCGTGCTGTAGTGCCCCCAAATCTATGCCCTTGTAACTACGAAGGAGGAGAGTTCTAGGTTTTCGTTTGGGAGGGCGGATACGGTAGGATAGAAAGATGAAGTCATGATACGAAAATGATGCTGTAATCTGACCGTGAACAGATACATTACTGGGAGAGGAGACTATCATGAGATCAAGTAAGGAAGGTATTGAATGAGGAAAGTGATGAGTGGGAGAAAGAGGTAGGATATCAAGACTAAGAGAGGAGAGCAATGATTTTAATTTACTAGTGCGAGTATCGTCCTTCACTAAGCACGTGTTGAAATCTCCCATCATAATAATGTGATCATACGTGGGACGTAGATCACTCAAGGTATTTTCTAAGGACTCAAAGTAATCTACGTGGCAATTTGGGCTGTAAAATACAAAAAGTAGGATTTTTGTGCTGTGTAGCGTAAGTTCGAGCGCCAGATATTCAGCAGACTCAGAATAGAGAGAGGGAGAAGCGCTTACTATCCTGTGGGGTATACTACTGCGAATGTAAATTGCGACTCCTCCACAACCCTTACCTATTCGGTCGTTGCGCACAAGAACAAACCCGGGGAGAGAAAACTGAGTGGAAAGAAGTGATGGTTTTAAAAAGGATTCAGAAATTAGTAATGCATCTAAAGGGAGATCGTTAAATGATGCCAGAAAATCGGAGTAGTGACTGGGAACACTTTGAATATTTATGTGACCAATATTAAGGTTTTTGGGATAATCTGAAAAAGCAGAGGATATCTGATCGTGTAACGTCAGAGTCGGGGAGGAAGAACTGTCAGCACTAAGAAAACTATCCGAGGACGTACACGAGAAAAAACTATCATCCATGAACATAAAAAAAAAAAATACTAAGTAATATTAATAAAATAAAAAATAATAATACTTATAATAAATTAAATATCTAAATAATTCTATAAGCAAACTAAAAATAACATGTATTACACTGCCGAACTTTTAACTCAGAACAAATTAAAATTAAATAATTAAGGACATTACACAAAAATAAAAAAATAAAAATTAGAGTAAACTTACACAAGAAAGTTGGTTAACAAAGGCTGTGTACCGATTGAGAGCGCCATGTTAGCACGGCGACTATAGTTGAAACTCGGAACGCATGCGACGCATTCATCTGTTGGGGTCAATCGGTACGCACCCGATGTCAATGTCGTTGACATGACATGACAGATACACTTTGACAGTGCCAGAAAGAAAACAAAGAAAGAAAAAAAAAGTTATTACAAGTACCGGCTTTTACGCTTATAAAATCTAATGGATAAAATGTTACAAAAAGAATGCATAAGCCGTCGCATTTTAGATGGTTAAGACATTATTGTGTTATGTTTTTACCAAAGACTTAAACTTAATGTCGGCGACGCGTTTTCCTTGGCGATTTCATTGGTTCAGGTTGTAATGTTGGGCAGGGCCGCGCCGACCCTAAGCAGCGCCTGTGTGCGACACCTATGAAGCGCCTGTGTGCGAAACTTATTAAGCGCCTTTTTTAGTCGGTTTAGACAATTTTTTCAACTATGTTGTATTAAAAAAAACAATCCGGCGCCCCTTTTGCTTAGGCGCCTGTGTGCGCCGCACACATCGCACACAGGGGCGGCTCGGCCCTGATGTTGGGGCACTATCAACAATGATCGGTGGGAATTTTAACTGCAATGTCTCAAGAGCAGACATGCACTCAATCTTCTGGCGGGATTTATCAGGAAGAATTACCACTATAGTCCCGTCGGCAGACCAACAGTTTCTGATTCCAAAGTGCTTTCTAGCGGATGTAAACTTATATACCGTGAAAAAAAAATCCAAGTTTCTGGTCATAAGTAGTCGTAGAAGGTATCTACATCTACCAAGTCCTATATCATGTCTTTAGAATTTTTGACAATGTGCATCTGAGTTAGGTTACTTATGTTTTTATTATAGGTACCGTCACATTACACACTTTAATTACAATTAAAAAAATTAAAACGCTACACACCTAAACGTTTCTTTCCCAGACATTAATATCCTACAACACTTAAATAATTAAAAGAAAATTACGGCATAAACTATTTCTTAGCTAATTCCTGTAACGACTGCTCGCTCCGCCGTGTAACATGAAATTATTATTATGGCACCACCGCCGCCATTTTGGAAATGAAGGAAAATGGCGCGGTTCGTCCTTTTGCGCGCGAAACGAGTTTATTTTAGAAATTAAAAGTGGCTTTAGCAATATAATGATACAGTTATTGTGTATTTTGTGTTCTTATTGGGCTGGTTGGTATTCTTTTTTGTTTTTATTAGGCAGTTTCGAGGTGAGATATAATGTTGATATTGGCGATATTGTTTTGAGGTAGATTAGATGTATCTCATGGTAAAAAAAGGTAGGTAGGTACGCCGCCTATTTATTTTTTGATGTTTTTAATTTTCTTTTTTTTATTGCTGGATGGCAGCACACATTTCAAGCTAGGTATTATGATGGAGCTTTTCGTAGGTAAGTATAACATAACACGGCATATTGAAAAAAGATTAATTAACTATTTATTAGCATAACAATCAGATAGTACAAGTGCACCACGTAGGTTCATATAATTATGTTTTTACATAAAACGGTAGATGGCTGTTTTTTCATCATAGGTATGCCTATTGATTTAGAGTTTAACCTGATGATATAGCGGCAGAATGCAAGGGCTTCCACTCTGAGGGTTCCGTAGAAACATACACATTATAGGCACACCAAAAAATTGTTTTTATCTTATTAGGCACTAGTGGCCGCCCGCGACTCCGTTCGCGTGGAAGTCGGTTTCCCGTGGGAATGAGAAGTTTACCCTATATGTTATTCTGATGTATAACCTATATTACTGTAAAGTTTCATCAAAATCCATCAAGTAGTTTTTACGTAAAAGAGTAACAAAAATCCATACATACATCCATACTCACACTAGTAATTACCTAATAAAAAATTGTGCTAACATTTCTCTCTATGTTTGTTTTATGAATATTTTTATTTTGTGTATGTACAAGAAATGTAAAATAAATAAATAAAAATAATAATACCCACCACCGCATACGGTACTAATATGAGTTAAAAATATGTTACGTAATTTTATGTTTAAAGGAGTCTTTAGATAAGGATAATATATCGAACTCTTTAAATAAAGAGTTGTAGCTTTCTTGTGCTCTTGAAAAATATAAATTTTGAAAGTATGTCGTGGAACATTTATACCAAGCAATGGAGTTAAGTTGGGGCAATCTAACCTAGAATTAACTACATCATGTAGGAACAGTACATCCAACAAGTCTCTTCGGTCTTCCAATTTGTCGAGACGAGCTTTACAAGGCCCGTTTTTTTTATACATTAACGAGATAGAATTAAAATATCGATATCGATCTAAACTCTCACCACCCCATCATTGCATCAATACAAATTCCCCTCTTGCTCTACATTTTTGACAGTTCAGCATAAAATATGCTGTCCCGGAATGCGGCACTATCATCGAATCAACCGTCGATGCATGAGTAGCATCGAATGGCTGGGTTTGGATAGATGCCAGGAATGGTTGAAGTAGCATTGTAAAGAGTTTTTAGTTTTTATTTTTGGGTTAAAAAATAATTACTAAAACAAACAAATATCATATTGCATTATGAGTTAGTAAGTAAGTAGTTAATTGTTTAAACTATCTTGCCCTGCATATTGTGTGGGAACAGTAGAACCATAAATAAATATGAATTTAACTGAATTTACTTACACTAATAACGTTTCGTTTTATTTTTTTGGTTATTCCTAAAAACTCATTGGTCACTATATGTTGGATTCTTGCTTGTTGAGGGTAGTATTTCTACCCTGCACAAATCTTCTGTAACTACCCTCGGCTGAAGTCGAGTGTTGAGACGCCGTCGAGAGCGTCTCTGAGTAGAGAAAAAGACTTTGAACACGTTGGTCGTTTGTGCATGAGCTCTTGTGGTGCCGTCCTATCACGCATTTACTGACGTTCAGTGAAGTGTTGGAGTATTACAACGTTTGTAATATTGTGCTGCAGCAGTGTTTGTGCCAACAGACGCCCTTGGACAATAACCTAAAACCTTGGTGCTCCACTTACGGAGGCTGGTGGTGGAAGCTTGAGGTTTGTGCAACTTTGAATATTATCTTTGACAGGCAAGAGTTCGTAATTCAGCCGCTCATTGAAATCATTGTAAATTCCTTGAATTAAATACCTAAAGGTCCTTCGAAATCAGCGCATACTTTGACCAGCCCGAACATTGGCCTTCGAGCCGGGATTCCTTAATTTATACCCTTTTAATCGGTCTCAGCACCGTAACATCATTTAACTTTCAATAGAACGTTCTAGCTTTTTGCTACCTACCTACCTACAACTTAGAAAAATACTAACTATAATTCATATTAATTCTTTCAAATAACGTCATATCTAAATACCTTCTAAACTTAACCTACCTAAATAAATACCTAGCAGAACCCTACTTATTTACAATAACTTTAAACTTAAACTTTAGTTACAACTTTATCGCTTAAAATGACTACCCCCAGTCAAAAAGAAGTCAAGACGGATAAGTCTGATAGTGAACTTTTACTTAAAATCAGCTCTCACAACGCGATCAGGGAAAGAATATTTTCTCAGATTCAACAATTATACGACACTACATTAAAAATTAGATCTGATCCTGAATCTGTAGATATAGATATGTTTTTACTCCGTGCCTCTGAGATAACAACCTTACGCGAGAAATATGAAAAAGTAACCTTGAACATATTTGAATTAGAGGTTCAATTAAACCCTAAAATACAGTTTTGCCATAAGGAAATAGAAAGTTTCGATGATTTATATTTCGAAATCAAAACTTGTATAAAAAGGGTCGGTTCACAGAGCGAAAATAACTGTTCTTCTAACTCTCGCAGAAATGATATAGATTGTCGTCCTAGGTTGCCTAAACTTGAGCTTATCTGTTTTGACGGAAATATAGAAAACTTTACTACCTTTTATGAGACCTTTTGTTCTTTAGTGCATAATCAAAAGAACATGTCAAATATTGACAAGTTTCACTATTTATTATCGTGTACGAAGGGTTCTGCGCAAAATATAATAAAAAGTGTACCTATTACGTCCTCTAATTATGATGTAGTATGGAAAGCATTACTTGATAAGTACCAGGATCAACGCATGTTGGCTGGTAAATACCTAGATAAAATGTTGACCTTTTCACCTATCTTAAAAGAATCACCTGTAAGCCTAAATCAATTCATTGAAGTGTTTGAAAATTCATATAAAGCCATTTGTTCACTTAACATTCCTAACTTACATAGTTACGTTATCTGCCATATCGCGTTAAAGTCACTCGATCAAAATACTCGTAAGCTATTTGAACAAAGTATTGATCAAAAAACTATTCCATCTTATGAAAATCTTATTGAGTTTGTACAAAATCACATTAAAGTTTTAGAACATTCACAATCATATCCATCTGAGTTTACTTCGAGTATCAGTGGCACACAACGTAACAAACAAACTTCGAATTATAACCTTAATAAAAACTTAACTGCACGTAAAAACTATTCGCAAATTGCAACCAATAAATCAACCTTGAATAATTTTGCATGTCTTCACTGTGGGGAAAATCATATGATTTTTCGTTGTAGTAAGTTTCGTAAACTTTCACCAAAACAACGAATTAGCCGTGCTAATGCCCTTAAGATTTGCCATAATTGTTTGAAGTTAAATCATTCAGCTGTCGAGTGCCGCAGCGAGTTTAGGTGTTTCACATGCGGAGAGGCGCACCATGCGCTGCTGCACGTGGACTACTGCGCAGCGCCCGCCGCCGACGCCGGCCGGGGCTCGCTCCCTGCGCCCGCGCACACCACCCCGCCGCATCCTATTGTTCACTCGTCGCAAAACAATAACTGCCATGCGTCTTCGTTGCATAATAAAAACTATGCAGTTATACTAGGCACAGCTATAGTGAATGTTGTTGATGTTTTCGGTAATGAACAGCCGTGTCGTGTTTTGATCGACTCGGGCGCACAGTCAAACTTTATAACGATAAGCTGTTTAGAGCGTTTAGGTTTGCAACGTTTTAAATGTCCTTATAATATATATGGCTTATCGGGTGAAAATGTTAAAACGTACGGTATGACGTCATGTACGGTTAAGCCTCGGAATAGTTGTAATCCAGAGTTTACAATTGATGCCGTAATACTTGCAAAAATTACTTCAGATTTACCTACATTTGATATTCCCAACAATGTAGTTAAAGAATATAAAAACTTAGTTTTAGCGGATCCTTTGTTTTACAGACGTTCTGTAATTGATATTATTTTATCGGGAGACGTTTTCCCACACATCTATGATGGAAATCGAATCGTATTCGGTCCATCACTTCCTTGTGCATTAAGTAGCATATTTGGCTATGTAATTACTGGGAAGTTAGAAGTACCGTGTGCTTCTAATAATAATTGCTTGTCGATGACGTCAAACTTAGTGTCGTACGCTAAGGATGATGACGTCATTGATACGTGTCTTCGGCGATTCTGGGAGATCGAGGCCTCACCGTGTGAGGTACCAGCCGATCCCCTGGAGCAACAAGCCGAGGAGGTGTACTCGTCGCGAACATACCGCGACGCCAGCGGCAGGTACGTGTGCCCGCTGCTGCTGCGCGAGCGCCGCGCGCCGCTGGGAGACTCCCGCGCCGCCGCCGAGCGCCGCCTGCTGCAGCTGGAGCGCCGCCTGGCCCGGGACGCCGCGCTGCAAGACCAGTACGTCGCCTTCATGCGCGAGTACCAGCACCTCGGTCACATGGAGCCGTACACCGGCGCCGAGCCCAGCCGGTACCTCATACCGCATCATGCAGTGGTCCGCACCGCCAGCACCACTACGCCGGTGCGTGTCGTTTTCGATGGTTCAGCGAACACTTCAAACGGCGTTTCATTAAATGATAACCTCTTGTGTGGTAAAAAATTACAGCAGGATCTTTTAAAAATCATAATTAATTTTAGACTTTACGATATTTGCTTTACAGCTGACATTACAAAAATGTACAGATGCGTTTTGATAGATCCAGCGGAACGTAAATACCAACACATTTTATGGAGGGAATCGCCGAGTGAACCGATTCAAGTTTATGAATTAAAAACGAACACCTACGGCTTGCGTAGTGCACCGTTCATAGCTGTGCGTACGTTACGCCAGCTGGCGCACGACGAGGCGGAGCGACACCCGCGGGGAGCGCGGCTGCTGCAGGATGGCTTCTACGTCGATGACTTGTTGGGATCTACGCCCACGTTAGAAGATGCTTGCACGTTGCAAGATGACGTCATCGATATACTTAAACGAGGTGGATTCGCGCTGAGAAAGTGGGCGAGCAACTCGCCTGAGCTGCTAGCTAGGGTCGGTGCGGAGCAGTGCACACCTATCAACTTTGATGAAGACGCGTCGTCTTCCATAAAAATCCTTGGGCTGAAATGGGACCCAAAGGATGATTGTTTTTCTTTTGAATATAATTTTAAAGATAACATATTTACAAAACGTTCGGTTTTAAAATTATTAGCGAGCATTTTTGATCCTGTAGGTTTTCTAGCACCGTGTGTTTTCTTGGCTAAATGTCTCTTACAGGATATATGGAAACTTAGTAAGGGCTGGGATGAACCCATGCCGTCTCACCTTCGTGAAAGGTGGGAATCATTTATTACATCTTTGTCACTTTTGTCCAACCTTCGTATCGAGCGTCACTTGCTCATTAAAGACTTTACTGACGTTCAGATAGTCGCTTTTTGTGACGCTTCGACGCGTGGTTACGCTGCTTGTCTTTATGTCCGCAGTGTTGACAAAAATAACCTAGTTAAAACTAGATTACTTGTTTGTAAAACAAAAGTAGCCCCGATTAAACCGCTCTCCATTCCAAGACTCGAGTTAATGGCATGTGTTTTATTATCAAAATTAATTTTATTTTTAAAACAAAACCTTACAGATCTAAATTACAAGGTTATAGCTTTAACTGATTCAAGTGTTGCACTAGCGTGGTTGCAAACGCCGCCATATAAATTAAAAACGTTTGTCAGTAATCGCGTGGTGCAAGTTGTAGAAGTAGTGCCGCCTAACTGTTGGTATCACGTGGGCAGCGGCGACAACATGGCAGACGTGTGCTCGCGCGGCGCGGCGCCCGGCGCGCTGCTCGCGGACCGGCAGCGCTGGCTCCACGGCCCGCAGTGGCTCACCCGCGACAAACAACAGTGGCCGATTAGCACATTTTACGTTAGAGACGAAACAGATGTTTTAGAACTTAAGTCGAACACTGAGAGTTTTAATTTAGTTACAAAAAGCGAACCAAATGATAATGAAATATTTTTAAAATTTTCTTCTTTTAATAAATTGCAGCGTGTCACTGCGTGGTGTTTGCGTTTTATAAATAATTTACGTAAAAATAAATCTGATAGGAATTTTAAAACTTTGACGATGATTGAATTAAATATTGCACATGACCTTATAATTAAATTAACTCAAAATCAATTTTACTTTAACGAAATTTCATCGTTGAAAAATAATAAAACTTTTATACCTACTTTGAAAAAACTATCACCGTTCTTGGATGGAGCAGGGTTCCTCAGGGTGGGGGGTAGAATCTCTCAATCGAATCTACCCTATAATCAAAAACATCCTTTACTTTTACCTAAACGTAGTCACGTAACAACATTAATTATTGAAAACTTACATCGTACATATTTACACGTAGGACCTCGTACGTTACAAGGCATCCTTAGCCAGAAGTACTGGATCGTATCCGCTCGTAGTGTGATCCGATCGGTGCTGTCACGCTGCGTCATGTGCTTTAAATGTAATCCACGCCTGGCTCAGCCGAGCATGGGTACGTTACCTAAACCTCGGTTAGAACCAAACAAGGTTTTTCATCACGTTGGTGTTGACCTAGGTGGACCTTTCTATGTAAAGGAGCACAAAAGACGCAACGCAAAGGTATACAAAGTATATCTTTGTCTGTTCGTTTGCTTTTCTACAAAAGCAGTACATTTAGAGGTCCTCACTGATTTGTCGTCAGACTGTTTCCTGGCTTGCCTGGATAGGTTCGTCGCGCGTCGTGGCTTGTGCTCAAGTTTGTACTCAGATTGTGGTACAAACTTTGTAGCAGCAAACAAGCACTTAAAAGACGTTGTAAAATTCTTAAAAAACCAAAACGTCTTACAAGCTTTGTCTGATGGTTGTTCACTTCGCAACATTACGTGGAAGTTTAACCCTCCGAGTGCCCCCAACATGGGTGGTCTCTGGGAGGCCGGTATTAAGTCGGCGAAGTACCATCTATTACGTGCCGTAGGTGATAAGTCCCTCACGTTTGAGGAGTTGTCTACCGTTTTTTGCAAGGTAGAAGCCGTGATGAATTCACGACCACTTTGTCCACTTTCTGATAACCCCAACGAATTTGAGGTTTTAACAGCTGGTCACTTTCTTATAGGCCAGAGCCTTCTAGCAGTGCCTGAGCACAATCTAGAGGACGTTCCTCTTAATCACTTATCTAGATGGCAACACATACAAAAATGTTCACAATCGTTTTGGAGGCAGTGGTCACATGATTACCTACACACATTGCAACAAAGGTCGAAGTGGCATTTGTCACCACCTAATTTAAAGGTCGGTGACCTTGTTTTAATAAAATCGGAGTTGACACGCCCATTGCAGTGGCCATTGGGTAGAATTTTAGAAACTTTTCCTGGACCTGACCGCGACGTTCGTGTAGTCAGTGTCAAAACTGCCGGTGGTTGTTTTAAGCGACCGGTCAATAAATTATGCCCATTACCATTTTCTCATTAAATACTTTGCATCTAACATTCGTAATGCTAGATATTTTAGTTAGTGTTAAGTTTACATTCTATTACTTTGATATAAAAACTTTGATGAGTCTTTGTACTCAAAAACCTTATTAATAATTTAAAACTTATATTTATCCTTGATTTTCCTTTATGTGGAAATCATTACAATGATTTCGGTGGGGGGTATGTTGGATTCTTGCTTGTTGAGGGTAGTATTTCTACCCTGCACAAATCTTCTGTAACTACCCTCGGCTGAAGTCGAGTGTTGAGACGCCGTCGAGAGCGTCTCTGAGTAGAGAAAAAGACTTTGAACACGTTGGTCGTTTGTGCATGAGCTCTTGTGGTGCCGTCCTATCACGCATTTACTGACGTTCAGTGAAGTGTTGGAGTATTACAACGTTTGTAATATTGTGCTGCAGCAGTGTTTGTGCCAACAGACGCCCTTGGACAATAACCTAAAACCTTGGTGCTCCACTTACGGAGGCTGGTGGTGGAAGCTTGAGGTTTGTGCAACTTTGAATATTATCTTTGACAGGCAAGAGTTCGTAATTCAGCCGCTCATTGAAATCATTGTAAATTCCTTGAATTAAATACCTAAAGGTCCTTCGAAATCAGCGCATACTTTGACCAGCCCGAACACTATACTTGTAAAATAGGTACCTTTTTATAACTTTAAAGTAGAGAATAATACGCTCCTGCGTGGTTGTTTTTACCTAACATCGACCAATTAGGTACCACGCATAGATTTGTTATTTGGTCTTCGCTACATATGAGCTAGAGCGAAGACCAATAATAAACCTATGCATACTCCATATCTCTATACCGATAGTCCATTATTTGAACTACAGCATCTTTCAAGTACACAAACCTACTTCACTAAAATGTACTTCACTTATATGATTCTACACTCAGTTTTCTGAACTTATAGAAAGTTGGTAACGAGATAAGCTTTTGTTAAGCGACACAGTAGAAAACTTTGTATTGTGTGCGGCTCTAGTTTAAATTAGTTAGGGCTAAATAAGATTAAAAGTGCTTATTTCAACCGCGGGCGGGAATAATCTTGGTATTGAGTTTCGCGTAAGTTTTTGGTGTAGGACTTTTCTTTAGCGTCACAAACAGCTAGCTTGTGTAGCTTATAATGTTTTTAGGTAATTAAATTAAGCCTTAGTAATAAGTATATTATTCTAAACGAGAAACGTAACTTCGTAGGTACTACGCAATAATCCAACCATATGGGAAGAGAGTTCTTATTATGCGTATTTAGTGAAGTACTGGCTAACAAAGTTGGAGGTCCACTGAATTAAACGAATGCACTTTACTGGATGTATTGTTTATTCTTATTAGCTGTTACACTACACAATGAACTTAAACTGATTGCTAACCGAAGCTTACATATGAAAAACATTAGAACTGAGCAAGACAAAAGAAAACGTTGCACATACAAGCGCGGGCGCGGTTAGACTGCGGCGTGCGTCGGCGGCATCTCTTTGACATTTTGATTGACAATTTGCCGACGCGAGCTATTCTCTATACCTAGCCGGTAAGCGACCACGTGACGTCCGGGTGTTGGTGCGACTATGGTTTACTATATGCTCCCCCTCTAGTTCTGGAAAACGCGCTCGTTCCTGGACTAGCATCCTAGATCTTGTGGGTGGACGACCACGATTTCTCTTAGGAATCACTGGCTGAGGAGGGGTGGTGACATTGCCACGATACCGTGTCAGATCTTGCACATGATACTTCCCGAGTTCATCATGCGGTGGTTCACTGTTGCAGATGGTATAGGTAGTTGGAGAGATCTTCCTAACTACTCTGTAGGGACCATCGCGGCGAGGTACGAATTTGGAGGTGACGTCCTTAGGCTTACTACTTAGAACATGAGATTTAAGAAGGACCAAATCACCTACTTCAAAGGTCTCCGCCGGGCGGCGGGACTGGTCAGCATACTCCTTGTTCTTATCCTGTTGGATCTCGACGCGCTCTCGAATTGCTGACAGCGAAGACAGGAACTTATTAAGGTAAGGAGTTACCTGAGGTATAAAATTTTCCTTATTTAGGACTGCTCGGTGGTCATGGACAACTTCCGAGGTTGATCTCATTTCTCTGGCAAACGTGAGATACGCTGGAGTGACGCCAGTGGTGCGGCATCTGGCGCTGTTTAAAGCGAAGCGTATAAAAAGTAGTCTCTGAGGCCAGGATGTATGATCTTCTTCTACCAGCTGAGCGAGCATGGCCTTCAGATCGCGATTTTTACGTTCCGCAGGATTGGCCTCTGGGTGGTAGAGTGGAACAAAACTCTGTTTCACATCCAGGAAAGTCATGCATTGTCGCATGATCGCCGACACGAACTGGGGGCCTACCGGCTAACTAGCGTGGATTTGGAATAGGCGACGAAATCGGCTTCATTTTGACAGATGGCGCTACTTTCGTACCGGGCAACGACCCAAGCCGTCACTCTTAACTCGATATCGGCGATGACACCGAAAGAACGAATGGTTTAGTGATTCCTCAGTAGTTTTGACAGTTAAATCGTACCGCGTAAGGTTTTTCAAGTCGAAGCGTCGTCTTGAAAATGACATTGACAGCCATATTGATGTAGGCGACTCGAGAGCTACCACTTTCGGCCGTTGATAAGCAATATTTTAGATTTTTCTTCCTATTACGCTTGGTTTTTTCATTCTTAACGCTTAAATACGCATTCCTAAGGCTCTTTCGTATTAATAATTATTACATTTTAATATAACTTCTTAGATTACATTTTGTTTCTCTGTTGTGATTTTTGTGTGTTTCTGCCCGCAAGAGTAAGGACAAGTGGAATAAAACCCGAAATTAAGGTACCTCTTTATCATATATACCAATCTTGTGACAAACGTTGTATTGTTTAAATGTCTCGCCCCGAAACATAACAAATAACTATTATTATAGGTGTTGGCTGCATTAAATTTTTATGCAACTGGCAGTTATCAGAGTGGCATTGGTGTAAACGATGTTCTACACCTCAGCCAGCAATCCACATCGGAATGCTTGCAGGATGTCACTGAGGCTCTGAACAACCCTTGCGTCCTACAGAAATATGTCTTGTTTCCGCACACCCAAAGCCAACGAGACTCCGTAGCAAGGAGGTAATTGTAATTTTACACTTAAAATAATATAAATGCCAACAAATTGTCCAAGCCAGCAATGTCATTGACTATCAGGGAATGTTAAATTGATATAATTTATTTTACAGTTAAATTATCTACATTTGTTTGATTTAGAAATAATTAACTACTGTGGTTTAGGTTCAGTGACAACTTAGGATTCCCTGGGGTCATCGGGTGCATCGATGGGACAAATGTGGCTATTGTTAAGCCAAAGGATGATGAGGAGATTTAATTCAATAGAAAGGGCTACCACACACTCAATGTTCTTGTGGTAAGATGTGTTTTAATTGTTGTAACATGTTAGATATCCGTGAGAGTCAGAATGGCGGGTGTACCGTAACAGATTTGAACGAGTCATATGTCAAACTTTAGTACCTGGGATGTACTATTTGGTACCTATCAAAGAAATTGGCGTACCTCTTTAAGAGCAGAGATATAACCAAAAGCGAGTACACCCGCCACATTGACTGTCAGAATGGCGGGTGTATCTCCAGTTCTCGGTTATAGACATGTTGGTGACTTATTTTAAGTATACCAAATTTTAGTACCTTTGGTGTACCTTACATAAAAGAGCACCACATCTCAAAATATAGCTTGATTCCAAAGGAATCCAAGATCTTGGTTTTAGATACATTGTAGCGACATAGATGGCGCTTATCGTCGTAAACATTCTTCCCGGCGGTCCGCATTTACACATATGATGCCTAAATACAGGGCCTCAAGTCAGAAATTTTAAGTAAGGGTACCTTTTTATTGTCTATAATGAAGTGCTTCCCGATCTATACTAATATTATAAAGCTGAAGAGTTTGTTTGTCTGTTTGTTTGAACGCGCTAATCTCAGGAACTACTGGTTCGAATTTAAAAATTATTTTTGTGTTGAATAGACCATTAATCGAAGGCTATATAACAACACGCTGCAACTATTAGGAGCGAAGAAATAATGGAAAATGTGAAAAAAACGGGGAAAATTATTCATCCTTGAGTTGCGTGCGCTGCCAAAACGGTTCTAGAATATATGTATGAAAGAATTAAGGGAACTTTTTACCGCGGGGAAACTGCGCATTCCTACGGGAAACCGACTTCTACGCGAACGGAGTCGCGAGCGGCCACTAGTGAAATATAAGCGAATATCATTAAAATTTGGATTTTTAATAGTTTTGCGGCAAGAAAGAAAATCCCAAAAAAAAGACGTGTGGAACTCGGAGACTGCTGCGGTAAAGCTATTGCAAGCATTTTTTTTAACAACTAATGTACCTAATAATTATTTATTTATTCAGTATTTTTTTCCTTTGTTTTTTTTTCTTTGATATTGATTCAACTTTTTGAGCGTGGTGACAGATAAGAAAACAATTTTTTTTATTAAATAACTGAGAAGTTGATATTGTTCAAAATATTTTTATAAGTCTTTAAAAGTTCTCTTGGATGGCAAAACAAAAAAGTATCACCGCTGTGCCGGTCGGAGTGGGGGGTGTTAGGTTATTTTCGTTACGGAATTTCTGGATTCGGTCTCCACGCTCAAGGCCCGCGATAGAAGCTATGCAATAGCTTAAAAAGTCAAAATATCGATCATTTCACTTGGGGAAAGGCGTAGTAGGTGGGTTGTGTCCAGAGAAAGACACTTAATCCTTTCCCGCAATCCGCGTGTCTCTATCTCTCTCCGTTGAGGAGTCATCCCCTGCGGAGCGAACCGGGGTGATCTGGTGGAAACTGGGTCCCGAGGTGGAAGGGGACCTCCAAGGAGCTACCGGAACCGAAGTCAGATCTGGTCTCCGACTCACCGTTTTGGAGATATGAGAGGTTCTTTATCGAAGAGTTGTCCCTGGTGTTGGTCCTGGGTTGGTGCGGGGTTTTTTAAAGGGAGTCAAAAATGGTGTCAGAATTGACCTCCGACGCTCCGTTTAGGAGTTATCCCCTGTGAAGCCAGGAGGGGTGCTCTGGTGGTAGCTGAGTCCCGAGGTGGAAGGGGAGTGATGAGGAGTTGCCAGAACCGAAGACGAAGCTGGTCTCCGACACACCCGTCCCAAGATATCGCAGGATCTCTGGCGAGGAGTTGTCCCTGGTCGAGATGTTATATGGTGCTATGGGGGGGTCAGAACTGAAGTCAGAATTCACCTCCGACGCTCCGTTGAGGAGTTATCCCCTGAGAAGCCAGTAGTAACTAGCTCTGGTAGTAACTCCTGATGGTAGCCTGAGATGGTGGGGGGAGGGGTCCAGTAACTTACTCAACTCCAAAAGGAGGTCTATGTAAATTTTCGTTTTTGCCCCACTTTCTTTCCAATTTGGCCCCAAAAGAGGGACGAAAAACTGCTTTTAAGACAAAAACTCAATATAATGGGGCGAATTTGAGGCACCCAAACACCGTGCCGAAGTCTGCCGAACTAAACCGACGATACACGACTTTGCTGCACCGCTGTGCCGGTTGGAGTGGGGGGTGTTAGGTTTTTTCGTTACGGAATTTTTACATTCGGTCCTCGCGCTCAGAGCAATATAGCTTAATAAAAAAAGAAAGAAAGAAAGAAATCCCAATCTAAATTAAGTACTTCCAGAAAAAGGTCGTCCCAAACTCATGAATGAGGTGTTGAGGTATGTACCTACATATTTACTGACATATTTAATTGGTAGGCACTTACGCCATGCATAAAAAATAGGCGCCATGCAATTACGAGCAAACTACGTAAGTATGTATCAGGTATATACTATAGACCTAGCACATGTAACAAGATTTTAACTTTTCATAATGTAACTACATGACATTTTAATATTACAATATCAATCCGTGCGTGTTCTATTGAGGTTCTGTTGTGTTTACAAAGTCCCGCGTATCTATGACGTGTATGCGTCTATACCTATAAATCTCAAAGAGAAAGTTTCATATTTTTTTCATAAGTACGTAGGTAAGTTCTTAACATAGTACCTACCTACGTACCTCGCATTGGTAGATTATGATTCAAAGTTAAGAAAATGTTTGTGGTATGTGATTTATATGTAAGGTAACTAGGTATACCTAACTGTTATCAAGAAGGTAAGTAGAATAATCATTGTTGTCGATGCGATTCCTAGGTAGGTTTCAGTGATAGCTACGCATTCAGTAGCTGTAATTGTAGGAGTCTAGTAATGCGATATTTACCTACCCATCTATAATTACCTAACCGTTATCAAGAAGGTAGGTAGAAATGTTGTCTATGCGATTTCTAGGTATCGGCGGTGGCTACGCATTGAGTAGGTGTACATGTAGTAGTCTAGTTATGCGATATTTACCTACCTAGAAGTTGTGTTTACTAAAGTATTTCGTTCCATCCGGGTGTCCCTTGACACCTCTCAACTTTTTTCGCCATTTTGGCGAAAAATTATGACCCTGGCGAGATTTTTGCGAAATCAATAACCTGGCGAAAATAAATTGGACAAGCGATTTTTTGGTGTTTATGTCTAATGTCTATATTCGAGGTTGACATCACCTATTCCAAAATACTTGGAATAGGTGTTAAATGAAGTTAAATTAAGTCGTTCTTACAGTTGAAATAAAAGTTTATTTATGCCGAAAAACAAAATTTTGCCGCAAAACTACTAAAAAATCCAAATTTTAATGATATTCGCTTATATTTCATCGACAAGCACTTCATTATAGAGAATAAAAAGGTCCTCTTACTTAAAATATCAGATTTGAGGCCCTGTACTTAGGTGTCATATGTGTAAATGCGGACCGCCGGGAAGAATGTTTACGACGATAAGCGCCATCTATGTCGCTACAATGTATCTAAAACCAAGATCTTGGATTCCTTTGGAATCAAGCTATATTTTGAGATGTGGTGCTCTTTTATGTAAGGTACACCAAAGGTACTAAAATTTGGTATACTTAACCGACTCCTGTCCCGTGACGCGCCTAGCGCGTCATGAAGAAACCTTCAGGGAGGCCCATGACGCGAGAGATGCGTCATTAGAAAATAGTTACAATTCAAATTTTTATTTGATTTAATCAATAAAATATCTCATTTTATATAAAAATTAACTCATTAGGAACACCAATATCAAGGGCCACTATTATTTTTTGGAAATTAAATTTGCCAGTGGTTGTCAACCATAGGGTGCCTACCTACAGGTAACTGTTTATCCTACTAATTATTGAAAAGTGTTATTATTAAAGCCAGGATTCGAACTTAGCAAATCTATAAAAATAATCACTATGTTTTGGTCACCAATGGATAGTTTAGATGTAAAAACGGAAGATTTTTGATTTGCGAGAAAATACTTCCCACAGGTTGACAACCAATGGTGGAAATCTATAACATACCTTCCATCTCGTATAAAAGATGTAGATCGACACTTTTAAATACACTAAACTAATAAATGAAACAAAACAAACAATAACAGGTCTCACTTTGTATTATTTTAGTTGAAATTGCCTAAAATAGCGTAA